>CM023453.1:152779522-152965048 GCA_013339765.2 Haemaphysalis longicornis | reverse complement strand
CTACTTATCGCAGTAATCGTGAATGCAGCTGACACACGTGCATCGACAACCATCAGTGCAAGTGCAGGCCCACCGGGAAGGTGGCACTGCACTTGACTTTGATTCTTCCGGAAAACTTGAACAAAGCTGACAATAGGGCAGATAAACTTTCAAGCAGACATGCACTATCCTAAAACCTCGCGCAATAAACGTTACGTCCTTTGCACCTATTCCCCGAATCTAATCCTCACGCCAAGAAAATGCGGTCACCCCCCAAATCGAACTTCGGTCCGGCTCGACCTGCTCCCGCCAGCCTCCCCCGTGATCTCGCTCCAACCCGGCCTATCTGCCCCTAGTCAGCCCTGCTTTTAGCCCCCCAGCTTGACTAAACTCCTCGAAAGAACAACCAAAAAGCGGTTAACATTCTTCCAGACCTCCTCAACCTAACCGCTGTCCCAATTCATTCAGACAGCGTCCCTCCCCTTTTTGATAAGCGACTTCTCTTGTCTCACGGGACGTTGCGACCGCTTGAATCCGGCCAGTCCAGAGCACGTTGTCGGCTATACGAGTCTGAGCATTCTCGTGCCTTCCTCCAATTGATGCAGACCACAAAGTTCGTTCTTGACAGGGCTTTCCCGTCTAAACTATTCACCCTTGTACCTGCTTCGCTTTCCCGCTGCAAGGCACCCCTCGACCAACGCCAATGAATGAGCTATCCCTCTCAGGAGAAATTCTATCACCCTCTGTACTTCCAGTCCCAGCACCCCGACCTCGAGGCTCTACGCGCCCTGACACCCATCAAACCACCCTACTTGCCGGTGTCTAATATTTCCCTGCGGGACGTACAGGCATCGTTCACAGCGCATCTACCTCCTCCACGGGGAATAAAGCTACCGTCAGGCTGTGTGAAGCGTGGTGTGGGCGCCAAAAGACTTTACGAAGGACTTCTGTGCGTGGTGCCAGATGCCTTAGCGCTTCCGTGCCGGTGTGTGTTTCACTTCTTGGGCCCATTCTTCTGCGCAACGTTTTCAACTTAATCCCTAAGCATTCCTTGCAGTATTATGACACTGAATCCTTTGCGTCCTTTCCCTATTCTATGCGTCTCCGCACAGGTCTAAGCTTTCCACACATGCCGGTTGCTCTTTCGTTTTTCTCGCCTATTGTAGTTTTCCGCGAATCCTCTTTGTTGACCCTCTACTCGGTATGTCACGTGTGCGCTTAGTTCCTCCTTTTTTGCTACTGTACCACCCTTGTTTACCTTCTCGTTTGTGCTGTACATTCGCTCGCCGTCCTTCTCCTTTGCACTTCTTTCCATGCCTTTGTGTCTTTTCGTACTTCATTCAAATCCTTTTCTGTCATTCGTACGCATACTATCTTTTTGGTGTTTTCCTCTTTTTTTCGCTTGTTGGTCCTTGTCGCCTTGACCCCACACCGAACCTTTCATGTGTGATTTGCCGCACTCTCGTTGGTATGCTTCCTCTAGCACTCCGACTTTTGATTCCCGACAGCCTTTGACACGCGTGCAAGGCTGTATGTTCAATTCAGTGCTTTTGACATGCAAACCAGTGTACATAGGCAAGTTGCTAAGCATCCAAGGTTCTGTCTGAATTACATTCCTTCCCGCCCTAGGACATTCCTTGTAGTCTACTTTGGCATGTTATACCCCAAAATATAAAATCCTTACGCAGTAAATGAAATGCATTAAAATAACATATCAGACCTAGGTCAGTATAAGACCTAGCAAAACACTTTTTCAAAACAATGCGTACACTGACACTAGGAAGCGCGTAAAAATAAGCTCAAAATATTCCTTTTAAGGCTCCTTTCTACACTTCCAATCAAAACTATTAACGGCCGGCCGGGCCCATGAATTTAAGCTCGAGCCAGGACCGGGCCCGCGGCATCGAGCCCGGGTCCAGCCCAGGTCCGTCAGTCGACTTCGGGCGGGCCGGGCCGGGAACCGGCTTTCGGGCCAGCCAGAGCCTGTGAGGTGCTCTACGAGCCGAGCTTCTGGCCATGATCTACCACCTCGAAAGACACAAAGTCGTTGTGCCCAGGGCTTTCAAGCAAAACTTACCAGTACTTTGCCTCAAAAACTGCGTACCCCTCAAGAAAGGATTCAAACAGGGGACAAAAAAGCGGTTACCTTTTTCTTATCCCCAAGGCCTCCGTGATGAAATTATAAAAGCGTGTGACGACGTATTTTCCTGACACCGCGGCACAGCTCGCACACTTAAAAAATCAGCGAAATTCCCTTAGGCCTATGTACTAACATCTGACGTCATGCACTACGTACGCAGCTACCTTGATTCCAGCGAAGGAAAATAACGCGGAAGAGACCCGCCGGACTTCTGCAGCCCATTCCCGTACCATCAGCACGCTTCCAACAGATCAGAATTGACCTTCTCGGCATGTCCCATATCTCGCGGGCTGGGAATATATAAATTGCCCCAGCCACAAATTGCCCCAGCCTACCCAGATACCGACTCTCTTGCCAAGGGGACTGCCCAAGAAGTAGTCAAATTCTTCATCCACCAACTTAAGCTGAGAAACTGAGCCCGTCAAGTCCTAATCACCGACCGGAGAACGGCCTTCACTGCAGACCACATGCAAGGAGTCCTGAGCTACACCAAAACGGATCAGCGAAGAACCTCGGCGTACAAATCCCAAACGAATGAACTAACGAAACGAATACGACCATTGTTAACACGCTATGAGCGTCGAAGTGCAAAGCAACTATCCAGGAAACAACGCAGATGACTCAGTTCAAGCATGTCTACGGAATGCAGCCGGCTGCGATATCCGACGTCATGCTGCCGCACGGAAAGACGGTGACCTCAACAGCGACATCCAAGGTTACTTGCATCCTGGGCGACCCGCTACATTGTTCGAGGGCGGAAAAGTGAGGAGTAGCTCGTGAATGGCGGACACTAGAATATCCGGCACTTAGACCACAATTATCAGGCGTACTTGCGTTGGTTTGGGCCTATATCTGACGACGCGGTCCCAACGAGAAGCTCCTTCGATGGCATTTTGGCACAAAATAAAATTCAAAGGCGTGTTGGCCAACCCGTTCCCGATAAAGACTACAGCGTATCATGACGGCTCATGCGGCCTGAGGTCATCCGTTTGGCTCGCCTCAAGACTTTCTACGAGAAATGACGTACTTCATATTCTTTAGACAATTGTTTTATTTTAGCACAGGGTCGATGCACTCTTCAAGGGCTATAATTCCCCGAAATATACTTTTTCACTGGCTTATTTTTTGTGTTACCAGCACCTCGCCGCGCCGCGATTTCTAATCTTGTGTTATAAGCGAAACACGTATTTACTCCTCATATTGTTGGCCGTCGCGCCAATCTTCTTTTCATAGGGAAAGGGTGCTACTCGGCGGTACGTTGCGTTCGCTTTCAAGGACTGTTCCTGTTCATTCTAAAGTGCTCTCAATCTAAATCGATGCTTGTATAGTAACGACAGCTCTGTATATAATCACATGCCAAAGAAATGCCGAACCATTTGGTTCGCCAGCGTTCCTCTGTGCTGTAGACTGCTTCGTCGCCATTCCTTGTTCTTTGGGATTTTGAAGGAGCACAAGTTCGCCCAAATAGGCGTTCATTGTTTCAAAAACCTTGAACCCGTCTTCCCTGCGTAACAACATGTTTTGTACATTTTGCTTTTCATTCCTTTTTCAATGTTACCTGTATATTTTGGTAATTCATATACTACCTCCACGAATTGGTTTTTTATTGAAATTTGTATTTAAATCATATAACCCCTTTTGTGGCGCCCAAAGAAAGGCCTTTAGGGGTAAATAAATGATTATGATGTTAATTACGATGAGGATTTCTGACATTTTCAGCTGCATACGTTTGTATTCTCCAAATTTGGTTGTGAAATGAAGCCTAATACGGTGTATGCTCTCATAATAGTCAGACCCATTCGTCTTAGAGTGCACACCATTAAGCTGATAAAAAACACATTTAAATTTGTAAATTTGTAGCTGCAGTGTTAATCTATACAAATAAACAATAGCACAGTGATGAACAAAAAAGCGAGTTATATACTAGCAGCCTCATGTTCTGATGTACGATTGAAACATAAACAGGCTGCTATGCCATTACCGCTGTAGGGTTCTCACCAGGTTATGATGAACTGAGCATGAAACGATGTATTTTCGTTAAACGCTACTCCAAGAAGTATCATAGTTGAAATAACTTGACATTGCATATTGAAGTACCTAATAAAAGCTACAAGTATTTTTTTTGTTTTTTGGTGAGGCAATATTGCTAATAACGTTGAATTTGCGCTAATTGCACAATCACCATTTTTACACCGTCGACTGCTTAACCAAGATTGTATTGATACATCGATCAACCATGGGTTTAACAACACAGAAAACCGCAAGCTTCTACAAAAATCTGAATAAACTAAGGAGGCCAAGCTGCAGCATTTAAGATGCCAGGTTTTATACTTTGACTCCAATGTAAATGAGACGACACGTTTTTGAAAAGTGCACTTACTGAAGACGGCGCCACGATCTGGTAGGTGTATCCTCCAACGCAAGCCTTTAAAAAGTCGAAGTTGCCAATTCCATATTTGGAATATGGATCTGTGTTTCGCGGCATGTACAGCCGACCGGCTAGTGAGAAGGAGATCGCTAAAAATGTGCTGGTGGTGATATTCGCCACGTGAGTCAGCAGTTCAAGACCATTTTTCTGGAAGAATGATCAGCGTATTATAACCAATCAAACAGCTGAAGCTGAAAAATGGTGTTGCAGCGTTTTCTTTGACAACAGACATGGAGACTCAAGAGGCAGAAATTGTTTTTGTGATACTATCCACATTTTGTCTTAGAACATTGCAGTTTTATACAGGGTGTCCCAGCTATCATGCACCAAGATTTAAAAAAAGAGTAAAGGTGTAACTCGAAAGAAGACAGGTGCATAATGTTTGCAGTACTGTGAAGAAGCGGACAGTATTTTTTTCTTTAATGAGACTTAATTAACTAATTGTAATTAATTGTCTAACTCGAGTAATACTGTCCCAATCACTAAAGTGTCAATGAGGCACTTGTAGGTAACCACGAGGGGCATCTAACTGCAGTATTTTGAGCGATGAACTAATTGCGTACACATTTATTCTGACTGATAAAGGAAACCCGAGAAATATGAAAAATACCACGTGACGGCGCCTCCGCGCGCACCGTAAAGCAACGCCCTCAAACAGGCTGCCTCTGAGTTAGCCAGAATGAAATAGACAAAAGAAAGAAAGAAGAAATCGCGATCGAGTTTGTTCCTTATCTGCACACGCGTCCCGCGAATCTTGCTGCTGCTGCTCCTTCCTGCATGCTTTATCAAGGTGATGCGCTGTCTCTTCGGGAGGGTAACACGCGAGAGTTGCTTTCAATCAGCTTTGTTTGGGGACGCTGCTTTCCACACATGCGCGCGTACGCGTCGTCACGTTGTATTTTCTATTCGCGGGTTTACTTTATCAGTCAGAATAAATGAGTACGCAATTAGTTCGTCGCTGAAAGAGCAGCAGTTAGATGCCCCTAGTGTTACCTAAAAGTGCCCATTGACACTTTAGGGATTAGGACTTATTTCTCGAGTTAGATAATTAATTATTACAATTAATTAATTAAGTCTCATTAAAGATGTAGGAGTAACAAAGGTTTTGATAATTATCACCATGTAGTTCGTAATTATGACCAAAACGCTTTCGCATTCAAGCAAAAACGTCGATTTCGACGGCATGAAGAGTTACCGGTTAACAGCAGCCGGTGCAGAGTGCCGATACACTGACCAAGCTGATAAAGCCGAACGAGACCAGCTACTCAAGGAGGGAGCATCCTAACAAATACGTGACTGCTTTTCGAGGTAGCAAGCCTTGCTATTAGCAGCACCATGAAACTTGGAAATACATTGAGCATACCCGATTATAACTAAAGTTGCTATTATCTGATTCGTTCGTGCAAAGGATAATTGACAAGCCTGCCGGTGGGGGTGCGAGAAATATTTGGTGTGCTACCATTTCCGGCCAGCTTAATATCAAGCCAATACAAAGGAATGCTGCGCTAATGCGAAATACAGGAACTGTGACAAAGTAGGACACTTGCATCTGCGTGCTGGTCAAGAGGAAAAGGAGAATATATAGGTAGCCGCAAGAGAAAGAATATGCCTAAAGTGGCGAACGCAGTTGCCCTTCGATAACTAAGGGTTGCTTCCTCACCCAACAATTTTTTTCTCGCTACGCTGACGGCTTCCGGGCATCAAGTCTGAACTAATATTACAACGTTCAGCCTGCTCGGCCATCCTGGGTCATCTGCCTCCCTGTTGAGTGAATCATCATCATCAGCGTACTCAGGTCTACAGCAGGACGAAGGCCTCTCCCATTGACCTCACCCGCTCCTGTTTTGCGCTGCTCGAGTCCACAGTTTACCCCCGGAATTTCTGTGTTTCTCCATCGAATTTCTCAGAATTTTTAATCGGGTTCATGGTCTTCCCCATCTTCTAGATCCATTTTCTTAAATCAACTCTGTAACACTCAATGTCCACCGGTAATCGGTTCATCTCACTACACGGCCAGCCCAAGTTTATTATTTTTTTTTGAACAGTGATATCTTCTACTCTAGCTTGTTCTCTCGTCCAGGTAGCTAGTTTCCTCTCCCTGAGTGTTATTTCTAACAATATTTGTTACATGGCCCGTTCAGGCAAGCTAAGTTTGGTTTGTAGTTGTTTATAAGGTTGCCAAGTTCCAGCTCCGTTTGCCATCACCGGCAGAATGCACTGATTGCAGATTTGTATTTTCCATGGCAGAGGTAGCATACCATTGATTATTTGGGAGTGATTGAGGAGCGCTCCCCAACTGATACTTATATTCCACCGGATTTCTGTCTCGTGGTTGGGGTAAGCACTAACCATCTGTTCGAGGTAGTTATATTCTTCTACTACTTCTAGTGCTTCGTTTGCTAAAAAAGAAGACGATTTCGGTATGCTTATTCTTCATTACTTTAGATTTATTCTTATTTATTTTTAGCCCTACGCCCGTGATTTCTTATTGTACTTCCTCAAGCATTGTTACCATGTGCTCTGCGGTCTCACTCATCAAGACTATGCCGTCCGCAAACATCAAATGGCTCAGGTATTCCCCGTTCATCCTTAATTCTTTGTTTTCCCAGTCAAGCTTTCTAAGAATCCCCTCCAGACATGCTGTGAATAGTTTTGCCGAGATGGTATCTCTCTGTCTTACTCCCTTTCGGGCAGTAAATTTATCGCTTTGATGCTCGAGGGCCATCCTGTCTGTGAATTTTATATATATGCCTTCTAGAAGTCTTATGTAAGTTTCCTTTATTCCCTGGTGTTTTAGTGCTCGAAGCACGGTAGCGGTTATTACGGAATCAAACGCTTTCTCATAATCTATAAATACCATGTAAATGGGTTTAGTTTACTCTGCGGGTTTATTATCACTTCATTGACGACCTGGATGGAATCCGTCGTTCAGTACCCTTTTCATGAACCCAGCCTATTTTCTAGGTTGATGGGAATCAAGGCTGTCACCTATATGGCTAACTATAACTTTGGTAAATCGCTTGTAAACACCACACAGTAGGCTGATGAGTCTTTAATTCTGATGTCTTTTGGATCTCCCATGAATAACCAACACAACTCAGTTAACCAAGCTTTCAAAACATTTGTCAGGCTGTCCAACTACGTACGCTTGATTGATGCTACTATACTACTGAAAGCAAATAATCACAGCAAAGGATTGTCTTCAGACTGAAGTATCCTGCAAGCAAGCTCGAGCATGTGTTTGTTTTTATATTGTGAAACGGGGCACATCCCGTATCCGAATTAATTATTCCCAAAATCTGCATGTCTGCCTGCCCGACAGACCTGACAAGGCAATGATGCTAAGCCGGCCCCAATTCATTTTGCTGATCACTGTGCTTGACGTGGCCGTGATTCGTGGAGGCGGCTACACGTGTCAGAAGCACCATGATCAAAGCAAAGGCCAAGTCATCGATGGCGATCAGCGAGCGCTGCCCGTCATTCTCTTCACGGATCGGAGCTCTTCTGGTGGCCCAGTCAGTCAATCGAGGCATTACCACCGTGACGTCACGTCAGCTTCAGTGACTACGATAAAGGAGGCCCCAAAGTGTTTCGTCTTGTGTGGGAATGTTAGACCCGGTGGTGCAATGACGCTTCGCCGCCCCAACTTAATTTTGGAGGTTAGTCTTCGCTCGTCTTCATTTAGTAGTGACAGTCGTGGTATAAAGGTCTTGTGTGCCCCCCATCAGTGCCTAAAAATTGCGTATAACGGCATAATTGTGCGCAAACTGCTTGGTTGTGGGGGCGTCGAGGCAAACCCTTGTTCCGGTCCTATAAACAATGGTGTGTTAGGAAACGTTGCTTGTCGTCAAGCTGCGATCAGGCAAAATAGCTGGGATAAAAACAGTGCTAGGCACCACAGTCAGCATGCTGGCTTATCCGAAGGAAAGGTTCACGCAACTTGGCAAAAACATTTGAACCTTCATCGTATCTAGAAACACGGTACGAGCAAAGTCAAGCCTAAAATTCCGTTGTCAATGTCATGACTTTCCAATCTCAAAAATTAACCTACCCCGACAAGACGAAGTAGACGCTCTAATCGATTATCTATGGCTCAAAGAAAATATAGAGGAAATGAAAAAACCTTTCGGAAGAACAATTTGTCGCCGGTAGTCTTCAGAACTTTGGACCGTCAAGTGGAAATTTACGGGGCGCAATCATAGGTTTGGCATGCATGTCGTTGAACAGCCCAGTACCCATTACTTGCAAAATTTTAATAAAAAGCTATAATAACCAAACATCACGACGCTAAGGGATCGAAAATTTATATCATAATTATTCGTCTCTGCCACTAATCGGAAGATTTGTAGTCGTCTATGACATACCTGTTCGTGGTAACATGGCGTTTCAGTTTTAGGACGAGCAGGTTGTCTGCTCGCATTGGTTATCTTTCCGCACCCAACGTATGTTTCACGAAACTTTTCCCTCTGTTTTTCTTCCAGTCAACGTTTGTCACAATTGTTTAAATTTCTGATGCTTATACGGCACTGTAGGCATTGGGTGGCATCCCCTTTCTCGAATTTCCTGAAATTCTGAATAATCAATCCTGTCCCGCAATAGTTGCTCCCCTTGGAAGTGTTGCCGTTTGATCATTTGCAATTTTAATTCCTGTTGTTGTTGGATGGTAGCGCGTTCATTAGTTTCAAAACGTTTATGGCGTGCTTTTGTTCTGCTTTACTTCGACCATGGAAGGGTCAATTTTTAAAAGTTTTATTGCAATATTTTTCCGACTCCTTTTACCTTTGTGCTGCATTTAGCTGTAAAGACTTAGGTGCCCCTTTCTACGAGAGACCGTCGACGTTCTTATTGTTGTTGCGGTTCGCTAAAGACAGGCAGCTAATGTAAAGACTAAATAAAACACAGATGGAATGGGACGGGGATCCTAATCTGGGTACTCACAGTAGCCGACAATTGTGCAACTGCTGAGCTATCACATGTAGAACAAAAGTGGTTGTCGTTATCATTCCTTTCTCCGTGGCACATATTCATTTGGTTGTTGGCCTGGAATTGGGGAGCCTTACAAGCCTAATTACCCTCGCTTCACAAAATGTAAAGTTTTCAATTGGATACGTAAAAGTTGTACTTGCAGTTGTGTTCGCATCGTAAGCTGCTTGCTTCGTATACATCCATCTCCCATTTCTTGCAACCTTTGAATACTGGTTCCAGGAGTGGACTTATATAATGCTGAAATGTTCGTTACCACTTTCCCGCTTTATACGTCCCCCACACTTGGCATTGTGGGTATACGTTTAAAAACTCGGTTTTATTAGTATACAAGTTCCGCAAGTTCATTATATACAAGTTCAGCGCTCTGCATTCGCCCAACTGTTATGAGCACGCATCCATATCTCAACCAAGATGCTTGCAACTATGCCCCGAGTTCCTTAAAATATCCTGTCAGACAATTTGCAGTTTCCTAAGGTGTTCCCGCCACCCGCAAGAAGTTTACTATTTGAAAACTATTAACATCCTGTTTTTTCTGCCCTTGTTCATTTTAGCAATAGCTGGGAATAAAGAGGTGATGCACTCTCTTCTAGTTGTTGTTGTTTGTTCGTTTATTAATAGCCTCAAGGCTTAGTAGACACCAAGCGGGTTCCGATCTATATCAGGAAACTAGGTTGGCCTCCCGGATATAGTCCAGTAGGGAACGGTAGGCAGGACCATGGAGCCACCGATGGTAATGCGTGTCTGCCTGCAAATTTAGGCCTGCTGCCATCAAACATTTTCTCCTAATGTCCTTCGTTCCAGGGCATGTCCATAGTAGGTGGCGAAGGTCTGCCGGAACCGTTTCCTCACAGCAGGTTGGACATTTCACATGTCCTCGGTAGTCCCCCTTTCCATCCACTCGTGCGGGCAGGAGTAAGAGCCACGCCCAGTCGGATCCTTCGTAGTACAACCCCCTCCATCCTGGTAAGATTGAGGGGGAGGAGAACCGAACACGGAGGTATGAGAGCACGCGTTCGGCGTCGAAGGTCCTCCTTTGCAGCCATTCTTGTGGCCCATGGGTCACTTGGGAGCTGGGCGGGGGATGATGGTGCCGGGCAGTTGTGTGACAGGAAGTCAGCCCATTCATTTCCTGCAATACTGGTGTGACCGGGAACCCATGACACAACCACTTTGGATGTCATTTTGCTGTGGAGCTGGTGGATGCGTTGACAGATGATGGGGGTCTGCGCAACCTGTTTCAAATAGTGGATCACTTGCGTAGAGTCGGTACGAAGATTGATGGTATTCAAGTCTTCATTGGAAGCTGCCTGCACATATGTAGGGCGTCGTGGATAGCTCTGCAATTCTAGCAGGATTGGGGTGCATGTGGCAGAGGCGTAGGGAATACTGCCTTCGATGCTGGCGATGAGTGGGGCTGGTCCACGCAGTAATTACAAGTACGTCGTTTAATAACCATGACAACTCATTTGTTATCCATAAATACGGTCCGTTTTACCATCACCATAAACATTTGCCTATGACAGCTCGGGCTTTGATATTTGTAATCCGGTTAGGATTACACATTTACTCCTTCGATGCTCAAGTTGATTTTCTAATTTCACCCATTTCTATGGTTTTTTCTGCCCTGCGTATGGGCGTAGAAAATTAGACGCTGCAATTTTTCCCTTCTGTTTGTTATTCGCACGCTATATATCTTGTTCGTTTTTGCGTTACATAATTGTTTCTTGTCTTGTTAAGTATAAGCCAGGTTTCTCTATGTTCCTAGTTTTGACTGTAGATCTTCTGGTAAACCTTGCCCAGCATTACTTGAAGCGTTCCATGCCGCATAGATGCCTTCTCTAGTACAATACTTTTTTCGAGCTACCTTAAAGAAGCAGAGAAAAGTATGACTTCTCTGCATGCGGTTTCCTTAGTCGGTTAATGTACGGGAAAAGAAAATGGTCAAAGGACACGCAACTTCAATATTTAAAACCGGATCTACTCGCTCCAGTAGAGCTCGTTAGCTAACGGAATACTTTTCCCGACGCCCAAAATCGGTTTTTACACCTCGCTTATGGATGAGAGGCCGAATTCGATCGAGAAGCGAATTTTGGCTCCGTATAGGCTTCCGTGGGGCTAGGCTCCGCCTATCGCCGTGCGCAACATGGCAAGCTACGAAGCAGCGCAGTTGGCGTACGTCGCGGAAGTTATGTTGAAACAATGTAACAAGCACCAGGAGACGGTAACGATAGGACCATGCATGTTCGCCAGTTGTTCTGTGATACGTCTTGAGCATTGGCCTGTTTTAAATATGCTGGCTTCGTTCGGCGCCGAGGCAACCAAGAATGTACGAGCACTATGCAGTATGTGGAGTCGTCAGGAGTGGCTGCGGTTGCGCTGTGTTTTTGTTTCCATTGAAGGTGTAGCTTTAAGCTATTAAATCTGAGTCTCCACGCTTGAATAATCTGCGCTGATTCAGTCTTCAAGATCGGGTTACTGTGGCCATCAACGCGAACGGCTGGTCAGCCCTTGAGTAGAGCGCGGTATTTTCCTACCAATGTTGTACGCAGGGATCGGCGTCGATCGGAAACCAAATGTTCGATAGCTGGTGTATCGTAGCTAGGCTCATCACCATCGATGTACCCCAAAATGTGCCTATTGGTTCGAAGCACCGTGTCACCTTCAAAATGCGACGGATGTGTGCGGTGCGGTGCGGCGTAGTTTTCGAGAGGTTTGATTATTTATGTAAAGCTGCTGGCGCCGCAATCACTGATATTATATGGCGTTGTCTCAGTATCACCGCGCGAGGCATCTATTTTGATACGGCTGCACAGCTCGACGAGCGCGTTCTGAAATGATGCATTAAAAGTGTCGAGATCCGTGTCGCGGCAGAAGTGCATACGCTGAATACCGTATAGCCTCATCAGCTATGAATGGTTCGTCGCAGTGACAGCAAGTTTTTAGATCGTACGCTTCAAATTGCCGTGATTATTGTTGCAAATGCAAGTTTGCCCGAGAGATGCGCTAGATATCTGTTTTGAGGGTACTGTGGTATTTACTTGTATATTGCGTCCTTGTGCGCCAAAGTTTATGATATCGCTGAACATACGTGATCACGCCAGTTTATGAGAGGCTAGCTGGTGTGTCAGTGGCTTCATCAATAACATAAAAAAGGAAATGAAAGCAGGTGCTGCAATCTGTGTTAAAACTGTTACACCTACATTCACTACCATACCACTTACGGGACCCTGCATGGTTGCTTTCCTATTTGCTACGAACCACAGTTGCCTTGTTCATATTTTTTGAAGGGTAGATTTATATACGTGGGCATGCAGCGTGTTAACACTAACTAAATGCCGTAACCCTCTTTGAAATCACGCTTGCACGTGCTAATCCTAACACGGCAGTGTTTAATAACCTACTCTGCTTGCCAGGAAATATTGTTTACATGCCGTTCAGAGCGATCGCAATAGCCTGAATTTTATGTATTACTAGCATAGGCTTTTCTTTCTTGACTGCTGACTTTGTGTTGCTTTATATAGCAATGCATGATTTAAAACTGCGTCTAAAGGTATGTCACGCAAACGTGCAAAAACCCTAATGCAAGGGACATACCTGCAACATTTTTGTCAAGGTATGAAGGACGTTTCCTGTAGCACAGTGTCTAAGTATGTCTGACGTGCTGCATACTCTCCTTCTGCCCCTAAACGCAGCCTGGCCTAATATTTACCCGACCGGCAAAACCACTTCTGTTCACTGACGAGCCACAGTCACTGTTACGCTTGCTTCCCTACTACTCACTTGTTAGAGCAGTCTGTCTTGATATTTAACCTAGTGGCCAGACTGCTTCCTATCACTCACTAGCCTTGGAGAGTCCCTCTTTATGATTATCATTACTAATAATTTCAGATTACCAGATGTTATTTAGCGATGGCTACGTCGAACGTGGCTGCAGTGACCGGCAGCATTCTCGCTGATTAGGTAAAAGTGAAAACAATGCTCCCACCCTGAATTGGAAAGCGCGCAAGAAAAAATAGCTATCACAGTACTCTGCCCCGGCCGGAGAAAACCGACACTTGAACAAAAGGACACATTTCAACCCAGGACCACAATGAGAAAAAGATGCGTAACCTCTACAGCAAAGATGGCGATTGCATGAGTTTGAGCAGCCATATTTTTGAGTTTGACAGAATTGGAAGCACTACGTCAAATAACAGGCAACTCTGCCTAGTCAGCGAGTGGAATTGATTTGGCTAGGTTTGGCGTAGAGAGGGGGTGCTTATGAGGCTTCAGCCCCTCCCTCCTTCTCCTCCCCCCTCCCCGACATTTATTGCGCTGCCATGCACAGCGACCAAGGCAAACAGCTTGCGCTGAAAACCATCCTAGAATTTTTGTCTAGAACTTCAGGAATCCTATTTGGAAAGCGCACCTACTCTCTCTCAGGGGCCCGTTCTCCTCCTTGCACGCCAACCTCCTCTACAAGGCCTTCATCCACGGTGGTATTTTGTGAGCTCGCGCTCCGCTACGCAACGGAGAGTCGCTGCTCAGAACAACCTAGGGGAGATTCGCGGGTGAGACCACAGGCCTGGCTGCTTCAGTACCTCCATTCAAGCAGGGCCGCCACCGTAAAACGGTGTGCTAATGAATTCGGACTTCTCGCCATCCCACTCCCCTCCTATACATAGTGTGAATTTACCTGCAAATTTCGGCGTTTCGGCACACGATCGGCACTGAAGCAGCGAATTCGCAGGTAAATTCGTATCAAGTAGAGCTGGCTTTCGGTATTGCCACTTCTGTTGCCTTGATTAAAGTATTATTCAGTGTGTCGAACAGAAAAAAAGTATCGGTTCGGTTATGGTTCGGGTTCGGGTAATATATATTTTGTTCCGGTTCAGTTCCAGTTCGACTAAATTACACATCGAACCGGTTTGTGAGTCCATCCGGAAAGAATAATTATAAGTGTGAAAAAAATTACTTTGTAGTTCAAAGAATCCTTAAACCAAAGAATACAAGTTTAGTTTATTCAAACAACAAATTTGTTCCAATGGCAATGATGTGGATCTTAATGGCAGCTCTAAACGATTAGGCTAGATAATTTGGTAAATCAGTTACGTTGTTGCCGTTCACAAGGTACTGTTTTGCTGAGCCTTTTATAACGCCACAGGGCCACATCTGTCGTGGTTAGAAGCCACCGACCAAAATTGCCGCTAAAAACTAAGTCTCCGAGATTTAGTGATGCCTAGAGTTTCTTTCACTGTTTTTGTTTCCAACCTTGCAGATTACGCACGGATCAATCAGATTTTTCACATTACGTCAGCGCTCACATTGGGCAGAGTCAAATTTATAGGTTATTCCGTGCTATCTTTCTTGGTAAAAACAACGCCTCGCGGCGCCGCAATAGCGGAGAGTGAGTTACCAAAGGCTATTTCTTTCAAATAAAAGAAAGGCACGGTTAGGCACATTTAGGGCGTGGGTCGCTCTTGCGCGGTGCAGAAATCTGGTGGCCCGCATACCCATCCACATTTTTCTTTATTACCAGAGTTTTTTGGTCAACCAGGCACTGGGCGATTTCTCCCTTAGATCGGTCTAGGGAACGTAAATAAACGTATCATGCCCTATTGCCCTTAGAGAAAAATATTCTCCACACGCCACATCACGCCGCAAAACTCAAAAGTCACCTGAAGGCAGCTTAAGACTAATACATTCATAACCCCTATAAACCATAATTTATTTCACCAGAAACTTTCCAACCCGAATGCTCCTTATCTAATGCCAAAGGAGCAGAATTAGCCAATATTCTGTATGGCTGCCCCGATTACCCCTTTTCTCATGATCATGATGATCATCATCAACAACAACAGCAATGGCCTACTTAGGTTAGGTCCACTGCTGGGTGAAGGCCTTTCCCAGCATTTGCCCCGCGCCGTTCGGCTCCACTATTGTCCGTCGAATTTCCGCATTTTTTCCCTCCATCGTGCTATTGGCCTTCCCCTCTTTATAGACACACCTCTTGATGTTCAGTGCCGTTCCCCTCATCTGAGCACTGGGAGAGACCAACGTCCAGCTCGGACCGTGGCGACAAGCTTTCTGGCCGGTGCAGAGAGCTCAAAACCCGGACAGACTCAAGGGGTCCTGGAATGAGGCCTGTTCCCCAGGGCTGACTGCTTTAGACACGTTTATTCGTCCTCATCCTCACTCTGTTACCATACTTGTCCACCGGTTGTCGGTTCGTTCTCTACACGGCCAGCCCAAGTCCATTTCTTTTTCTTTACTTCAACTATGATGTCATTCACAAGAGTTTGTTCCATGATCCAGGAAGCTCGTTTCCTGTCTCCAAGTGTTACTCCTATCATTATTCGTTCCATGGCCCGTTTACCCAATGTAAGTTTGCTTTCCATTTGTATATTAAGGCGCCAAGTTTCAGCTGTGTATGTCGTCAACGGCAGCATGCACTGGTTGTATATTTTCTTTTGAGTTATAAAGGCAGCTTACTTCTAATTATTTGGGAGTGCTTGCTGAATGCTCCCCAACCCGTACCTATCTGCGTCGGATCTCTCGCTCTCGTGGTTGAAGTCAGCACTAACCATCTGTCCAAGGTAGTTATGTTCTTGCACTTCTTCTAGTGCTTCGTTTCCAAAGCTGAAGAGGGTGCTTACTGCATGCTTATTCCTCATTGCTTTAGATGTATTCATGTTTATTTTTAGCCCCAAGTCTATGCTTTCTGATTGTAGCTCCTCAAGCATTTTCGGCAGGTGTTCTGCAGTCGCACTCAGCAATGCTATTTCATCTGCAAACCTCAAATTACTCAAGTATTCTGTTTACCTTTACTCCTGTGTTTTACCAATCAAGCTTCCTGAATACCCTCTGCCGACATGCTGTGAACAGTTTTGGCGAGATGGTGTCTCCCTGTCTTACTCCCTTTCAGATCGGGAGTTTATCGCTTTGCTTGTGAAGTGCTATTCTGCCCCTTCATGCCATATATATATTGTCGTCAAGAAGCCTTTTGTAGGTCTCTTCTATTCCCTGGTACTCTATTGCTTCTAGCGCGGCTGCAGTTTGTACTGAATCAAGCGCTTTCTCATAGACTATAAATGCCATATAAAGGGGTTTAGTGCACTGTGCGTTTTTCTATCCCTTGGTTGACAACACGAATGTACAATTTTCTAAACCCGGCCTGCTCATTAGGTTGTTGGGAATCCAGGCTTTCACCAATGCTGTTAACTATATTTTTGGTAAGCAGCTTGTAAACAACTGAGAGTAGGCTGGTGGGTCGGTAATTCTTAAGGCCCTTGCAATGTCCCTTTTTATGATAAGAACAATGTCGGCGATTTTTAAGGGTATGGGCACTTTTGCTCAGGCTATGAGAGTGAGACATTTTGTGGGACACCAGCGGCAACATACGATTTCAATGTTGGTGTACATATCTTCCCTCGAGTTGCGACAACGAATGGGCAGGGCGTTGATAGTGCCATGATTGAAATAATGGGTAAACCTCCTTGGGCAGTCGCAAAGCTGATGATAGGTAGAGAAGTAAAATCCCCAAATGACATGACCGCGCTACATCAACAACATATGGTCGAACCGTTTCATCGCGAACCGGTAACACGTTATTTTTAATAATTTTTTTATGTATTATTTTTATTTATTATTTATATTTCAGAACAGTCGCGCTGATGATTCGGGTTCGGTTCCGGGTTTCGTTTCGGTTCACTTTCGGTTCGACACCCTGGTATAATGGTGTCGATTTTTTCACCCCAACTGCATATTTTGATGCATTTTTTGTGCGACCTTTTTGAGTCCAATTATCCGCGGTACGCGACGGTTGACAAGCTGCTCCTGTTCAATATATTGGCGTAAAAGACAGAGGTGTTAAGATTTGTACTTAACCGTCGCATGTGTGAGAAAAGGTAAAGAAAGATTCTTGGATGAAAGAGCGACAATGAAATAAAAGGGCCACCCATAAGTTGATTGTTTAGTATTATTCACGTTTATAATTTGTGCTCCGTGCTTTGCTAGTTTTAATTAAATCAGTTCCTGGCATTCACATTTCTTGCATCCATGTTTGTTGAGCTTATATGCTTATATTTGTTCTAGATTTACATATTTTCTAGTTGCTATTTCTTCTGATGTAGAGGAAACAGAAAAGTACACGCAGTGATAGCAGTCCTGCCCCAATTCTAGGAACATGCGAAGAATGCTTTTATGAAATATTTTATTTTCTTTGTTCTCCGCAGTTATTAGTTCTGCATTCTCAGTTAATAGTTAAACATTTCATTCAATAGTTCTAGTTAATAGTTATATATTTATTATGCATGTTTTTTATTCCTTAAAAATCGCATGAAGGGGGTCTAAGTGCAACCTCAGCCATCCCCGGGCAACATTTCCGGCTATGCCCATGATTGGGTGAAAGTCATAAGAGACTGGAGCGGATTCCGAACGTGGCCTTTAACTAATTCTACGGGTTTGTGCGGCGTACCTTTAAGATATATTGCATGTACCTCCGACATACAGTTATACACAACGTTACTTAAAGTGGTGTTTTGCCTGCAACGGTATGTGTTCACAGGTTCGATGTTTCATTCAGACCATCTGCTATAACTAATTTACACTTACATGAACTAAAAATCTTGGCCCTAATTTTTGCATTGAAGTGAATACACGTGAACACCCGATTAGTTGCGTATTAATTGAATTGAAAGTCCATGTGAACACCGAATTGGCGTCTACAAATCATCAGCTTATTTCCACATATGTAGAAATTTCCAGGTTATTTCTGCAGAATACTTGATATCCTTGCTTGTTGATTCCTCTTAAGTGCGCATCTCTGGGTCTATGCTTCGTTAGATTGTAGACAAAACCACGGCTATGGCTTTTGTTAGATGAAAGGTTCAAAATTTTCTATTTTTCCGTACATTCTCCGTACATTTTCCAAGCACCAATATACAAAGTATAACACTGAGCTTGCTCCGAAACAAGCATGCAAAAAAGCTTGCATAAAATTACCTGTACCCTTCCGAACACTCTGACAATTCACGGTGCACTATTTATTGCTAGGCAGAGACGCAGCGCCAAACCATCTCATGCCCATTCCAAGGTAAACGTAAGAGTTCCCTGGTCACTTATTGCGGTAATCACTTTATCCCAAAACATGACGAATGAGCACGAAAAGAACAAGAACAATGGCACTCATATTTCCGCAGTTGACCCAGCCACCTGTGCATACGCACAGTATTCGACCAGTGAAAGTACACAAAAAGCGCAAAAGCACACTAATGGGTAACCCGTCATCCACTGATCTGACATAGAGATCACTCCTTCTCAGCTTCGGTTTACAGCACGGTGCTAATCATGTATTCATCGCGCGGTCATCCGCAGTTTTCACGTGAACGCGGGCACTGCACTTCGATCCACAACGGAGTTTGAAAGCTGAATAATGCTACTCTGCGCGCTTGGATGTTGCCTATTTTGTAACGGTGGGCGAGAACAAGCTCTCCTTGAAGATTTCACTTGCTTAATACCTGGTGCACACGTCATAAAACACAATGCAGCTAACGGGATTTCAGGACTGACCGCCATCCTAGTGCTGCTGTCACACAATGGTGCGCTCTCAGTTCCTGTGGGAGAGGCCGCAGCTTTTTCGCACACCTTTGCGGATGCCAGCGGGGCATGCACTGCAGTAACCCTGCAAAGTAATGCTTTTGCGCTAATAAAAATTGCGTAATTGGGAAATTGAGCTCCCCTCCCTAGACAGGCGTTGAAACCAATTTGATATATCCACTAATTCAGTACACCTAAACCCACATAATCAAACTCAATTAGCTTTCATGAAGAAATTGAATGTGTAAGGGCTTCTGGTTTACAATGGGGAGGAGCAGGTTTGAAATTACCTTATCCCACGCAAAGGTATGCGCCGTAAGCTTAAATTTTGGCCTTGGATTTCTTCCTAGTGAGGAAGAAATGCTTTCATGTCTAGACAAATTCAATGCCTTTAGGCTGCCGTGTCATTACACAGATGAAGTTAAATCTCATAAATCTGGCTCACCAGGGTGTGTCCATAGGGAGGATTGAACAAGGGCGGAAACTCTGGTATTGACGGAGGCAAAATGATACAGTCTGGCCGGTCTTTATCCGAGTACGAAATGTGGCTCACCGCTATAAATATGTCTGGCGTGAAAACCTGCCTGTAAGAAGAACGGTGCGCAAGGACGGCGATTATTCCTGTGTCCTTGAAACGTTGAGTCTGCACAGAGGGATGAATTATTTCTTGTACATGAGCAAGCTTCCAGTAATTATCATAAGTAGGTAGGGTCTAACTTCATGCCAATTGACTTGGGTAGCACAAGAATAAAACAGCTCCAAAGGCCACACAAAAAGAACGACAACGCACAAGGGAAATTGTGAATAATTAGAAATACATGTGCAACCATCTCCTCCGCCATCCTCCTTCAAAATACCAGTGCTTATATGTGACGCTAAACCCCTCCCTTTTTTTGCTTATCCGTGAAGCCGTATGTTTGCTTGTCTTGGGTATATATGCCATGGTTTATTTCTCAAATATATTGGGCGTTCACAATACACCTATTCGCTCTCAATTAGCGCCACTGTTCCTGCCTCTGTTGGGAAATAAAAGACACATCACAGTCCATGGCTTTCAAAATAGATGTAAGTCTGTGTCAACGTATTGCGTAGGTGAATCTTGTGACTTGAGCCTTGCCTAGGTGCTGGTCATACGTAAGAAGCTATCGCAGACATTAAAGTGAATTCACTTACAACATGAGCTGTGCGTAAGAAGAGAAATATTTCGGCTTGTTTGGTGTTATGCCCAGTACCGTCAAGGCTTGGCGGTCGGTTGCCTTCTTCGAGGTGATGTGGGCGTCAATATTCTAGGGAAGGAAACACGAAATTGTTAAGACAATCTATTATGTGTATTTATTTTTCGAACTATTCCACGCTCCTCTACACATTTTTAGACCCAGGCACAACATAGTGTCTTTAGGACAATTCTGCACTACCTCCTAATTCCTAGGAGGCAGTGCACAGCTGTTTCCGCTGTGTTTTATCACAACGACAAAATCCGACCCCTGTGGTAGCCCCTCTTTGGCAAAGTGCCAAACACTACGAATTTTCGCACGCATCAGCTTATAACACCTCAAGCAGCCCTATTTTAATTAACCTTGGAATATTGCATATATCGTGCTGGAACTAGTGTATGAATGGGTGGTCAAACTATGTTTGCAGCTGTCACAGGAAAACTGCATATGCCTCGGTTTCCACATTTAGTGCTCACACATAATGAGCATTTATTGAATCTAATAACAGCTAGGACCCGCTGTAGTTAGCTTCTAAATGGGTAGACAGGAAATAAGATATTTGCGATGTACTACTAAAAAAGAGGGGAACTTAACAGTCTACAAGTTCACCATAACAAAGTTCACACCACAAAGGCTCTTTAGGTCCACGGCACAAGGTTAAGTCGCCGACGTTGACAGGTGGAACACGACATGAAGATCACAGCAGTTTTTACATATCAGTTCACCACTGTACTCAAGTCGGCGGAGACCGGAAATTCTCCGCACATAAGAGCTAGTGTGTTGTGTTCTTGTTGAAGGGCTACTGGTGCGGCATATTTACCGGTGTTTTTTCCGCTCAGCTTCACGGGCTTCTGAGGTGACGCTTTGGGCGGTCTTTCACGTCTAAGCACCGGGATATCGCCTGTTGCCGGTTAGGGGCGCATAGGGTCACTTGTGGTCTCAGGATCCACCGAGTCGGGAGATTAAATCAGTCACGTGATCAACGAGAGGAAAGATTCAGCGAGACGCAAGATCCAATCGAGCCTGAATATACATCGAGACAGAAGATCCAATCGAGCTAGAATATCCAACGAGAAGGAATATCCCCCGAGACAGAAGGTTCGATGGAGCAGGAATGTCCATCAAGATGAAAGGTCCACCCAAACGAAAGGTCCAACAATAGGTAATGTCTACTGATGTATTCTAGACACTATCCGTTAAGCGGATAGCGATGGGGTTGACTCAGTTCTCTCAAAATTTCCCGCTCCTAACCTACACTACAGTCGTAGGCACGCAAGACTCAGTTTTTCGTCAATGAAACCTGTAGCACACGAACATTTTGTACCGCGAGTCGCTGGTCAATCTGGCATACTCGTTGGTCACTGAAACAATACAGTTTTGTTTTGATAACTAACATTGATGAGGATCTAATCGATTGGTCTCCCTCCCCACTGCGGTCACATCATTGAATACATGTAAAGATTGACGTCAGAAAATCGCAGCACTTCAATAAACTTCTCGGCTGGAAAAACGAACTTCTTGCACATGTCAATTTCTTTGAAAGCAACGCATTGGCCATATTATCGAGATGGCCGGCTCACTATATAAACTTGCCTGAAGACAAGGTTGATAGTATTAAGCTTGATGAGATAATACATGCAGACAAAAGCAGCCTAATAGCTAGCAGAATAACATATCCTGGTCCATGCACCCTCGGTAACCTGCCCTGTCTCTTTTTCGCTCCGTCGTTTCAAGTGAAGATGTCAATCACTGTACATTTGTAGTCTGGCCCATGGTCGGAAGACGGTAAGTCATTCGAGGACGACATTTTTAGTGTTAAGCATCCCTTCAAACCTGGAATTTCCAAGGAAAACACACAGTGAGGCTTTACGGACAGTGAGGACAGTGAGGCTTTGTGGATCTTAAAGAGTGGAGGGGGTGGACCGCGGATAAATTAGGGATGTTTAATGATATTGAACGTGCGCTCCAATCTAGACACATTGATGTTCTTTCTTTGCTACTTCATCGTACCGCTGAGATGCTTTTCCTGAATGGTAAATCCGGCTGCCGTTGCCGGGAATCAAACCTCAACTTCATGCTCAGTAGCGCTGTACGTTATCTATAAAATAACCACAATTCATAAAATAGTCATATATTCGATTTAACGCATACAGCAATAGCACTGCGAATGCTAGGTCTACATTGTATCACTATGTACAATTTTCGAGTCTGAGAAATGTACTTTTCTTCCCCGTACACAAAATCTGTCTCAGTATCTCATACTTTTAACATGATGGTTACTAGCAAATACGGCGATTTTCCATGGGGAATAAGCGTCCGCCAGAACTTAGGCGTCCGCGAAAACGCATGATCAGCAGAAATGACGCGCGCGCCAACATTATGTAATTAAACTTAAAAAATTCAAGTTTCAATAAATTGACTGTCTGGTCTCAAAAAGCAAGGAAAGGCCTGCTTTATGAGTGGTAACAAACAAAAATGTCTTAATTGAAAATAAAACGAAGTAAATAGGCCTAATTACGCAAATTTGAGATTACTTTTAGAACTTTTCACCGGCACGTTGACGCCGCAAGCTGTTGGCAAAAAATGTAAGACACCGCGCGGCTAAACGTCAGCGAAACACCAATGTTCGATACAACCATCAACAGAGCGAACACTGACACACTGACACTGCAACGTCATCGCAAAAAGTGACCAAGAACCTCATTCGCACACTTTAACACCCTCGCCTTAAGCGACACAGGCGCTTCAAAACCGTTGGGGCTAGTCTCGCTTTCTTAGCCACACCTTTACTGTTTCGAAATCATAAATGCTGAATGCAGGGAGTGTGCTCTAAAGCGCTCCCCTATAACGAATTTATCGATATCGCGTCTTACATCTAAAGCCAAAACACACACATAATGCACCAGTTTTCCCAGTTCATTACTTTCGTGTCGTCTTCGCCCGTCGCTACTCATGCGTGAGCATACCTATGGGTGAGCGGGAAGGAAGTCACCAGTGTCCTTTCTGCGACGTGTTCTTTGGCAGCCATGTTCATTTGTCAGACATGGCGACCTCCTACCGCTATATTCTTCTTTAACACTGCCCGACCGTAGCCTGCGATGTACTGTTAGCAATCGTTCCTGAATCGTTCCTGAATCGTTCCTGAGATGGCCTCTCAGTGGCCTTGTATGCTTAGAATTGAGACATGCCTAAGCTCCGTCGATGCGCAAGAGATTGATGAATTAAAAAATACCCATCATGGACCTAATCAACATCCTGGAACTGTCCATGTTCAGCCCATTGATAATCATCAGTATGGAGCGGAAAAATCCCCACCGGACGATCGCTCCCTTCTTAGCCCGCTACTCTCCGGCCAAAAGGAATGGAAAATTTGACATTGAAAGACGAGTATCACCGCTCACCGCTAGTCAAGATACAGTTGCAACAATCTTGCCTTTGGGCAAGTGTTTAGTGAACATTGTATCGGACATACGAAACAAACCTATTATCCCGGTGAGAGAAAAGATTATGGAAGTGTTTTTTTAGATGAAGAGCACCGTCATCGTACTAACTGCGCTGCTCTTTTGGGCCAAGGGTCGAATTCAGGAACTCCAAACGAAAAGGGATGGACTACCACTTTTTTCGCGTATATGTTCTCTAGCTCATACGAAAGCCAGCGTTCTATATAGCACGGTAATCGTAAGCAATTTAAAAACAAACTGGCGGAAATTATTTTAATTTGGCACCAAACTATCTGAAATCGGAAGGGAGGCGGTTCGTAGTGTAGAAACTTGACACTACAAAGTGTGTCCCGGTAACGTCACCTGCAAACCAAGCAGCTATTGTAACTCCTGAAAAGTTTATTCACTTATTGAAAACCTTTTAGCACAAGGATCTGTAAAAGTTTAAATTGTATAGGCATTTTTAAACATTATTTTGAAAAATTTTAAGACACGTTGCCAACCACCGCTGCGTTGCTCTCAGTGTGGCTAACTGAGACTCCATGCCTTGCATCAATGGCAGCGTACAGTAAACCAGTAAACAGACCCAGTGAAGGAGCTTTGACGATTCTCCCTGAGCCAGGGGCGTTTCTTCTGCCGAAATATTTGATTTCAGTTTCCAACTACGCCAACGGCGGCTTAAAAAAAGGACGCACCCGGGCGACAGAATCGAACTGCCGATTTCCACAACGTGAAGCCAAATTCTACCTATCGTCCATCCCAACAAATGGCGCCTTCATGCAAAATAGACTAGTGCATTAAAAAAACCACGAAGTAATAAGAAAGCCTGCGATTCACATTTTTAGCTGGGGACCAGTCTTCAAATATAGCGTTTCATCTCGCATACAGACAGAACTGTGTTGACCCGCTACTGTATGTCAATTTTGCCAGCATTATTTTGGGGAGGACACATACGGCTTGTAGAACTAAACATTTCGACTTAAAGAGTTATAGGGCGTTATCAGCTAAACCGTTTCCCGTTGAGGTGCTTTAAGGGATTCCCTTTCCTTTGGGATAGAGAGCATAAATTCAACAAAAAACGGTTGTATTCCCTTTTAAATAGACGATCTTATAAATAACTTCTATAGGCATTCCAACCGCTGCACAGCCTTCCTTTGTTGATGCCCTACGAGGCAACCGCCATATGCCAGCTGACCACGATGAACGTTCTACCTCTGCACAACAGAATAAAAGTCAGTCGCCAAGTCAGTCGCATTACTCAACGACTCCCGCCGGTTACGGGTCACCCAAGCCATGCACCTTTCATTTCGCCTGTTTCGCCATCCGGACATCCCGCACCGGCCAGCACTACATTTCTGAAGCCTACATTGGCCAAAGACTCTTCGGGCAATGGTGTGAAGTAAGTAAAGCTAATTACAGCACGATTGACACTCAATGTGATGTCATCTATTTGAGCATCAATCGAGAGCCTAGAAAAAGCTCATGAACAATTCACAACTCAACACAGCGCTAAAACTTTTACGCCCACCGCTTCGTTTATACCTCCGTCTAGAATATCCGGCGTTCACCCAAGCCCGTGTACTAGCATTTTGCCGCGAAAGGCGAAAACGCCCGTGCGTTGGAGATTTTGGTGCACGTTAAGAATCCCCAGGTGGCCAAATTAATCCGGAGCCCTCCACTACGGCGCGCCGCACCGCCTGCTGTAACTTCGGGGCGTTAAAAATGTACTGGCATTTTGCGAGATAACATCAACGAACAAAACGACACAGATATCCGAGAAGCAGTCTTTAACCACCGCGCATACTTCAAGGATACCGCGAGTAGCAAGGTCCCCATTATAAGGATCTCACCCGCCGTATACAATGTTCTCAAGGATAGGGAGCGATTATTTATTTGGTGGATGTCCTGTCCTATCCAAGAAAACCTTTACACCGCTGCGTGCGGAATAAGATCTCATTTGGCAATGTAGCCACCCGTTGTACTTCAGAGCACGCCTGATGCCCATTCTGCGCCGAGACGTACTCTGCGGCACTCTTCAAGCGTGTCGAGACAGACTTAGTCACCTGCCACTAGGGTCGGGCCGCAGGGCGTCGCTATGAACACAAATTTATTGTGCCTTGCTGCTACATAGTGGCTTCGCATGTCCCGCGGAAGTAAGAGACAAAGGAAGAAAAAGCTTTTTAGGGACCTGGCGAGATCACCCAAACTGGCATTACAAGCAGACTGTCTACGACGACACCGCACCGGAGCAGCCCGACATTCCTGCCTTGACTTAATCACGTTTCTTTATGCTTCTTTGGACTCATGCCTATGTTTTAACGGCGGTTAATTCAGGCCAAGCTCGGCTAGCATAGTCCATGCACTTCCTGTGTGGGTCCTCGGGTGCGTTGTGTGTGCGTTTTTCTGGGATTGCCTGTAGTGACGCAGTCTCACCATGCATCATTTCCGTTTGGAGTAGAACGGAGACTCACTGCTGTGCTGACCTCTCTCAAGGTTAAGGTAATCGTAATTCCATATACGAGCAGATGAACGACACGTCATCACAGGTGGTCTACATATGTTTATAATCATCCCGTTTATTAAGTGTGTAGAACAAGAAAAAGGTAGAGAAATAAAGAGAGGAAGAAATACTAGCAGCACTTTGGAAAGGGGGCCTCGGGTCTCGTTTCTCTTTGCCAGACCAGTTTAAAATTTTGGCGCAGAAATCCCGTGCAGTAACGACTGCCTTCTACGCACAATGTAAGGGACCTGTATGCCATCTACTCCGCCACTTCGAGCTGGAGCTGGGAGGAATCGTTTAAGTGAGCGGTCCTGGAATGTCACGGGCGGGTAGACGATCAGCTGCAGCCTGTCACGCAATGAAGCACCTCAAGAACAACATCTTTCCTCAAAGAGCCAACCACATGCAGGGTGTCGGAACGAAATGTTTTTTCGTTCTGGTTTCTGTTTCGTTCCATAAATAAAAGTTCCGTTTCGTTTCAGCTCCGGAACGAAAAAAATAATGGTTCGTAACGGTTCATAACGGTTCGTGTTTGCGCGAGAAAAATTGATATTTATGAAATTGTTAAAAAGTATTGAGAATTGTGAAATTACGTTAAAGAATATGAAGTGATGCTTAATAATTTTTTTTAAATATAATTTTTGAAAAACTCGTATAGTTGTGATCTTACTGTTGAAAGTTTAAAACGGCCTGTCTCACGGAACACTGAAAAACGCAGTTTTTAATCTTAAAAGATATTGTGTGCGAGTATATAGCAATGGATTACCATCAGTACCTTCAGCACCCCCCCCCCCCCCTTCCACCGTATATATTCGAACGAAGGGTTAACAGCACGAAAATTGGTGAATAATTATTGCGCACTTCCGCATTGCAAGCGTATTTTTCTAAAATACTATAATAGATAGGAGTGCCCCTGCCCGACATTGTTGCTTCCGCGCTCCTTATGGAATATTTTCCGCTGCGCTCTGGCACTACTTCCTTACAAGGGCAACATGACTTGTAGCGGTTTGCATTGAGTGTGCGGCTGTAATCTGCTTTTTGAGCTGCTAGTGGTGAATGCAAAGGGTTGTGCGCTTTGCTCCTTGTTCTTATGTCGTGTTTTAAAATATTCGATTCTTTATGTATCACACCCCCTGAACAATGCCGTAGGGATAATGTGGGTATTTTATTAAAATAAATAAATAAATAATGCCGCGACGTCTGCATCGAAGCCAGATGCCCGTGGCAATCACGCGTGGATCTCAACAGCGCGCCTATTGGCACAAACGGAGAGAGTATGGAAGCAGGCAGCAAGACGAAAGACGATTTCATGCAAGCAATCGACGACAATTTCTCATTTCGCTGAATGGAAATTGAATGAATCCTGAAACACATGAAATTGCCACTCAAACCGAAAACCGAAACGAAATTTTTTCGGTTTCGCTCTTGAACGATGTAATAAATATCGTTACGTTTTCGTTTTCGTTCCGGCCAAAAATTCAGTTTTTTTCGTTGTTCGTTTCTGGTTTTCGTTTTGTTCCGGCACCCTGACCACATGAGCCTTACAGATGAAGCTCTCTCATTGCTGGACGCCGCATATTAAGACATCGCCCAAGCACACTGCCCTGCAAGATCGCCTCGTGCCCAATCAAGCAGAGCTTTCAAAAATCACAGAGAAGCTCGAGGGCTTTCTTACGGCGATGAAGTCGACATAGAGCTTCAAGCGGCCAAGGAACACAACGATCAGACCCTCAACACGTTGCCATAAATTCGGCGCAAGATCGACCTTCTTGAACTAGCTGCTCAAAATGCCCTACGAGCGCCGTTCGTCAATGAGAATTCACATTGAAACAGGAATCTGCGGCCCCGTACTAGGAAACTCGGCTTTCATAGCTAGATTTACCTGTCTCTCAAGAAGAGCTCCAGTATTGGACGGGCTTTTGGGAGTTGTTTGAGCCGACCATTCATCACAACAGCGCCCTTACGCACACGTCGAAGTTTTATTATCTGAAATGGGAAATGACGGGGGAGGCGCCAAAGCAATCGCAGGATTGCCGATCACGGAGTCATGTTATGCGGATGCTATAGGAACTCTCAAGCAGCGGTACAGGAATAAGAAAAGGATCTAGCAGCATCATCTATCCCAGCTGAGGAATATGCCGCCAATAAAGTCTAGTACTGCCGTACCGGGGCTCAGGACGCTCTACGATGCAACTCAGTGAAACATCGTCTGCTCGAACTCCCTGAACATTTCAACATGTAGCTTCTGTGTCATGGTCGTGGATATGCTGCAGCCCACGCTCCAACAAAACACCGCGTTAAGCTTCACTAAGGAGAAACGGCATGAAGAGCTTAACTCCTCAGAAGCTGACGACGCGCATCCATGTGTATGTAGCAGCCCGGAATGTCGGCTGCTGAAGGAGGCGACAAAGCAGACGTAGAGCTTGTTTGCTGTTTCAAGACAAGACTGTTTATTTTCAAAAGATGCGTATGCTGAGAGGATCCCCCGACAAGGGAAAGAAGGGGAACCCCCGCGTCCTTCAAAGGAGAGAGGAAAAAGGTCCCCCAAGAGAGCAGACGGCAAGGGCTCCAGGACTAATGCCAGGAGTCGGCCGAACAACAAGTTGTGCCTCCACCGACGGCGAACGTCGCCAATAGGCGCCTTATAACAAAGTCGCACTGCCGTCGAACCCGAAGGCCGATCGGAGAGAAAGGAAAAGCCCCGTCTTGCGGGAGCCGCTTGCGCTGGGGTGTCGGGCGGCTTCGGCTACAAAGGCTTCACCCTTCGATTGCGGAGCTTTTGAAGAAAGGCAGCAGTTACCGGCTGAATGGCGAAAGGTAAAACTCCACTGGTTATGACTGAAAATGCACGTGAGAGGCTGCATGAACAGAAACCTCAATATGAGCAGGCTTGGCGCGTTCGACGGAGACGACTTCTCGTTTGCCCCGCATGTCGATTGTGATGGTCTTGTTATTACGCCCCAAAACATTGAAAGGCCGTCGCACGGCGGAGTGAGGGGCGGCTTCGTTGCGCCGTTTCGCTCGAACCCATGTGTACGGGAAAAGTGAAAACCTTTCTGTTGTGGGCGATGCGAGGTGCTGTTGGCCTCAGTTGCGCTAGCCATGCGCGCAGCTTCTCGATGTGGTCGGAGGCTGCTGGGATGGAAGGTGTCTGGTCGGAGAACAATTCTCCCGGGAGGCGCACTGTTGAGCCATACACTCTTTCCATTGCGCTGAAGCCGACGTCTTCCTTCACCGTTGCGCGTAGGCCAGGAAGAACGAGCGGGAGCTTTTCTACACAGTGCTGGCGATCGAGTTACGCTCTAAGTGTAGCTTTGTGTTGTCTGTGCAAGCATTCAACCATTTCGTTGCTGGCGGGGTGATAGGCGGTTGTATGCTGCAGCCTCGTTCCGAGGAGGGTCGAAAGCGCGGTGAAAAGGTTGCATTGAAATTGCCGTCCCTGGTCAGTTGTTACGCGGGCGGGGCAGCCAAAGCGGGACACCCATGTCTGAATAAAGGCCTGCGCGACGGTCCCAGCTGATATGTCCGCAATTGGTATAGCTTCGATCCATCGGCTGTATCTGTCGATGCATGTGAGCAGGTTCTTGAAACCTGGGCAGGGCGGTAGCGGTCCCACCAAGTCGAGGTGAACGTTGTCAAACAACGACTCAGGAGTCCGCAATTCCTGTAGTGCAGCCCGAGTGTGGCGAGTCACCTTCACTTGGTGACATGTTTCACTCGTCCGATCCCAACCTGGGAAGTCCGCGTTGACTCCGGGCCAAACGAAGCGTTCTGTTATCAGCCGCTGGGTGGCGCGGACACCTGGGTGGCTGATAGAGTCGAAAGTGTTGAATATCACTGGGCGAAAATTCAGTGGGATGAAAGGTCGTGGGCTGCCTGGCAGGTATCGCAGGCTATCGTTCCCTGGACATAGGGAAGTGCAACCTCCGAAAGCACGAGTGAAGATCCGCCAACTTATAGTCTCGTCAACACAGTGTTCTCCCGCTTAGCCGCGGCCATCGCCTCGAAGTCCAGGACTTTTGTGCCGGAAGCGTTGACCCGTTGACCCGTCGGCTGCTTCGCTTTCGACCCCTGGAACGTGGCGGATGTCTGTAGAAAACTCATAGATGAATGAGAGCTGACGAATTTCCAGTTCTGAGTAGGAGGAACTGTTGCTGTTGAATACGTAGGTGATGGGCTTGTGGTCTGTCAAGATGTAGAACTCACAACCTTCGAGGAAGTAACGGAAATGCTTAATGGAACAATAGATTGCGAGCATCTCTCTTCCAAAAGTACTGTACCGTACTTCTGCAGGCTTCAGGCGTTTCGCAAAGAAGCCCAGTGGCTTTCAGTGTGCACCCTCCTGTTGCTGCAGCACTGGTCCGACCGATGTGGAGGAGGCGTCCATCATGAGGCGTGTAGGAGCTTCAGGCAGTGGGTGAATGAGAAGGGTAGCCGCGGCGAGCTCATCCTTAGCTTTCTGGAAAGCTTTCTGGTGTTCGTCAGACCCACAAATTCTTGTGCCTTTTGGTCGCCTAGGCGCAGCAGGTCGGTCAATGGCTGAAGTACTCGAACACAAGACGGAATGAACCCCCGGTGGAAGTTTAAGAGCCCAAGGAACTCTCTCAGCTTGCGGAAAGATGTTAGGGCAGGAATCATCTTGACGGATTCCACCCTCCATTCTAATCGCATAATGCTTTCAGCAGTGATGTGGTGGCCGAGGAAGTTGAGAGCCTCAACACCAAACACGCACTGTTGAGGTTTCAACCCCAGACCGTGCTCATCCAGACGCTGAAAGAGCTAGAGCTAGCGGAGGGGCTGCTCGTGCTCGGTAGTTCTGCTGGTCACCAAAATGTCATCCTGGTAGGCAAAGACAAAAGGAAGACCCCGGGTGACCTCATCCATGAACCTTTGAAAGGTCTGTGCTGCATTTTTCAAGCCGTAGGCATATGGACAAACTCAAAAAGCCAAATGGAGTTGTTATGGCTATTTTTGATATGTCCTCCGCTTCGACGGGGATTTGGTGGTATGCCGCTACGAGGTCGATCTTGCTTTATATTTTTGTACCTGCCAGCCATGCAGGTGGCAGGCACAGGTAAATCGGAAATGTGTGGCAGAGGTACTGGTCTGGCGTTGTCGATGTGTGCAAGGCTCTGTAGTCACCACACGGGCGCCAGTCGTTCCCGTCGTCTTCAGGCACCATGTGCAGCGGTGATGAATGGTTGCTAGACGAAGAGTGAATAATTCCCAGCTGCAGCATATGCTCGAACTCACTGCTTGCGGCTTGAAGCCTGTTGCTGGGCAGCCGTCGTGGCCGGGCGGTGACTGGCGGCACGGTGACGATGATGTGGTCAGTCACGTTATGTTTCACCGGCTGTTCCGTGTTGCGGGGCTTGGTGAGGAAGGGAATTCGGCCATAATGTGGTGGTAGGCAGATACTGGCTGGAAGGTGCAGATGACAGATGAGCAGATGTTTGAGGAATGTGTTATCCTTGAGGCAACGGCCACGTACGCTCATATCCAGGTTGAAGTGACTGAGAAAGTCTGCTCCGAGTATGGCGAAATTAACGTCCGCTACCATGAAGACCCCGCGAAACAGGCGCCTGAGCCCGACGTGTATTGTCAGCGAGCGGAAGCCGTACGTAGCGATGGCAGTGTTGTTCACCGCCTACAGTGACGATACGTTCTTGCTACGTCGGCGATCCTCGGGGGTTGCCGGGACAATAGAAATTTCGGCTCCCGTGTCGACTAGCAGGCGCGAGTTGCTTATGCAGTCGACTACGAAGAAGAGGCGGCTGGGTGCAGGGCCGATGTCGTAAGCCGCCGTTAACGACTGGCCGGAGCGTTTCATGGAAACGAGAAAGGTTGTGTGAAGCGGCCAGCACCCGTGCCGAAACGACGGTGGTACCAGCAAGCTCCGTTCTGTCTATCTCGTGACGGACTTCTCTACGAAGAGCTTGGCTGTCTTGAAGGGGATTGGTTGCGACGTTGCTCGCCCTGTTGGGGAGCGCCAGACAGCAAAAGTTGCTGCATGGCCTCGGTAAGTTGTTGCGCTTTCTCCTCAAGGCGCGACAGTCTATCTGGCTGTTCGTGTGTTCTTGCAGCAGCTATTGGCGCGAAGTTTGGAGCATGTATTCCGTGATCCGATCGGCAAGTTGCGCCAGTCCATCAAGGGACGTCTCATCTCAACCCGCGAGAACCACGCGCACCGACTGGGGCAGCCGTTGCAGAAAAAGTTCACGAAGAAGTGGGAGCTGGTGGTCCTGACTCGCGTACACACCGAGCAGCTGCCGCATCCGGTGCAGCAATTGGGAAGGTCGTTGGTCGCCCAGCTCTTCCCGACATAAGAGCTGCTGAAGTCTGCTTTCTTCAGGCGTCTCGAGGCGGTCCAGCACCATCTTCTTGGGGGTGTCGTATTCCCCTGGTGTAGGGGGAGAAACCAAAATATCGTCGATAGCGCAGGCGATTTCTGGAGCAGGGCTGCGACGGCGTAAAGGTACATCGTCGACTGCGAGGTGATGTGCCGGAGCTGAAAACGGGCTCCCACTTGGCTTAGATATTTAGGCCAAAAATTTGGTAGCTCCACTTCTGTGGCGAAGACTGCAGGCGTGGAGGCAGCATTGTTGCCGGAGCTCATCGCGGCGTGTTCATTAGAGCGTTGTTGGGGTCACCAATTTCGTAGCAGCCCGGAATGTCGACTGCTAAAGGAGGCGAGAAAGCAGACGCGGAGCTCGATTGCCGTTTCAAGACAAGACTGTTTATTTTCAAGATTCCTACGCTGAGAGCGTCCCCCGACGAGGGATTGAGGGGAACCCCCGCGTCCTTCAAACGAGTGAGGAAACAGGCCCCCCAAGCGAGCAGATGGCAAGGGCGCCAGGACTAATGCCAGGAGTCGGCCAAACAAGAAGTTATGCCTCCCCCGACAGCGACCGTCGCCAATACGCGTCTTCTAATGCATCGGCCGCGGCTGCGGAACCAGTTGAGGTACTGTACGAACTTCTCACCTTTGTAAGGATTGAACTATAGAATCACGAGAAGGGCTGCATGTTGCCCCAACAACAATTCTCTGGTGGAGAGCCACAGAAACAGCACGGTTAACTGGTCAACTGCTTCGGCATTAAATCTAAATAATAGTGCTTTTTTTGCCACTCCCAGAATCAGGACACACGCTCATGCACCGCCAATATCTGTCGGACCCTTAAGAAAGAGTATATAGTTAGTGAAAGACCGAAGATATTATAGGTGCACGTCCCTCCCGAGGGCACCAAGTGAAAGACTGTAGGGTAAGAATGACTGTTGCGTCGTGCCACGGGAAGCGTGCAGCCGGCGTGTGGGACCCTTCATTTAAAAACAGTGGAACCGAGTGTGCGCCGGGTATGGCCTGCGTATCGGCCACGGCTCCAATGTCTAAAAAGAACGAACAAACGAACATTTGCGCAAAGGACAACGGAGTGTATGTGCAGACGTTCCGAGCATGGTTGACCCTCTACGGGAGGACCCCACTGGTTCAACGTATACAATAGGTCGAAGCCAGCAATCCTTCACTACTGAATACCTTTCAACCAAGCTGCGGTTGACATTCGTGAACCAGAAGACGTCTGGCTAATGCACTATGCAAAAGTTCGCTTGCTTTAACATATTTCACATGGTTAAAAACTACCGCGCTACAAGTAACTTACGCTTTATTATTGGTAACGAGAGGCCGATTACGGAAGGTGCTCTTTTTGACGCTACGTGCCAAAGTCGGATCACACGTAACGTCAAGAAATGACTGTCTTCCAGCGCGTGTATTTTGTGAACCTGTTGCTGGTCCCTCTGACAGAGAACCTATGTCGTTAAATGCTGTGGTCACCTCTGGCATGCGCTAGCAAGTATAGAACCAGGTAGACATCACAATGTGCTTAAAACAGCGTACCGCTACACTGCACCTGCACATTGAACACTGCACAAGTACTCACCTTTAGTATTGCGAGCGCCATTTCTATTGCTGATGTAGAGGAATAGTCGAGGTTGGCGTTGAGAATGCCGTAATGTGTAACGTTGTGGTTCCAGAGTACCTCCAGGTTGGTGTAAAAATCTTTTATCAAATAGTCGCCCTTAATGCGTTGAGAGCTAGAACAAAGCATTTTAAACCCTCGGATGAATCATTAAAATAGAAGAAAAAATGTATCATCATCACCACTAGAAACCATCGTGAAACGATACAATCCTTTCTGAGTTTCCATTTTCCTCTCTGATTATTAATGGCATTGATTATTAACCAAAAAAGGGACGTAGTGGGCTTTTGGGTTGTTAGCTGAGTTGCAAAGCTGTACACGAAAACAAGCGATAGTTACAGAAACAGTATAATGACGGCTTTCGAATAGCGCAATTACGAACATTCTGTATTATATATATATATATATATATATATATATATATAAGGGTTGAGCAACCAAGGGGGAATGCGGTAGGTCATAGAAAGAGATGAAGAATCTTTTGAGTCAGAAAGACAGTGGTGAAAAAATGCCCGCCGGGTGGGATTCGAACCCACGACCTCCGGAATACCGGTCTGATGCGATGACCACCACGCTACCGGTGGGGCTGTTTCCCCACCACGTTCTTGGGTATTTATGTTAAGGTATTTTTTGTTTTCTCCACTTGGGGGTGGTAGCCAGCGCCACTCGGACTACTCGGGATTAAGGGGACCTCCTTTTTAACCCGCGGGCCGTGACTCGAGTGTCTACGACATGTCGAGAGTGGTCGACCAGCGTTGAACCATCTTAAGCTACCTTTCGCACCAAGACTGCCGGAACAGAGGGCCACGCTATGCATAAGCAGAGGCCCTCGCTCCATGCAAAGCGAGGGCCTCTGTTACGTCAGTTTTTGTCAGTTTTCGTCCCCTGATTAACGGTCCCTGACGCAGACTTTCGGCGCACAATCTGTAATTTAAACATCACCGCCACAGTAAAGATTGTTTCCCCGAAGTCCGGTGTCGATCAGGAACCCAATCGCCCGGGCTCCGGTTGATTTGGCAGGGGGCTGGCAGGGCGATGGTGTTGAAGTTCTTGGAGGCGGAGGTCGAATTTACGAACTCAATGCGTTGGGGTTGATTAAATGAAACGAAGGGTTTATATGCAGCTATTTACAGTGGGAAACTTGGGTACATGAATAATAAAGGAAAAACTGCAAACTTCAGCGAGACGCTAGCTCCGAGTGCGCACAAATCACTCGAGCTCCTCTACTTCGTCTAACTCTCCTATTCTCGGAGCGTACACAAACCACTCGAGAAACCACGGCCGAGACTCTGTCTCGCCGCAAGATCCGTCTAGTTGCCCGGTGCGGCGCTGCACCCTAAACCTCCGACGCGATCTTAACCTCTACTAGGGGGCTCCCAAATCCCAAACTAGCTTTAACGGTCGAGATTCCTTGTCCCGCCGGGAACTGCCAGATCAGCGCTCAGACAAGAACGATTTCCAACGGCCAAGTTCGGCCTTATAAAACCTCGAGATCACCCTCTCTCGAGAACGCCCCTCTAGCGTTCGTACACGCGTATGGCAGTGCCCGTATTCACGTAGACAGCTGTCACTCAGCACGTCACGGAATATTCAATGAGGCGCCGCTATCTTCGGGTCAACGGCACGCTCGCAGACGAGCAAGGTTCAGGCGACCCCGCGGGGTGAAAGCGAAAGACGGCGACAGTGCGTCATGCTGACCAGGGCGCGACAACAATGGAGACGCCGGTAATCCCCCCACCTCCGCGCGTCGAGCCGACGTTCCTAGAATTCGGCGGCGCCGTCTGCTTTCTCAATGGGGGATTAACCCTGCGGTATGCGGTGGGCCAGACGATCCGTCTCCCGTGCGCGCCGTGACGAATTAGCGTCGACTGTTCTGCAGTGTTGGCAGTGCTACGTGGTCAGACAGGGCGGCGGGCTCCCACGCGCAGCCCGGGCGCCTGGCCGCTAATCTCATATGTGGACCTTACAGCCACTATCTACAATTTTTTGACATAATTACTAATCGTTATACCGTCTTTTTCATGCACACATTCGCTATTGCAAATCAGTTAAAGGTACCACATACAGACAAAGAAGCTGTCTTTGGCCGTTCTACAAACACCTTGTTCAATATTGACAGCGACTGTTATGTCTAATAATAGAGTTATTCAATTAGGCTCCCAGGAGGAGTAATTCTTTTTGACCTACCACCTTAATAAAGTGCTGCCATAAACAATCGAACATTTATTCCCAATACATATTTACGGCAGTGCATCACCATTGACTATTACAGACAGATGTTTAATTTAGAGATATGCTTTTGCTTCCAAATATTTTAAACCATGGACAACATAAAGTGTTGTTTGTAGGAATCGAGTTATTAGTTGATTTAGATGTTCAGGTCAAGTCGGAAACTCTTCGCTTATTTTGAAAGCACTAAATGTTTCTGTCCCAAATGTTGCGTATTTATAACACATTTTGAAGACTTTTATTTTGCTCTACATCAGGTAGTCATGAATTTTGATACTCGGAGTTGCAATCAATTGGTACTAGTAGAAAATTAGTCAGGTACCTAGTATATTTACTTGCGTGTGAATAATTTTTGCTTCTAAAGTTATAAATTCAACTTGAAGTCATAGTTCGCGCAACTTCCATGAGGCTAGCTTATGAAAGCAAACTCGTAGATACTGTGATAAAACTGCAAAAGTTTACCAGCGAAATATCAGACTAGAAGAGGCGGCTAGCATATGAGAGAAAACTCGTAGCTACTGTGATAAAACTGCAGCAATTTACAAGCGGCATATCAGACTAGCACAAGGGACTAGAATATGAGAGCGAACTCGTAGCTACAGTGATCAAGTTGCAAAATTTTACGTGCGGCAAATTTAGTACACCTTAAAGAACAGGCTTTGCCACACTGCACAAAACTTCAAAGGTTGACATAAAATATTTTGAAAGAACTTCAAAAGGATAAAAAAAAAAGCCTGTAACTATTTTTCCTCATGTATCTTCTAATTTCCGCAATGCAGGGGCTGGACACTGAACAAATGCATCGAAGGTGCGCTTTTACAGCAATAGAGGTACCTACTGGTACTTGTGTCTCTTACTTAAGCAACTACAAAGATTATATGCTTGTAATGCCTCGACAATTGTTACTGTGGCAAACAGTTGTGCATGCCCACGAGCTTATGCTCGAGTCCGGAGTATTGCGGAAACGAGTTTTTTTTTTTGCGGGCGCAACACAGCAAGTTATCGAACAAAATTTATACGTGACGGTTGTCTCTGCGGTGTCTTCAAGCAGTAGAAAAGGGCGTTACCGTACTTACCCGATTCTAACACGCACTTTTCCCCCGGAAAAATAGGTCGAAAAATCGAATGTGCGTTAGAATCGGATACGAAACCGGAACTGCCGAAACAGCGGAAATTTCGTCCCACCCTTCGCCATCGCCATCTCAAGATGGCGCCAAAGCTTTTAGCTCTCGTAGCTTTTAGCAAAGATTTTTCGGACGCAGGGAGCATAGGCGCCTAGCCTTTTCTATCGGCGTTCACACAAATCGTCAAATCGTTCCACTTGCGTGCTTGATAACAGGAATGGCAGCAGCGGCTCTCACGCGTTCAAAACGAGCGGTCGGCTGAAGCATGCCCCTCTGGAGAAGCCCGCGGGATGGGCGTGCGAGGCGTGGGCCACGATCAAATCAACCATGGCTGAACGTTCATTCAGAAGTGTGGCATAGCGAACGCGCTTGACGGCACCAAGGACGAGATGTTGTGGTCAGCGGAGAGCGATGAGGAGTGAGATGAGTAAGATTACTTCGAGAAATAAATCGCCGATTTCTCTCGCATTCGTTTTTCTTGCTCACAAAGTTCCGTGCGCGTTACAATCGGAGGTGCAAGTTTTTTTGTTTTTTTTTGCCAGGAAAATTGGGTGCGCGTTAGAATCAGGGGCGCGTTAGAATCGAGTAATTACGGTATATTGCAACCAAATGACGTCAACTATCATTATGTGCCCCGGCACCATGTAACAGATATCATTGTCGCTGGGCGTAACCATTTTCACCCCCTCTGTTCGCTGTGTTATCTTTCTCCTAAATATTAAAAGCTTTACCATTGTATGTTTACTATCAGCATGATCCCTTGTATCAGTACTAATTGTACCCGAATTTTCTTAACTGGGCAGCAATTATGCGTCATAGTACCTTGCACCAACCGACCTTCAAGCATTTCGTGCGCGCCTATACTAAGTCAATGGGAAGAAACCATAATACATTTCTGTTATTTTTATATTTCACATCAAAGTACATTAACGGTGCCTAATTTTACTTTATTGCGTGCTTTATTGAATAAAAGCGCTTGGCTAAACTTGAGGTATGGGTTGGTGGTTACATAACTTATCGGTGAAAACGTCCCCTTCCGTGCGCTGTTTTCACCGATATGAGCAAATCCCGTCTATAACGAACGTTTTCTACTTCAAGAACAGCGCTAGTAGCGGGGAATACAGAAAGAACAAACTCTTTCGACATCGTTGCCGGTGACGCCCTCATCAAATAGCACTAATCGCGATGTACGGCAGTGATGAAAGCTGATGACGGCTGAAAGGCTAATTTTGCATGCACATCGCGGTCCACTGTTTTAAAGTTCATGCGTAAAGGTCGCTCGTTGAATGCGCTGTTGTCAAAGTTTACCACGTTTTCCAATGCCAAGTATTCGTTGTGCAATGACTTAGCCCTCTGGCAGGTGCCATCGAATGCCAACTAGAATCTGTTTGAAGTTCGTCCCGGTGCGCCAACGGCACCCATTAAAAGTTTCATTTGCGATGAGAGCGGGCCACCAGAAGTAATGGCGGCGCCTTCAGGAGCACACGTGGGCAAAGGTCGTAGAAATGGTTCATTGTGGTATTCACCTTGTACGCAGCGAACGTGCTAGTAAACACAAAACATGGGCAAGGCCATTTAAAGAGAGCAGCGTGTCATGGCAAGGTATGGTCATTTCAGGCAATAAAGATCTTGGCTCAGAAAAGTGGAACAAAGAAATTGTTTTTTGCCTAATTCCTCTGACAGCGTAAATTTTGCAATATTACTAGGTTGACCGTGTTCGTGCCTTAGCCAGCTACTTACTCGATGGCGAAGGAGACGCCAGCATCCGTGCGTTTCAAATTGTAGGAAACGGCATTTACTCCACTGAATGAGCTCGCCTCAATTTGGTCTGGTGGTATGAGCGTGTTCTTTTCATTCTTATACAGCGAGTCGAAGAACATCACAGTGCAGAGACCGTCCAAATTAGGGAACCAGAATAGGGTGTTCACTGTGCACACCAGAGGGTCGGCAAGCCTTGGCGGCCTCACTGCAATAAATGGTCTGAATTACAATCTTGCCAAAAACTCTTGACAGCGAGAACAGGCGACAAAAGGTGCACATTGCACATTGCCGAACACCGATATGAGTAAGTGGTAATGAAACGATAAGAAAAAGTGACAGATAATTATTGGGAGACGGACTTAATCACACACACACTATGCTGCCATCAACACGGCACAACATGAGCAACACTGAGTGGACTTATAGCCGATCCTAACCAAAGCACTGGTTCGTGTCGCTTAAGTGCACATGGTCTTGTGTTGAACGTGCTGCTTGAGTATCTCTGCCCATTTAAACTGGGAGGTCTGCCAACAAAACGGAAAGCCTAAATATCGGTACAGCCTGCACACCAAGAGAACTGATTCCAGGAAAAAAAGATATTTGTATTTGCGATCTTGTGACTAATTTTTTTAATACCTTTTAAAAGTCATTGAATGTTTTCCAACCGGATTGCATTTAAAATTCACATTTCGCCAGAATAAATTTTAAACAGAGCAGAAGCCCCTCCTTTAGAAAATCTAAATGCTCTCGTCCCTAATGTGACCATGAATGCCTGCATAGGAGACCTGAAGCACCTTTCTTTTCTGAGCCACGCACCACAGTAAAGCCCGCTTATATCGAACACGGATATATCGAAATATTGCCTATATTGAACCCTTGTATAATTCTGGTAAAAATTACATGCATTTAAAACTTTTTATATCAAAAACGATTTTGCTCACAATGGATATATCGAACTCTCCCTCGCGGGATTTTTCGCTCTCCTTAGGCATGCGGCAGGCTTTCCCGCAATACATCTGAGCGCAACGGTGGCGCGGGTGTCGCTTGCGACTGCCGCGCGAGCTCGGGCGCGTCCAAACCGGCCGTGGCAGAGTGGACCAGCTCCACGCATGCATGCCGTTAGAGCCCAAAGCGCCACATTGCGCGCTGCAGGCTGCGGTGTCACCGAACTTCAAGTCCGCGCCACTCGCTCCCCACAGTTGCTCGGTTCGCTGGGCTCGCCGTTATTTGCTTGTATCCATGCTTGTCTCTGCTCTGTTGAAGACGCCGGGGACTCCGTACCACTTCCGAGCACGAGCGCAGCCGTCGCTGCCGTGGCCCTGCTACGGCGATACTGCAGTGCCATTGAGGGCAGCGGTCTTGTGCGTGTCGACTGTTTAGATACCGGGGAGCAATTAAGCAGTCAACAGCAACGCGCTGTGCTCCAAGAAGCAGGCTACACTCACGCAGTTCTTCCGCCCCAATAAATTGATGTATTCTTTCCCAGACAGTGTTGTATCAATAGTGAACTGCAGTGTGATAAGAGCTCAGCGTGAGCTTGTGACTCCGTCGGGAAGATTGGTCCCATATAAGTTTTTTTGCTTCACTTTCTATACCGAATTTTCGCTATATCGAACAATTTTACAATCCTTGCGCTGTTCGATATAAGCGGGCTTTGCTGTAGATCACAATGCACTTACTGTAACATTTATGTAGAGGCAGGTGTCTTTACTTTAAATTGCGTTTAAAGCTCTCGCATATTCTTGGAACCATCTACAACTGGGCCCAGCACGAGCAAGGTTCTCCAGGCAGTCCGAGAACATTGACCAGACTGATGTAAGATATCACTCATTTAATTTTTACAATTGACGAACTGGAAGAAACTTGAAAGAAATTCCAACCTTCACGTATTTTACAAAGTGCCTAACCCTCTTGAAACTTATACAAATTGCACTCTATGCGTAACCAAAACGAGAACTTTGAATGCATCCGAAAAATACGCCACACAGCCTCCAGCAGTAGCGCTGATAATCAATATTAATCTTCACAAAAAATCGCCACGTGTCGGGCAGGAGCTTCTTGAGAGCACAAACTCTGGCCTGCCGTAACTGCCGACATGCTTCGCGCTCTCTGCCTACCTGCACCCCGACGAGTAATTTACCAAAACCGAAAATAAACCCTAGAAAACCGACCTGAGCGGCTGCTGTTATCCATACAGTGGCCTCAAGGAGACGCATAAAGCATGTTGCCCCCCCCCCCCCCCGCCACTTTCGACAACACAACGACGCCCACACGGAATCATTCACACCGCAAATGCAAGAGGAATGAATGGGTGGTTTGGGTTAAAATATGCGAGGACTAAATCCTTTAGACTGCAGCTACCAAGTTTCTTTTAATCTGTATGCGGCAGTATGTCCGCAACAGTGGCCAGTAACAAATATCAACTCTGTCCAAGTGCCTGCCCCTCTCTCCACATTCGGTTCACAGCCCCGCCGTTTTAAAGCACATAATCTGCTCTGCTTCTTTAATGAACTCGGTTTATCATGAAGCAGTTATTTTTATCCTGAATACAAAGTGTGTTTCTCTTCGTTTTCTACACACTTAATTTCATCGTCCAGTTGAGGTGAAATCCAAACGTTGGAGTAAACTTCTGCGAAGGCAAAATTCCAGATCTTCAACTGCGACGATTTTTGGGTAAACCTGTTTGGCTTTCCTTTGTAGCCGCACGTCAAATTTCTAAAAGAAGAGCACTGGAACCCGTTCTTCATGCTCTATAATATAAGAGGCTGCTAGCTCCCCTAAGCTCTTTGTTCCATTTAAAAATGGAATAAATTATTGTAAAAAATCACTGCATTATCGCTGCAGCCGGTTCATCCCACCCCACTTTTGCGTTGCATCGCGCACGGCTTGCACTTGTTGCTCACCCTTCGGTGTGCGTGGATGCACGTCTTCCGTAGGTGTTCTTCGGGCTGGGGTAGTGGAAGTCGACGTTGTTGCGGAATTAACGTGGGAAATCGTTGGTGTAGTTAGATACGTCTTTTTCATGGTGGTCTGCGTGACATGTGTGTTCGACGGTGGTTCTGTCGGTGACTGTGCCAGGGGAAAAATGACCGTTGCTTCAATTGGGTTGGCATCGACACCTTTGGTGGGTTGGCTTTCTTCTCGATCCGGTTCTTCCTGGTCCTCTGCGGGGGAGGGAGGGAGGCATAAAATGTTACCAACAGTGCTACAGCAATTCCCACTCTCATCAGTGGTGTCAGTTTATAGCAGTCTAACACTGTTTTTATTGTTTGCAGGCTCCCGCATGATCCGTACAAATGAGGCGATGTGGATCATTTAGAACGGACTCAACCTCGGCTGGCTTTACACATAATCGCTTATAGTTCCTGGCCGGGCAAAATAGGTGGGGCTTAGACGAGCAGATCCCGTCCACCGAGGAGCTTGTGGTAGCGGAAATGGTACATAGTACCGGCTTCCCACAGTGTTACCACAGTGCAGGACGATCATGAGCACGTGACAAGTCGGATTTCCGGGTTGTGGCGTTTGCATCGTAGGAACTCTCGAGGGTGGCTGTGAATAGTTGAGACTGTGGGCAGCGAGACACTGCAGAATGGTCGGGACTGCAGAATATGCTGCGCGTAACCCAAACGTAATGAGCATCAAATATCTTTACATACCTAATTTAGTGAGCGTAATGATTCCGGCTGCCAACAGCAGCGACGTTATAAGGAGGCAAATGCAGCCCACGATGACGCAGTCAAAATCGGTCCATGCAGCCTCACTGAAAAAAAAAGCACGACAGCTGAACACCGTTGACTGGTGCTGAACGTGTTTTCATTTATGCTGCAACCTAAACAATTCACAACTTTGACATTTTTCATATTATTCGTGTTGCAGCTCTTAAGAAAAAACATTATTCTCTGTTCCGCTGCCAAATACAATAGGCTTATTTATGCCTTGTGAGACCAAGACCTGAATAGCATCTATAACAGGATGACATTTCGAAATTACAAAGCTGAGAGTGTGCATGAACATGTGAAAGAGTTTCTTTATTCTAATTAGATGCATCGCGCAGAGTCAATATTAGTGTAAATTTTACCCATACAACTAAAACAATCCCTCGCCCAATATTCTTGTCTACAATACACAAGAACCGGAAATTCACCCATAAGAGATATTTCTATGCGCAGCGTACATGCATTCTTATTAAGTATCTTGTATATTGTCTTAGGGGAAAAGCACTGGAATGTAGAAACCGTAACCACGAAAAAGGAAAAACAACAAGGAAATTTTAGATCCTATAAAAATTCATACCAAAATGAACGATAGGTGAGTGTCAGAAGACGATCGTTATCATTCCAAAAGCCGGTCGGTGTTGCGAGGTCTAGACCATTACACCAGTTGAAGTTCAAAGAAAACGGGGTAACCTTCCCTCTAGGCAGGACTCCACTCGGATCCTCCTTAATGCTAGTCAAGCAGGGAAGCCCTGGACCACCACACCTGGATGATCTAGCTGAGCAAATGTAGGCTTAGTGAGTGGGCTGTTGCCTTACACTTATAGACGTGCCTGAGGGAACCGTACTGCGAAATACAGTAGTGATTTTAGCATTGTAATATAAGAAGTAACAATCAGGTGACTTCCCAATGGCGTTTCATCTAATTGCGGTATTAAGAGCAATACGCCGAGCCTACCAGCCGTAGTAATAAAGAGAAGAAGGAAAGAACAAGAGTGAAAACCATGGTGGTAATAATGAGTGGATACGTGCGAGCCGAAGCAAAATGGAGATCTAATGCGGAGCCTCTGTAAGAGTTGGGACTGTACATAGGAGGAGTATCTACCATCCATGAGACACATGTTCTTCCATTCATCGGTGTGTCGTGTACGATGACGAATCCTCAACAGTCTCCGTCAACTGCTGCCCTCAAGTCGTTGCCCGTGGCAATGCTCCCTTAAGGGGGTCAGAGGGACAGCACTCGGCGAAGGCAGCCAAACCAGCGACCACTCCAGCGTCAAGGGCCCTAAAACCGGGCACCGCGCAGAAGATTGAAAGCGGAGCAGCAAGGAAGGCACAGAAAGGGAAAGGGAAGAAGCGGAAGCTTCTCCGATCGGCCACCAGGCGTCCACATCAACTTGAAGTGTACAACAATTGCGATCGTACGGCGCTGCTCTGACAGATCGGCGGAAGCAGTACTAGATACATGCGCCGTTTGATTCACAAAGTGCGCAGGATAGCGCGAACTACCATCCACCGTCGGAAGTTCGGCAACCACGAAAATACTGTGTCGCGAACGCAACATAGAGATGAGCCGAGACTCGTCTGAACGCTGTGCCGTGCCCCCAGGAAACTGGGGCCCCGTTTTATTCCACGCTCGTGGCATTCATGCCTGCTTGCGCACCGGCGACGCGTGGCCCGCTCTCATTGGTTGTCACTGTCACTCAGCCCCAGCGCCATCGCCGCTGGAGCGCCGCCACATAGCCCCCTCCCCTTGAGACGGAGTCTGGAGGAGGAGTCCGTGTAGAGAGCGGTACAGCAAAACGCACAGTCTTTGCGTTGCGAAGTTCACGGGGGATGATGCGAACGGAAGGGAGAGTGTTGGAGTTCAGGGTGGAATGGTGGGTGGTGGAGTGGAACGCAGGCAGGTCAGCTTCGGTGAATGCGGGCTTGAGGCGATCGATGGAAACGAGGGATTCGCGGCCGTTGACGCGAACTGTAAACGTCTTGTCAGAGGGTGAATGGACGAGATGAGGGCCGGTGTATGGCGGTTGAAGTGGCCGGCGGGTACTGTCGACACGTATTGAAACGTATTGGCTGTCAGAAATGTTTGGATGAATAAAAGTGTGCTTGGTGGAACACGGCCGTGGTGGTTGGGGACGGATATAGCTGAAACACCGGGTAAATCGTTTACGTAGGGCAGTCCAGGGGACGAAAGGTTGTCTTGCGGCTGGGGAGGAACCAGGAAGTCTGCCGGTAAGCGCAAAGACGTGCCATAGACCATTTGAGAGGCGGCACAATCAAGATCTTCTTTGATCACAGTGCGTAATCCTAGCAGCACAAGAGGAAGGTGAGCTGTCTACTGTTCAGGTGATTCGTGAGCCATCAATGAGGCATTTAGCTGACGATGAAACCTCTCGACCATGCCGTTGGCTTGAGGATGGTAGGCCGTTGTTTTTAGGTGCGTTACACCGAGTAGGCATGTCAAACGGTGAAAGAGTGTAGACTCAAATTGGCGACCACGGTCTGTTATAATCTCCGATGGCACGCCAAAACGGGCGATCCACGTGAACATAAGTGTGGAAGCAACAGTCTCAGCTGTGATATCGTCGATTGGAACCACCTCCGGCCAGCGAGTAAAACGATCGATCACTGTCAAGATGTAACGGTAGCCCTTAGATGGTGGTAGCGAACCAACGAGGTCGACGTGAATTGTGGAGAATCTAGAGTCCGGCAAGGGAAAATGGGCCAGAGGTGATGTGGTATGCCGAAAGACCTTGCATTGCTGGCAGGGGAGGCAGGACGAGCCCATGCGCGTACCTCAGAATTCATGCCAGGCCAGACGTTCTCGGCAACCAAACGCCGTTAGGCACGAACTCCAGGATGAGAGAGACGGTGAATAGAGTTGAAAGCAATGCGCCTGAGAGAAGCAGGAAGGTACGGTTGTCTGTGGCCTGAAATCGCATCAATGTCGCAAACGATGCTGAGTCCCGAATCAGGGCAGATAATGTCCTGGAGTTGCAGAGAGGAACTGTTTGAAGAACGCAGAGTTCTGAGCTCCTCGTCCTCTCGTTGGGATTGAGCCAACTCCTGAGTACTGAAACCGGAGCGTTGTATGGCCGAAATACGGCTAAGGGCGTCGGCTGGGATGTTGTCAACGCTCTTGACATGCTGAATGTCCGTCGTGAACTCTGCAAGATACGCCAAGTGTCGCGTCTCTCGGAGAGAATATGTAGTCTTCGATGACTTGAAAGCGTTCGTAAGAGGCTTGTGATACGAGAAGATCACGAAGCTGCGGCCCTCAAGGAAAACTCGGAAATGCTTAACAGCGAGATATGCCGCCACCAGCTCCCGCCCGAAGGTACTGTAGCGTTGCTCAGTTGGAGAAAGCTTCTTCGAAAAGAAACCGAGCGGGTGCCAGTTGCCACGGATGTGTTGTCGAAGTACACCTCCAACCGCACACTGGGAAGCGTCTACCATCAGGCTGGTGGGAGCGTTGTGGCGCGGGTGCACAAGGAGAGTAGCAGAAGCCAGGCGGCAGTGAATGCGCGATTGGCAGTTTCAGGGCATTCAACCTTGCACTCGGTAGACTTGGAAGCTTGAAGGAAAATTCCGAGAGGGTGCACAATGGCCGCACAGTTTGGAATGAACCGTCGGTAATAATTCACCAGTCCTAGGAAACAGCGCAGTTGGCGTAAGGACTCAGGCCGAGGGAAATCGATTATGGCCTTCACTTTGTCTGGTAAAGGGCGAATTCCATTGTGGTCAACGAGGTTACCGAGAAACTCCAATGACGGCAACCCGAATGCACATTTTTCGCTGTTAAGGACGAGGCCATGCTCTGCTAGGCGTTCGAAAACTATCCGCAGATGGTGCAGATGTTCAGATAACGACGAACTGGCGACAAGAACGTCCTCTATGTAGGCAAAAACTAAAGGCAAGCCACGGAGGACGACATCTGGACCCCTGCCCACTCCGATCTCCCGGGCAACAACACAGCCCATACATTAAACCGCGCTCTCAGCAACCGGGCCCCAGAGAAGGAGCACAGTCCAACGCCGATTGAGACCTTCCATGAAATAACCGAATATTATAGATTAGGTAGAATTGGACCTTCCCCCCGCCCAACGCAGTTTTTCTAAAATGCAGGAAAACACAATTAATACGAATTCAAACAAACACGTTCCTAAATCCAGTACGATCTAATCGTCTATTCCCCACACAATCCTCCCCGGAGTGTGCTTTTGCGGCAATTCAGGCACCCTCTACCACATCGTCTGGGAGTGTGACCGCAACCCAGATCTTCCCCACCTTTCCAACCTTTCCCATGTGCAGTGGGAGAGCATGTTGTCCATCTCAAGCCTCGACGACCAGATGATCTTGGTTGACCGAGCGGACACAGCCAGGACAGCCCATGGAATTCCGGATTAGGAAGCCACCCCACAATTTATTTTTGCTCATTAAAGTTTCTTCTCTCTCTCTCTATGAAGCGTTGAAAAGTCTGAGCTGCGTTGCGCAACCCGAAAGGCATCCGGGTGAATTCGAAGAGGCCGAACGGTGTAATGATGGCAGTTTTCTTGACGTCAGCCGGGGCTACAGGGATTTGGTTGCAGGCTTTTTGGAGGTATAGCTTTGAAAATATGGTACATCCGCTGAGGTTATTGGTGAAGTCCTGTATATTAGGTAGGGGGTACCTGTCGCCTACAGTGGCCACGTTCAAGGAGCGGTAATCACCGCAAGGTCTCCAGTCACCAGATTTCTTCGGGACCATGTGTAACGAGGAGGACCAGTTGCTCGAGGACGGGCGAGCAATGCCAATCTCAAGCATGTGATGAAATTCCTGCTGCGCGATCTTATGTTTCTCCAGAGCAAGGCGACGCGCCACGGCATGCGTAGAGGGACCGGTTGTAATGCTCTGATGAACGACGTCATGCTTCGCTGGCTTTGTCCAGTCAGGAGGTGCAGTCAAGGAAGGAAACTCATTCAGCAACTCCCGGTATAGAGAAGGTAAGTCGCAAAGAAGCGTAAAGGCGAACAGGATAGACGGTAGACGATCGGCCTGTGACAGAAAGGCCGGTTGCGGCATCCAGGATTCTTTTTCTAGCCATGTCAATGAGGAAGCCGAAGTTCGAAAAAAAATCGGCTCCTAGAATGGCGTGACTCACGTTGGCGACGAGGAAAATCCAGCAGAACGGACGGCGTAGGCCGATGTTTACCATAAGGGATTTTTTCCTGTACACGGGGACGCTGAACTTGTTAATAGCTTGGAGATGGCACAGTGGTGGTTGAGTGCGGTCATAGGAATTAGAGGGGAGCACACTCACTTCAGCACCAGTGTCAACTAGAAAGCGCTGACCACTCGTTGCATCTGTGATGTAGAAGAGGCGGCTGTCGCTGGCTGGAGAATGGGTCGCCGCCGCTAACGATCCCTAGTCGCGTTTCCCGACCAGCCACCAGGACGGGTGCAACGTTGCGCCGCTGCACAGAAGCGGCGATCGTACCAGCACAAGGAATCAGTGTGACGGGGCTGCTGGCGCGTTGTGTACTCCTGACAGTAAACGTGCGGCGTGAGGGACGGCGAGAACGACGAAACCGACGAGTGTGGCACCCTTGCGACGAGCGGTAGCCAGCAGACGCGACGAGCTCCTCCAGGGTTTGCATGCGCTCTTGTAGAACGGTGACGTCGTTGTATACCGGTGAGGGCAAGGTGGTATGTTCGGCAGATCGAGCGGATGCCACCGTGGTTGGAGACGAATGTAATGTGGCGACTTCCATTATCTTGTCGGCGTGCGCGGCCAATTGTTGCAAGGGAAGGTCAGAAGCCGTCGCGAGGATCATTTGCACAGACGAGGGAAGCCATTGTAGGAAAAGTTCCTTCAGCAAGCGGGAGTCCGTGGCGGAAGGTGTGTCGCCGAGCAGGATTTGCAGTTCGCGAAGGAGCTGCGAAGGTCGACGATCACCCAACTCCCCCGCAGAAAGCAGCCGCTGGAAACGCTGCCGTTCCGAAGGCCTCGTGCGGCTCAAAATGACAGCCTTTAATGTGTCATAAGGGTTCGTGGTAGGTGGGTTTGCAAGGATGTCGCGAACTTCGACCGCGATCTCAATAGGTTGTGACTGTTGGAGATGGTTGGAGCGGGTCTCTTGCGACGTGATGTGGCTCACTCGGATACTTGCCTCGGCTTGAAGGAACCACACGTCGGGGTGCTGAGCGCTGAAGGTGGGCAAACGGCAGGCGATGGTGGAGATGCCACGTGGAGAGGCAGCGGAGGACGCAGAATTGCCGCCGGTGTCGCGAGTTGGGTCCATTCTGGCTCCTTGACTCCGCTGCAACGTCCGGGTCACCAATGTCGCGAACGCGACAGAGACGAGCCGAGACACGTCTGAACGCTATGCCGTGCCCCCAGAAAACTGGGGTCCCGTTGTATTCCACGGTCGTGGCGTTCGTGGCTGCTTGCGCACCGGCGACGCATGGCCCGCTCTCATTGGTTGTCACTCAGTACCAGCGCCATCGCCGCTGGAGCGCCGCCACAACTGTTTACGCCGACGCAGGAAACTACGATGACTCGAAAGTGCTACCTGTGGCGACCAATAAAGCGAAAGACATCATAGACTGCCTCACCCAGAAAAACAAAACGATGAAACATGCACAAGTAGGAGCGATTATCTTAGCCTTCGGAGCGGGAAAGTATCAAACAGAAGTTTCAACATCATAGCATACTCCTAATTTTCTAATTGCCGGAAGAATTCTTAAGAAACTCCTCTACGCTACCAATCTAGTACCACCCGAAAAGACGAACGTGACGTTGGACCAAGGACAAGAGGAACCAAAAGGAAATGCAGTAGCTAACTCAGAGGCATGCAAGATCACAAACCACGCAGCAGATGAAAGCCTGCCACGCACCTTCACCCCAACAATTTCTGTCGAGTTTCTCCTAGCAAGAAGGCAGGAGAGAGCATCCTTCCCGCCGCACAAAGAACTCGACCGGAAGCACAAGTCCGAAGAATACTCAAGACCAACACATTCACCCACTAATCCGGGTGGTCCAAAGTGTTATGCTACAAGGCCCTTAACGTCGACCAATACTGCAATCTCTGCGGAGAAATACCAACACAGTTTCACGCAACGTTGGCGCGCCCTAGCCAATAGTGGTGGCACAGAAATATTCCTCCTCTCCCGTAGCGACATCTATTGAATCTTGGGAAGCAGCCCTAGCGAGCCCCCCTGCAGGAACTACTCGACCTGTTAAGAGAGGGCCCAGACTGAAGCAACCGCGCCTGAAGCGCTGTACTTTGATTTTTACCTATGATTCTGCTCATCGTTACGTCCCTGACAGCCCCGTTTGCCCTCAATAATTTTTTATTGATTGAATGTTTGATTTATTACTGATTGATTGCTAGATTATTTATTTGTTGATTGATTGATTGATTGATTGATTGATTGATTGATTGATTGATTGATTGATTGATTGATTGATTGATACGTGGTGAACGAAACGCCTTACAACGTAATCCCCAATACAACATGGTGGCGCACACAATGCTGGCACCCCCAGTTGACAATACACCACGAGTTCCTTCGTGAATAATACATCATAATGAGTGTTTTGGTGTCCTAGAATATTCAAATTCGTTGTCAGTTTCAGATTTTTCACGCTGTCAAAAATTAGAATCGCAATGAACAGTTATCGAAGTACGCTTCCCGTCCGATTTCTTTCAGCCACCTTCCAATGCATTATGCCTGCATGCGTGTGCTACGCCAGCCGACAGCTATCATCACTTGAGCGTGATCGGCGCCACACGAGTCTAAACCAGTAACTTCTCAGACAGAATTATCCTACAGCTGAACTACCTTGCAGTCGGATTTGTAACAAAGAATGGTCGAACTGCTCTTGCGTACTTTTCCTCATAGCGCGAGAGTTAAAGTCCTGCAAGGGTGTGCAACACCGGTGTGCAACTATCATCACCTAAGCATGATAATTGTTAGGTGATGACAGTAATCAGCCAACGTCGCATGCTCATGCCCGGATCGCACGTTCGCTCAGGAGAACCGCACGACAAGAGCACTTCGATGACTCTTCATTACGAAATTCGTTTTCAATTCGTTGCACCCGTAGTAAACGGGACATCACGGTGCAACTTCAACAACGCACTGGAACCTATCACACTTCTCCACATCTATGACGTTTTGAAACGTAATATGTTTTGTACGAAGCTCTTAAGCTACACGCCTTAAAATCGCATTTTTATAGATACAATTTACGCAAGGTAATATTTTGCTCAACGTCTATCGAGTTAAGCAAGTGAACAGCGGCCATACGATATTTTGCTGGAGGCTTAGTCATCCAGTGATTTTTAGCAGCGGCAAAGATGCGCCTCTAGAGCAAACACACACAATGACAAAAGGTTGTCTTACTCTTGGCCGTCGGGGTCTGCGAATAAATGTTCGTATACGTAAACGTAAACGTCAATACGTTTAGCAATGCCCCGCATAAAAAAGCAACGAGTAAAACGTTTTGTAACATGGCGTTAATAAAGCAGTTGGATTAAACAAGAAAAATATTGTTGGAAAGTTGTTGCCTTTCCCTTTCGCGAATAGTCTGCGGAATTCTCGAATAACGAGAACGAAAAGTCTACTCCCCGCGGTGACACGTATTATTTCTCCAACATACAAGTGACCAATGTACGAAGCAAATTCAGTACAAGTCATTTGGCGCAAAATTTACACCTAAGCGAACAAAAATCAGAGCCTCTTTCTTAGGAGCCTCTTTCACTGGCTGTGGCTATCGGCTCATCGGCGCTAGTCTGAGCGGTTGGGGCTGTGCAACTATTAAAAAATTAATCCGGTTAATCGACACGCATTATTCAATTATTTGATTGGTTAGTCGGTTGGTGCTAAAAACTACATTTCAGTTCGAAGTATATTTTTTCTGTTACTATGGGGTCTTCCACACGAAAGAGTCAAAGTCACATACATTTTTTGAATTTTTTTGTGTTACTATGGCGTCTTCCACACGGAAGAGTCAAAGGCATATACATTTTTTTTTAATTTTAAGGCAATATTATTCTATATGTGTGTTTGCCCACATGGCGCGGCAAACAGACCCTCTCGTTGTAGATGTGGCTAGTATATGGTGGCTTAAGCGCGTGCTTGGTGTCCCTATTAAGCGAACCAGGAGGCTCTCACCATTGACACTTCAAGCGTACACTTTAATTTTGGCATTATTCCAGTGGGCAATTAAGATCTAAGACGGCAGCATGAGACAATCTGATATTGTTTTGGGGAGTTCGATTTTTGGTTGAAAGCGCTCACGTGAGGTGAACCGATGGACTGGTAAAAAAATTTATTGTGATAATGCGCTACTCAAATAATCGGTGGGCTAATCTATCAATTCTCCACATCTAGAGTTCATTGCAATGGTTGATATTACCATCGACGTGCTTCGCTGTCCACCTTATCCTGGAAGCGTGGCTTCAGAAATCGTGTCCACGATGCAAACACAATATTGTAATTTGCAACGCAAGTACGCTTTCTTGTGCTTGTGGTGCTGTTATTTGATGAATATATTCTGTTACACTTGTGTTGTATGAGGGAAAAAGAGTTCTGGTAAGTTGCTCAAGAAGCAGGTGTTTAGGTGTGTTCAGTGTCATTGAGAAACTAAAACAGACAATGCACAAGAAGGTGCCTGTTCTGGATTAGTAATTAGTAAATTACAGTAGCAGCATTCTCTTGTGATTCATTTGAATACACTGCGTACCCCACGTATGTACATAAAACAATACTGGTCCTATTTAGCACACTTAATGAATACGTGCCGTGCAGTTTTATCTCTCATAACTTTCGGTGCAGCGCTCCTGATTCTGAGAAACTGGCGTCGCGCTGGATAGGCCGTTCTGGTAGGTTGAACTAGCGGGCTTTCAATGTAGGTGATCTTGGGGTGTCACTGAAGGAGCTCTACATGCTCTTGGAAACATAGTCAACTGGCGTTTTGTTGAGAGAGTCTGTAGAAGTGGCTGCATATTGTAATAGCTCAAATAAGAGTGTATTACTTCCATATTTTTAATTTTTTTATGTTAGGTTTCATTTGCGATGGGGGCCTGGATTCGCACGAAACCATCGTCGTGGAGTGAAGAATTTCTCTGAATTTTTTGTTTGCTGTGAGCTCCATTATTTAGTCATGCGGATATTGTAAACATTAGTTGTCATTCTCGTTTGCGAATAGGGTACCTTAAACCCGATATGTACAAAATGAGGAAAATAAAGTTAAGTAATCCTAAATTGCATGACATCTCATCATTCAAATTTAGTGTCAGACGCCACATCTCAGGCTTGTCCAAATACACTAGTTTAATAAATGGATCGTTCAGGAATCATAGGCTATAAAGAGCTATTATTTGTCGTTCAAGCATTTTGTTCTTGATTAGCGTAATCCAGCTCAGTCAATGAGTACCTGAACCAAAAAGAAATGCTTATGACCCGTCACTGATTTCTTTACAATAGCAGCACGTATATTATTTTTATGACTGCGGTTCTTTTGGCAACTTCAAATTTACAGCGTTAAACCGCGTTGTGTGGACGCATCTACTTGAGAGTGCTGGCGTTATTGATGCCTTATACTTCTTGGTGGGGTTTATGAAGGAGCTGAAAAACAACCGCGTGATGAAGCCTATCTTGCCAACAGCAGAAATATTTTGCTTCCCACTAGCATCTTTTCTGGGCGAATGAAAAAAAAAAAATATTGCTCTCATGGTAAGAGCCGCGCTCAAGATCTTGTAAGCAGCAGTAGCGGAGATACGATTGCCTTTTTCGCTAGGGTTTTGTGTTTTACTTATTCACTTTTTTCATTTTTTGTTTGTTAATTTGTTTTTTGCTAGTGTATTTATTTATTTATTTATTTATTTATTTATTTAATTGCTTGTTTGTTTATTTGTCCGTTTATTTGTTTGTTTCGCTGCTGAGCACGAGGTCGCGGGTTCGATTCCCGGCCGCGGCGGCCGCTTTTCTGATGGAGGCGAAAAGCAAAAACGCCCGTGTGTACGAGATTTCGGCGCACGTTAAAGATCCCCAGGTGGTCGAAATTAATCCGGAGCCCTCCACTACGGCGCGCCTCATCGCCTGCGTTGCGTCGGCGCGTTAAACCCTAGAATCAATCAATCAATCTATTTGTTTGTTTGTTGGTTTGTTGGTTTGCTGGTTTGTTTGCTTGCTTGCTTGCTTGCTTGCTTGCCTGTTTGTTTGTTTGTTTGGTTGGTTGGTTGTTTACTTGCTTGCTTGCTTGCCTGCTTGTTTGTTTGTTTGTACAACTGACGACTATTTCGGCCCAGGCAGACGGTGCAACAAGACAACAACAAAAAGGATAAGCAACACGAGACTAGCATTGTTTCCGAGAAAACAAGAAGCACGTAAAATACATCAAAATACACCAAAGTACATCATACCCAAAAACAATATTGTGCTTGCATAGTGGAGTCTCTGAGGCAAGCGCTAAAAGGTTGCGGTGCACACACACCCAAGATATCAGGCGACCATCGCTATGGAAGCTCATGTTAGCGCCGATTAGCCTAACAACAGCCTCCGCATATCGAAATACGGCACGAATTGTCAGATCGGCTGTTCGTCGCTCGGCTGAGCAAAATGCTCCAAATGCGTGACGCTGCACGTACGAATTTTACAACTGGGATCGTATACGGAGCGGCAATCCTCTACGGCGTGTTTTAACAAGCGTCGTGCCATACCCTCTCGTTTGAGCTCGGAGCCGCGGCACGTGGCAGCGGCGCTCTATAAGCAGATGACGTGCCTCTGCAGCTATAACAAGAGAGCGCATGCGCAGAGAATATTTGGGGGTGAGTTCAAGTGCGAAAAACCGCTGTCGGGAGCGTACCAATCAGGCGGCGCAATGGAGGCGGAGAGGCTATATCGCCAGCACGCGTTCGTTCGCCCCATGCACTCATCACTGCGCGAGCGCAGCGAGCCCGAGCTCGCCAGAAAACGGCATCACCTAAGACACGAAATCCCGAGCAGGGATTTATACACCGCTCAACAGCACCCCCTCAACACACACCAGAACGATTTCGACACCCCCCAAAAAAAGATTCCTCAAGCACGAGCACCCTGGCCAGGGATTTATAAACATACCCGGAACGCTCCCCCAGGAAGTCTTCGACGCTCACCCCCCAAAAACCGAAATTCTGGATATACCCCAAATCCCCAAATCCCCGGGTTTCGCGAGACTGAACAAGCCACACGTCAGCAGAGGGAAGCACAAGCCAAGCGCCGGTGAAGCCAAGCCAACCCTGAGGTCTAGGCAAAGGCAACCCAAGCCAAGCGCAAGCAGAGGCAAGCTAACCCTGACCTTCGAGATCACGAGGCCGAGCAGATACGCCAATGCAGGCAGACCGACGGTATGGCCCCTCCAATAGAGCATTGCAAGGCTGAATTTGGCCACAGCTGCAAAGTGTGTGATATACTGTGGCTCGATTACAACGTCGTGCAAATGAGGAATGTACGCAATCCCGAACAACATGCCAGGGCTATTGAAGTGCTGGAGAGTGGATTCCCCAGATACGTATACCCCTTCCGTTGTCTACTTCAGGCTGCGCGCAACGTGAAAGGACTCATAACTTCCCCGCAGAGTACCCGCTTCGAGTGGGACGAACGGACGCAATTACGGCTCATCCCTTCGTTTCTGCTCTAAATCAACCCAGTGGAGGGAAGGTTGATTACACCACGCTTTCCGTTCACTAGTATACGCAGAATTACTGAAGGCAACGGCCAGTATGGACTTAAGGAACAGCCTGTCAACGTGCCCATCGACGTCACGAATAGCAATGCGTACCACCTAACATCGCATAAGACGTAGCAATAGACATGCACATTAATCGAAGGTTGATTAGTAAGCCTACCTATCATCATTATCAGCCTATCTACACCCACTGCAGGGCAAAGGCCTCTCCAATAGATCTACAATTATCCCGGTCCTGTGCTAACTGCGACCTATTTATTCCCTCAAACTTCTTGATCGCATCTGCCCATCTAACTATCTGCCGCCCCCTGCCACGCTTGGGATCCACTCTGTTACCCTTCATGACCAACGGTTATTTTGCCTTCGCATTACATGCCCCGCCCACACCCATTTATTCTTAATTTGTAATAATATGTCCTTATCACGCGTTTGTTCCCTGATCCACGGCGCTCTCCTCTTGTCCCTTAATGCTACACCTTATTAAGAGATACAAGCTCAAGGTGGTACAGCTATGACGCGCCTACATCCAGGCACGACGGCTAGCTAGTTGAACGCATCTATGAATATGCGGAATCGGCAGTGGTAAAGTAAAAACGCAGCATACCAAAGTTATGGGACACTTCAATTCTAAAGGAGGCAAGCAAAAGGCTGGAGAGGCAGTTGGACACTATGGTCGGTGTCATAGAAATAACCGAGAGGATTTATTAAACGAGTTCGCAGAGCAGAATACTCTAGCCATCATGAATACCTTCTTCTGCAAACGGGAGAGCCGGAAGTGGTAGTGGAAAGCCCGAATGTAGAGCATAAACATGAAGTAGACTTTATCCTATGCGATAACCCTGGTGTCGTGCAGGATGTGGAAGTGCTCGGAAGGGCGAGGTGCAGAGACCACCGTGTGGTAAGATCTCGAATTAGGCTAGATTTGATGAGGCACCGTAAGAAGCTAGTACGAAAGAAGCCGATCAATGAGCTAACCGTAAGACGAAAAGAATTCAGTATCGCGCTGCAGAACCGATATTCAGCTGTAGCCGAGGAAGCAGAGTTTACGACACGGGAAGCCAGCGACAATCTTACACGCATTACCACGGATTGTGCAGTAAAGTAGGAGGTACAATAGCTAGGCAGGATAATGGTGAACTTTCCCAGGACACAAAATATTTATTTAAGAAACGGCAAAGCATGACAATCCCCACCCCAGCTGACAGAATAGAACTAGCGGAGCTTTCGAAGTTGACAAGCGTCAAACAGCGCACATACGAAAGTATATTATGCAGAGGATGAAGTATCCTGTAAAGCTTAGTCGTCCTCCAATTATTTTAACCCTTTTAGTGAGCCTCCAAGTTTCTGCCCCGTAGGTGAGGGCTCGCAAGATTCAGCGGTCATACACTTTCTTCTTATGGGACAATGACATGCTGCTATTCATTATCTGAGAATGCCTACCGAATGCACTCCATGCCATTCTTATCCTTGTAATTATCTCGGCCTCATGGTTGGGATACGAGGTCACAAATTGGCCTCAGTAGAAATATTCGCTTACAACTTCCACTGCCTCGCCACCTATCTCAAACCGCTGTGCTCTCCCGAGTTTACTGAGCATTACTTTAGTTTTCTGCAGATTAATTTTCAGGCCCATGGTTCTACTCTGCTTGTCCAGTACGGTAAGCATGCTTTGCAATTCGTCCCCCAAGTTACTGAACAAGGCAACGTCATCAGCAAATCGGAGGTTAATGAGGTAGTCTCAATCAACCCTTACGCCACCTGTTCCCAGACCACTGTTCTGAATGCCTGTTGTAAGAAAATTGTTTCTCCTTGACAGACACCTTTCCTTATTGGTGTTTTACTACTGCTCTCTTTCTGGCGGACGATGGTAGCTGTGGAACCATTGTAGATGTTCTCTAGTATTCTAACGTAATGCTCGTCTACAACGTGATTCCACAATGCCTGAATGACTGCTGAGGTTTCGACCGAGTCAAATGCTTTCTCATAATCTATGAAGACTATATATACGGGTTGAGTATACTCCGCGCACTTTTATATGACCTGACTGATCATGTGAATATGGTTTATTGTTGAAGAACCCTTTACGAAACCCTGCTTGTTCATTAGGTTGACTGAAATGTAAGGGGGCAGAAATTCTTTTAGCGGTTACCTTCGTAAGTACCTTGTAGGCTAGTGAGAGTAAGCTGATCGGCCTGTAATTTTTCAAGTCTTACATGTCACCTTCCTTTGGATTACGAGGATGTTCGCGTTCCTCCGTGATCCCGGTACGTTCTCGGTAATTAGGCATTGCGTATACAGGTTTTCCTGTTTTTAGGTACAATTTCCCCGCCATCCTTCAAGAGTTCTGCTGTTATTTGATCCTCACCAGGTGCTTTGGCCCCTTATATTTCATGACATTGCCTTCCTTGACTTTAAAGGGACCCTGCAACACTCTTCGTGCAGTGCAAGTAAACCTGCGCGACGTTTAGATTAGACTTCCAGAAACACCCGAGCCAAATATTATACGTGCACGTGAAGTGGTAAGCCCGCAAATCGCCGTGAAATACGCGGAAAAACCAACCGCTCTCTCTTCAATTCTCCTCATTATGCACCCCTGGCATGGCCTCTACGACGTCAACCGGATGGCTGTCCTGGCTGTCCTATTGGCTGTCGCTGGTCACCTTCGCGGTTAAAGTCTGGCATTTCCTGTGACGATCAGCCGTCGTCGGCGCTGTGTATGAACCTCTTCTATATCTGAACCTGTCCGCATGCTTTTGGTGTTTCTTCTGTTTTGAGTGCACGCGGAGTTTGAGTGACGAATTAAATATTCCACTTTCAACGAGCCCAATCGACAACAAACGTTTATTGCTCCAAAAACGCCCTACCAGCCTGAGCGGTTGCTTACGAGCAGGCCACCATGCCTGCTTTTTTGTAGCACCAGACCGGAAATAGACCCGTCCACGTTGCGGGAAAAAGGACAAAACTCCCCAGCCCGCGACATGTCGAAGGCCACCAAACAGAATGCCGCGCGCCGCCCCCCTCTCCGGGAGAGAACGCGCAGCTTTCGTCGCGTTGTCCGCGGTTGAGTTGAGAGGGAACATATATGCGCGATTTTTCATCGCGCGTAGTTTCGGTGATAGTGAACGGATTTTCACAATTCCTGCGGGGGGAGATTGCTGGGACAATAGACTTTACCCCAAAATACATTCCGAGTAGTCGATGGTAAATGTTGCAGGGTCCCTTTAAGTGCATACATCCAATTTTTCACCGTGCCAAGACGCCTCTTCACTGCTTTCAGGCTGCCTCTGTTCTTTACAACATGCTTGGTCCTCTGCATAATATACTTCCCTAGGTCCGCTGTTGAACGCTTATTAACTTCGAAACCTCCGCTAGTTCTATTCTGTCAGCTGGGGAGGAGATTGTCATGATTTACCGTTTCCTAATTAGATATTTTGTCTCCTGTGAAGTTTTGCCAGTATGCTGTCTAGCTATGGCTCCTCGGAATTCTACTGCACACTCCGTGATAATGCCTCTAAGATTGACGCTGGCTTCCCGTGTCGTAAACTCGCTTCCTCGGCTGCAGGTCAATATCGGTTCTGCAGCGCGATACTGAATTCTTCAACTTTCCGCTTTACGGTTACCTCATTGATCGGCTTCTTTCATGTTAGCTTGTTACGGTGCCTCGTCAAATCTAGCCTAATTCGAGATCTTACCTCACGGTGGTCACGCACCTCGCCCTTCCGAGCACTTCCACATCCTGCACGACGCCAGGGTTATAGCATAGCATAAAGTCTAATTTAATGTTATGCTCCAAATTGGGGCTTTTCCACGTCCACTTCTGGCTCTGGCGTTTGCAGAAGAAGGTATTCATGATGCCTAGATTATTCCGCTCTCAACTCGACTAATAAGTGCCCTCTGTTATTTTTACGACACCGACCATAGTTCCCAACTGCCTCTCCAGCCTATTTCTTGCCTACTTTAGTATTGAAGTCTCCATAACTACGGTGTACTGTGTTTTTACTATAGCCATTGTCCATTCCACATCTTCATAGATGCGTTCAACAGCTAATCGTCGTGGTTGGATGTAGGCGCGTCGCCCTGTACCACCTTGAGCTTTTATTTCTTAGTACGTTTAATTACAGGCCCGCATACCCTTTCGTTAATCCTATAGTATTCGTCTATGTTACCAGCTACGCTTTTATTGACTATAAATCCATCTCCCAGTTATCCTTTATCCACAAGACCACGGTAACATAGGACGTGTCCCTGATCACCGCAGCGCCATGTTACTCCGCGCGGCGCAAGTAGGGCTTTAGTCCGACTATTTTGAACACCGCACAAGCCCTTTGCGTGATTTTTTGGACCTAATCTGCTACCCGCCGCGGTGGCTCAGTGGCTAAGGCGTTGCGCTGCTGAGCATGAGGTCGCGGGTTCGATTCCCGGCCGCGGTGGCCGCTTTTCTGATGGAGGCGAAAAGCAAAAACGCCCGTGTGTACGAGATTTCGGCGCACGTTAAAGATCCCCAGGTGGTCAAAATTAATCCGGAGCCCTCCACTACGGCGCGCCTCATCGCCTGCGTTGCGTCGGCGCGTTAAACCCAACAATCAAATCAAAATCGACTTAATCTGCTTATAAAGTACTGCAGCGACGCCAACAGACCACTGGAGAAAAGGAAGACGATATCACGCATTCATAGCAACCTCGTTTCAAAGTGTGCGCGCCCGTTGACATCCGGGTCCGTCGCTTAGGCGTAGTGATACTGCACATGAGCTATTGCCGTTCTTAACTTGTTCCCGGGTATACAAATATGGCGTGGTCAACGAAGTCAACGTGAAGGCTTGGCTTCAGTGTCTTTGTGAAACACCGCTCTACAGGCTCTACAACGTAAATGTGAATTACGAGAAAGCCGTGAAAATGCTGCACGGAGAGGAGCACTGGACACGGGACGGGACCCAACCAGCTCTAGAAATCAGCGACTTTGGAGACACAATTCAGATGGCTTCAGCTTTGAATGCCATGAGACCTACGTTAGATAACGACGACCCCACATACGCAGTAGCATGGTTTACAGACGAAAGTCACAACGCAGGCATAGCTCCATTAAAAGGTCACACTCCGATCTCCTCGCTTCTTGATCAAGTCTTTATAGAACATCAAAGGGAAAATTGGCAGAAATGTGGAAGGAGGAAAGAATTGAATAGTTGCTGGGAATCGCGCAACGTACTTGCACGCATTTCGCGATGTCCTGGCCATATACGCAAAACAAGTATTATTGAAAAATGAAACAAACTTACCGACATCAAGAGATCCATCGGCTATGAGATGGGAAGCAAATAGGTATCATATTAGCTCTGGAGGTCAAAAACAATGAGCTTACTAAAAATCATAAAAAAGTAAATCTCACACACATACTGAAAATTATTACAACAGTACTAAAGTGACCAAATTATGCACAGCGGTGGTCATCAAACGAATATACTGTATAGTTCCTGACAGCGCTTTACACAACAGACATGAACAAAAGCAGCACTCATTACCTCTTTAATCGTGAACTGCAAAGCAGCGTTTAACATATTTTTCGGCAGTGTACGACCAAGTGAACGGTTGACTGTATGACGTCCCGCTCAATGCTGCTGACTGAAATTTCGTCTGGATTAAGCAGGGGTTTATGAGGGCAGGAGAGTACCAGCTATCTCCTTTTGTTGCACCGAGGCGGGAAGAGCAAATCCTCCAAAGACAACCCATGACAGAAGGCGTTGGTGTTGGTAACCCATCTTTCGCGGCTAGCAGAGAAAATGAGCGAGTCTGAGTGTCAAATTCAAAACATCAAAAGAACTCTACAACACAACTCAATGGCAAAAGAAGTGCAGATACCGACTAATTTTATGAAGAATACAAACGAAACTTTCTCACACCATGGATAAGAAACTAAGCTACATAATAGAAATACCGAAAAAAAATTCAAGCAGCTTGCCCTCGTGGAACAAGGCTGGAGAAACAGCGTAGCTGGGGGTCGACCTAGGTGCTCCCACACTGACAGTAGATCCAGGATAGAGGGAGCAGAAATAGCATATCTGTGCACGTTACCTGGGCCCTGTGTTGAGAGGCAAAACTTCGCCACGTAAATATTACTTGTTCAATAAGCAATTTCTCTCTCTCTCTCTCTCTCTCTCGTACGGCGAGCGGCATCCCAAGACTGTTACCCTTGACATGAAACGGCCGTAATTACTTCGGCCCCGACTGAGTCAAGCCCACTACTCGTTCCCTCCACCCATACAGGGCTTCCCCGTCTCAACGACCCAGCCCTGGAATTCCGAAGCTCAGCCGACCAAAACGTCACATGGGGAACACAACGACCACCAGCTTTGCGAAGGGGGGTGGGGGCAGGAGCTCTGTAGCGAGCGGCGCGCCACAGGTCCACTGCGCCGAAAACGACGGCGATTAAGGCGGGAGCTCCTCACGTGGCACAAGCCTACGCGCCAGACGCCGGGCGGGGCGCACCTCACAAGGCGCACGCTCACATGCGCTCTGTATTTTTGCTAAAGCCACCTTGTGAAGGTCGTTCCGGAAATGTTGCCGGAGGGAGTTTTTTTTTTCTTGTTACAGTGGAACCTCGCTGATACGTCCCCCTAACTTACAACGACGTGCTTTTTACGACGGATTATTGGGGTCCCAGCAAACACCCCATAGAAATAGGGCATTATTAACCCCGATTATACGACGTTCGTCGGCATGCGGTCCGCTTCATATGGCGGATCCTGGCGGGGATAGACCAGTGTTTTTTATGTTTTTTACACTACGCTGCCTCGTCTCAACTTGTCTTTATTTTTAATCCCCACTTGGACATTGCTTGATGTGCAAGGTTCGCAAGTGGGTCAGACCACTTGCTGACCAGACGCAAGCAGGCGGGTGCTCGCGAGCGGGAGTTCACCTTTGACTGCCCCACGCGGCAGCCTAACCGTTCATACGCCAACCGCGAGTAGTCAAATTCCAGGTGGCTGGCGGACCATGAATTTGAAGCTCGAATTAAGCAGAAAACACGAAGACACATACGACGCAACTCCACTGTGATGACAGAACACCCGCTTCCCTGGCCGGCTCAATCGGTTTCTTTCTTTGATGATGCTCTCGCTCCCTATATCTCTGCTCTCGGCTTCTCAGTATCTTTCAAAGCTGCATTATCGCTGCGCTCCTTTCCTTAGTGAAAATTTAAAGCGCAACTTTCCTTTCCTTCCCACCTTTTTAACATCACCGCCTGGTACTATTGTCCGTTTTTCTTGGCCTTGGCAATTTCACACTCACCTTTCTCTCCTCGCAGTTTGCTCGGCCACGTCGGCACCATCTCACGCGCGGCGTGTCTGCCGGGCTACCTAGCTCGGACGCCTTGGAGGGGAGGGGGCATTATATAGGCGTGTGTGTTTTTAAACGCGGGATTTTATCTGAGCGTTTGCAAATCACTCGAGAACGCACTAAGTATAGTAGTTACATAAGTTCTAGGCCGCATTTAACCGGAACCCGTTCATACGACACCTCAATCATACGACACTCTGACGCGCGCCTCCCTGCAGTCGTATTATAAGGGTTCCACTTTATTGTTGCTAACGGAAACGAACTCAGTTCGAGGCTGTGCTGATGAAATACAAATAAAGATATTTAAACTGCTACGCGTACCAATTAAAAACCAACTCTGCATTATAATGTAGAGTCCATGTGGTGGCAGGTTGGGAGTGCTGTTAGAATAATCTGCTACGTATGCGTAGTAGAATATTATTTCTTCACAGAACTCCAAGGTTATTCCTACAAGAATATAGAGCTAGGTCAAACCATGACCGGCTTTACACACCAATGGCTGCAAGCAGCCGAAAAGGGATGATAATACTCGCAAACAGCTGTCTCGGCAGCCCGCGCGCCTTCCGAATATCGGCGGACCAGCCTGCCTGCGCGCGCTCTGCTGTATATCGCTCGGTCGGGTGTGCTCCGTTGCCTAGTCCAAGAGTGTTTTTTCACCGTGGGCTTATTTTATGCGAAACTTTTCAACTGTTTTAAACCTAAGCTGCGAAGCAGCTCAAGGAAACTGACTTCATTAGGCTACCACTGGTGCGCTCGTGGAAACAAACCAGGGAAAGAAAAAATGCCGCAGCATTGCGAAACACGGACTAGCGAAAATGCAGCGCGGCTGCATGTTTATGTTGCATCGCTTACCCTAAGGCACCGATTGAGGGCATCGATGTACGTCGTAGATTAACCGAAAAAGCTTCGTACCGACGACAAGTTCTCGTGTCACATTGATGCACTTGGATGGTTAGCGAATGGAGCAAAACCAATTTTTCGCTTACAAGGCTGTGACGATGAGCGACCAAATGGAGGAACCCCCCTTAAAAGCTACATTAAATAAATTTATCGTCAACCATATGAACGGTATAATCATTCCTGTTTCCTTGTAATCAAGTTAAAAAGACACAGATTGTTCGGTCAACTAGAAAAAGGTGTGTGTTATAAACAATCCTCATTTCATCCAACCGTAAGGTTTTATAGGCTAACGCAATACACTGCAAAATGACATGGAAACGATAACTCTCTCCATCGCCCCTGCTGGTCAATAGCAGAATAAGCAGGCAGCGTATGTTGAAGCGCTGCTCGAGATATGCAAACGTTTATTCTGAAAATTGCTCAACCTGGACACCACACGCGTGTGACAAGAAAAGGTCTTATCCTTACGCGTTGTCATGGTATCTAAATTATAGCAATTACAAACAGCCATTGCTGATTGCATTAAAGCATTTATCGTACAAGCAGTGGGTCTAAAAACGATTGGCTTTGGGCGACAGTGCGCAAGCAAGAGCTAACTTGGGAATAGTCGTATGAATCTTGCTGCGGTTGTGTTGTTCTTCGCAGTTAATTCATACTCATCGGCAATCGTCATATGTATAGTTCAGTAGGATCATATTGTATTGCGATGTGATCAGCGTCGCAATCGCCTCGTCGAGAGCACAACGCGAACGCGGGTCAGCGAGGCAGGCGCAGCGCACACTTCGCGTTGTCGTATCCGCGTCGCCATGCATAATCGTCGAACAGTCACAAGCAAGGCGACATTGAAAATGAAAACTTTCCGCATATCAATTTTATGCCAGCCGGCACCATACCAGTTCTTTGTTTTTATTGAGGAACTACGGAGTGCAACTACATATAGCACGCCGGCACCACCAGCTCGCAACAGACGCGGTCGCCATCGCCTAAGCTAGCAGCGAATAGGAGGTTAAAGGAGGTACTGACACTAAATTCTCGTTTTCAGTTTTTATGCTGTAAAGAACACCTATTCGCCCAGTCATTACGAAAATCGAACCGAAAAGCGTTAGCCGCCAACATAGAAATATTTATAGCACGTTTATTGCAACCAGTTTCAAATTCGGTCGCCGCGCGGAAAATGGCCGTTCGAAGGCCAGCCTGCAAGCGGGCCAGTCTGACGTCACGGTCTCACCCGTGAGGTCAGGGACGTTCGCCGCATCGTCTGCTACGATTGCACATGGTCCGCACTCTCCCGCGCAGTCGACATGTCGTCTGAATCGTCAACTCGGATGAGTCGCTTCCACGCGACAGACAGAACAACTTTATTTGGCCAGGCGATTAGGCCGGCGATGTCTTCGCCGTCGTCCTTTTTTTAATATGACTGCGGCTCTAACCGGCGCAGACCATGATAGCAACAGCTTGTCGCCACTCTTATAATCAATCTGATCGCGAAAAAGAAGTTCCACATGTGAGAAAGTAGATATTAGTGTGTTGAAAAATTGTGCTAGGGGTTGTTATCAGCGCTGAATTTAAAAGCGGCGTTCAGATATTTGCCGCGATGGTAAGCCTACGCTGACCGGCAGCGGAGGTTCGGCGCTCCGTCTCAGCACTGCCGGCACCGCGGTGCGGGGAGCGGCCGAAAGATAGCGCCACCTGCGCGCTAGAATCAAAATAGGCCACGGCAGATGTCTCGGTCACCGATCGCTGGAACGGAAATTATCGCCAAAATAAAGGTTCATATGCGAGAAAGGGGATAATAGTGTGATGAAAAGTTGTGTTAGGGATGGTCATTTGCAGTTGTACAGATACCAGTGAATAAATAGTCGCCACGATACCAACCCTAAAGTTCCCAACACCTAAGCCATGACCGCTTGTGGCCTGAATGTCCAACGAGACGGAAGGTCTAACGAGTCGGAAGGTCCAATCGTCACGTGATCAGCGAGCCTGAATGTCCAACGAGACGAAAGTCCATCGAGCCTGAATGTCCAACGAGACGAAAGATCCAACGACGAAGGTCCAATCGAGCGAATGTCCAACGAGACGAAAGTCCACCGAGTCTGAAGGTCCAATCGAGCCTGAATGTCCAACGATACCAAAGATCCACCGATTCTGAAGGTCCAGTCGAGCCTAAATCGAGCCGCGATTGCATCCGCTTTGCTTCTTCTTGGCTGCCGCAACGACCTTTACTCTGCCATTGTTGCTACATAAGTGTTAGATTCTTTGTTTTTTTGTTTTTTGTAAGTGAAAATTACTGGGCATCACTTTGGAGGGGCGTGCGCTGTGACGTGCCCTTCCGAGCAAGTATTGTCAGAATTACGGCGAACGGCGCATGCAGTACTTGGCGTTCCGAGCAAGTGTAGCCACGATTACGGCGAATGTTTCTTTGCCAACGTTGGCCAATCTCCCCAATTGGGTATGCTTGGATTGATGAACGTGGGCAGGGGCCGCTCGGCGATCGTCGCGAGGCATGCACACATGAGCGCTAGGCATTTTGTGGGTTTTGTTAACTGCGGACACAAAAAAAATAAACGGGCCGCCGCCTAAACGTTTCGAGATAAAGGGTGGCAAATGCATAGCAGCAATGGCAGAAAAATGCACGACGAGAAAAACCTCGACTTCACTGATATTTCTAGATATGCGAGTTCGAGTTAACAAGGGGTTACTGTTCTTGTTGTCTTACTATATTGCGCTAATTTGTGCGGTAACAAATGAGTCGCAACATCACCCAGCCACCCGTCGCAATTAGGCGACGAGCTGATTCTTCTTTACAAGAAAAAACTATGGTTGTGGGGATATACTTAGAATCGAGCTGAGCCTTAGTCCCTAGCGTAAGCAAAGCGCGGTGGCCTTCGCTCGCACGGATAGAAATTGCAATGAATCTTTCGCAACTTGCAATGAATCTGTCCCGTTGTGCACAATAGTGCACGGTGTACACTTCAACACACATTTTCTACTGGCAATTCCGTCTCGCGGCGTGGTAGCGTATTCTGCTTCTTGGCTAATGTTGCGGGAGTCGGAGTTTCGATCCCTGATGGTGCTAGGTTCATTTCTTTTTTTATTATTTCGCTACTTCTTTTCACAAGTTCGTCCTTTGGGGAGTATCGGAACTGACCAACCGTGTGGCGGACTAACCGTTCATCCACTAACATTTAGTTCCTAAAGGGTGTAATGACTGGGGCAAAGTCAAGTAGTCCCCCAGAAGACAAACTTTTAGTCCTTTTTGCCAAAGCATGCATGCCGTCTTTTTAGGCCGACTCTGCGGAAATAACGTTTTAAGGAGGTTGAAATTTCCAGTAAAGTTGGCCTTTGAGCCTACTCGCGCCCACCATCCCACAGGACGGATCACGCTCTCATGCAGTACTACAACTTCAACGCACCATGACTCAGCTCACCAAATTCATTCACCGCATCAAGCCCAAATGGGCCGGAGCGAAAAAACCAGACGACATCCGACTTAAGCTTTCTTTCATAAGGCATGTTATGTACGGCACCCCTTACCTGTTTCTCTAGCCAGCCGAACGGCGAACACTCTGTGCTTGTGACATGACGCCGTGAGATCATTCACTGCAGGTGAACAGGATATGCCTTTTCGTATGCTGTGAATGATCTCACGACTCCATGTCACAAGCACAGACACGCACGCACAGAATATTAATAGAAGTAAAACGAGAACAAAGCAACAAACGTGAACAAAGAATTGTAAGACTTATATCGTAAACTGGGGTAACCTGGCACAGCAGACGACAGCTCATCTGAAACCAGATGACTGGTATCGACAACAATGAACCGCAGGAATACAGTATTATGATTTGTACTAGCCTTTATGTAATTATTTGGGGCCATCCTACTCTATCGACAAAAGAGGTTTTCTGATCGTCTGCTACCTCATTCGGCTCCTTCCTACCGTGAATCGTCATAGCATGTTTCGTTTTGCATATCCCAGGTGGCACTGCCGATCCAAGATCAGTTTGCCCGTCCATAATGGCCGCCATTTTGCCATAGTCGAAAATCGATATTATTTACTTGCAGAATAAACAGGTATCTTCTGTCGTTGTTCCCGGTGCCAAACAAAATAGACCAGAAAATGTGACCTCCGCGTGAAGTTTGAGGGCGAACGGAGCAGCGATACGCTCAGGAATTTTTTTAAAGTCTTCCATTTATCGATGTAACACCGTGTACGCCCTGGTGCTGAGTCTATGCTGCTGAGGGCATCGGCCAGAATACTAGCCAAGTTTCAAGTGTTGCAGACGGATGAGGAAAGGGAATTGATGAAAATAAGATGGTTTTTGAAAAGTTTCCAGGTCTGAAAAGTCAATACTATGATCATTCCATTTGTATCTGGGCTTGCTCTTGTGACAGCGTGAAGCACAATAACATCACTTGCATAAGTGGACGCGAAATTTAAACGAATTACCAGAAGGGCAGATATTCAAGTTGGATGTTATATCTCAATAACTGATTAATATGTGAAATCCTGGATGAGAAATCTGTCATCCAGTTATCCAGTGTAATTTATGACACATCGAACTGACGCCTTGATGACACCGAACTGAGAATATACAACCCTCATCCAACGATCATCCAACCTCATGAATGAGCGTTCGTTCGTTCATCCGCATTGACTGCTTCTTACAGGCTGCGAGCAGTTGACGTACACTCGCGCACCTACGCAGTGAGTGTCGGGCGACGGTCGTAGCAGCCTCCTTTTTTGGATGGGAGAGCACGTGACTGTTTGCTTGTTTGGTTAGCGCTGACGTGCCTTCCATGCGCATGAAGGTCGGGAACATTATTTTTTCGCTGATATTAGTGCACAAAAACAAAAAAAGACTGACAAAAACGCTTACAGTTTGCACTAATGCTAAAACAGGTCCGAATGAAAAAACTGAAGTCCTATTTAGGCACTCTCAGCAATGTACTGGCGACCAAGCTTGCTTTCGTCAGTGGCGTTGCAAGGAGACCCAAATTTTACGACGGAAATCGGAGGTGCCAGGCGTACATTTCACTTCAAATTATCGTGTAAAAGTTATTGCATAAAGAAAATGCAGAAGGTCCTACAATCATATTGCGGCAGAGGGCATTCAAGGCAACTTTAGAGTGCTCCGGACATTAATAGTAAGAGCCTGAATGTCCAACGGGAGGAAATATCCACAGAGTCTGAATGTCCAACGAGCTTGAATGTCCAACAAGACGAAAGGTCCAATCGAGCCTGAATGTCCAACGAGACAGACAGTCGAGACAGACGAGACAGACAGCAGCAGACAGTCTTTCGCCTCATTCAATCTGGATCCTTCCCCCACCCAACGAGGCTACACCTCATGTTCCAGGAGCAATACTCGGCCGAATGCAAGTTTTGTAAAAAACCAGGATCACTCCCCCACATAATTGGGGAGTGCGACCTCAGCTCAGAAAATCCACCCCTCTTCCATCCCCCCATCCCTTCTTTTAGACAGCAATGGGAGATTTTGATGTCCAGATCCTCCCTGGCGGCCCAGCTAGCGCTGGTCGACCGGGCGCAGACGGCCATGACATCATATGGGCTCCAGTAAATAAGGACCCACTTCCAATTTAGACGCTCAATAAATGTATTCTCTCTCTCTCTCTCTCTCCAACGAGATGAAAGATCCAACGAGACAAAAGGTCCAATCGAGCCTGAATTTCCAACGAGACGAAAGATCCAACGAGACGGATTATCCACTGTTGGACCTTTAGTCTCGTTGGATCTTTCGTCTCGTTGGACCTTTAGACGCTGAATCAGCCATCACGCAAGCTGACCCGAGCAACGCCGAGCCCGCTGGCTTGGGCGACAGTTCTTGCGGCAGCCACCGCGCACGAACTCAGTCCACGTTTAGAGCTGCATGTAGTCGCATGGAAATGATGCATCTTGGCGTCGTCGTCGATTTCCTCGGACAGGCTTCCACGAGCAGTACTTCGCATTCCGCGAGCTTGCCATAGCACAACTTGGGCGAGCTCGGCGACGCGCACCGCCGCGCACCGCGCAGTTTGCGGCACCAGTGCAAGGGAACACCATGCGCCGGCCAAGAATTGAAGAGCAAAGATGTCGAACACGCAAAGTTTACAAGCATTGCTCTCACAACTACGCCCACGTCTCCTGCCCAAACGAATATCACCGACAACAGCAGCGCAGGATACCGTGTCCGGTTCCGAAAACGACTATATGACGTCACCCTGAACCGGCCAGACACGCCGGCCGATGTTTCGTCACGCCGAAAGCGATTTCGCTAGTGCTGCCGATTTGTGGAAGCTCGCGGCCGGGACAATCAAAATCGATTTTAGATGTGATTCCGGCCTCGGATCGCTGCAAAAAATTTCTGAGGCATCTGTACAAACTGCTGAAGCCAATTATATCATTTTTTAGGCGTAAAAATTTTGTGCCAGTACTCCTTTAAATCCACTGCTGTGTTTTTTCTCAGGTGATAAAAACCAAAGGAGAACACACGCACACAAGCAGTGCACCCGCTAACTTGACGGCTAGCTACTATGGTTCATTGGGTAACGCACGGACACCGAACTTAGACACGGGAAGAACGGGGCACTTAAAGGGGCACTGACACAAACATTTTGCATCTTGTCTTTTTGTTGTTGCGATAAGTAGCTAATGACCTATTTATCAGGTTTGAAAATGTCATTTGCTTCAGCGCGCGATGGTTGTTTAATTTGAGACGTTTTCAATGCGCCCAGTCACAGTTTCGGTTTCAGTGGGGGCCGCGAAACGTTGGATTATGCATAAACAAGGCTGTACACGTGACTGTCGGACGGATGTCCCAGAGCAGGGCTTCAGTGGCACTGTCAATTCCGCATCCGGCGGCAGTTTCTTCTAATGCCCCTATGTACTGATCTCGCCAGCCGCTTAATTAAACAGTGGCCGTGGACGTGATACAGGCACTGCGATGGCAAATTGTTGCCGCGGCTACGGAACGACGCGCGACGCTCGAGGCAGTGGGTGGGAAGACGCGCGCTATGAGCAGCCGGCCGCTCCGCCTACAGGCCCGCCTACAGATGATAGGCAGATACACTGCGGCGGATTTTCGATTGCCGCTCCCGTAAGGGCTGCAGATGTCGATTTTTAATGCAATTTGCCATCACATCATTACATCATTTCTCCTATTCACACCTTTGTTTGCTCCACGAGTCCCACTCAGAGGAGCGGTAACAAGGTATCACTCAAGCTACCTGCGCCTACATGCGCCAATTCGCTGCCGCGGCCGCCGCCCGCACAGAGAGCGTGCTCTTGGTATAGGAGGCTCCCTAAGTGCGCCTGTCATGTGCCCGGCGCGTTTTCGCGTCCAGTGTAATAAAAAGCACTAAAAATAGAGTCCCTGAAATCGCTGTAGAAAGTAAATCGCGGCCAGCTCCCCGATGAGCCAACGAAATACCGGTGCCTCCGCCGACAACGATCGGATCGTTTGTAGCTCGAGAGCGAAAGCTCCGGCCTCCGATCGGCCAGAAACACCGGCCGCTTCCACACTGCCGGCCGCTTCCACACATGGTCGCGTCCACACTGCCGGAAAGAAACGCCGGCAGAGTGGAAGCGACCACCACAAACTCGCGACGTGTTTGAATATGGTTTATTTTCTCCACATTCAAGTAGATGTCGATCTCACGAGGACCTCCGCTGGCTGCATTATGCACGCTTTAAAATTAATTTTAAAAATATTGTAGTCTCTAATTGGTGTTGATATTTTACAGATGATATATGTGCATTCATACCAATATGTCTCCAAAGTTATGTCGCCTTCAAATTTTTTGTCAGTGCTCCTTTAACTTAACAGACATCATGGCGGTTGCGGTGCTCGTTTCATAGACGGTGCTGCTGTCTTGCCAGAAAAAGCAAAATGGGGGCGCCGACGTCAAGAAAGGAAAATGGTGTATAGACAACGACCTGCCCATATCAGCCGGTGTCACTGAGAGCCTGCGCGATCAGAAAGCGCTGTGTAGGGACGGGACACTGCATCAGGTGTTGCTATATATGCAATGCTCAACCTGCCAGGCTTCGCTTCGCTCGCAGTGCGATGGGGAGCTGCTGGTATAAAATGGAGTGTACGTACGTGTAATATGGTCAGCACCTAGAAAAAAAAATGGTCACTCTGGACTTTCCTCTTACCTATACAAACGTCACACCTTGTGACGTAGCGCTTGTGACCGTCGCCTTGTTCTGTCCTCTTCTGTTTTTTGCTCTTCACGAAGTCATAGATTACGGCTACCAACTAGCCCAAATTCAAACTCTGGTAAGTGACAATTAAACCCCACTGGCTCATATATCTGCTTGCTCGACCAGCATGCCTTATTTATGAGCATTTTCGTTCATACAAACAACAAGGAACTTTATCGACTTTAGATTTTTGATTGAAGAGATTTTTGCGTGAAACTCGTCTCTGCACGTGTAAAGTTTCTCTGTAATGGCCTAAAATTGTGTAAAGAAGCTCCAACAGGGTCATTTAGTTCGTAGCAACGCCGTCTTTCCCGAAAACAAAGTGTATTAAGAGCGAGAGGAGCACTAGACAGCGCCAAATTTTTCGCAGGCTGCGGCTTCTCCACAACTATTGGAGCCACACTTTTAGCAGTCCCGTCGAGGTGATTTACGATGCCACGAAATGGCAAAGTTAAGTATGACAGCCCCATCCGGTCAACGCCTGGGATGAGAATCGTAGTTGTCATCTCGATGTCTTTTTGAGCCGCTACTCGCGTTCCGGAGTGATTAGAGCCTGAGGAAAATACACTGCATGTGCATGCGGCAGCTGGGCTTGCGCAGCTGTACGCAGCAAATTCCATCCCTCACGATAATGTGTTCACCGAAATTACAATAGAAAAATGTTGCACGGGATCCTTAAGCAAATTGTCATGTGTTGAAAGCTCGTAATCATTTGTTTTCGCATGATTTATCACGGTGTCTTTCGATGTCGACTATAGTCTACAACGCCGACATTACTCGCTGCAGCCATGTGTTGCAGAATCAGTATCCATGCTGCGGCGACACTGCATCCACAGTAGCTTGTAAGATAGCGAGGAAGATGTTTGGTGCATGTATGTTTCTCCATGTGCGTTGGGGTGCACGCGTACTGAACGCATCACAAGCCAGTGAGAATTGACTACGCGCTAAGTGTTTCTGTTCGTTTTGTTCTAACGTGGTTTACGGAACAGCGCACGTCTTGTTTTTCTTTGAATTCATCTTTGCCAACCGACTTTTTCAGCAAAGCGCGCCGAAATGTTTCGTGCTGTTTTGTTTTGTTTATTTTGCTTTGTTTTTTATAAGACTAGCCGTTGTGGACGCTTTTTCCAATTCGCATCCCCGTGCGCTTTCGGTAGACGCCAGCCGGGTGCGTGCCCTCGGCTACCTAGCAAAGTAAGGCCGTCGAGTTAAAAAAAATTTATTTAGGCACACCTTTAAGCCCCCACAAATTGTGTGCTCCCCCTATAGGTAGGCGACTACTGAGCGCATGCGCCTACCGGGCGTACAACCGGGAGCTTGCGCGCCAGCGAACTCGACGCCGCCTCGGCACTTCGGCCGGGTGCGACGAAGAAAAAACTGGCGGCGTATCTGCTTGCTTTAGTGCAAATGTCTTCGCAAGGCGATAGTCTTCTTTCGTCGCTGCTACATAATTCCTTGCGCTTTCTGGGCATCTACACTTGGATCTCCATGACCACTGCTAATGTCGCTGAAGGTTGGAAAACCGCGTGATCTGGCGCCGTACTGTGGAGCGCACCGCCGAAGATACTGCTCGCGAAACTGTCGGCGCCATCTTGCACTCGGCCTGGGAAACACACGACGTTGCGCACAAAGGGCTGCCGCCAGGCGCCCGCATCGGGTCCGTGGCGGAGGGCTCCGAAGTTCCTTAGTACAATTGCTGTTCTTTGTTCTAGCGTGCGGTCGACAAAGGAAAGTTTACGAATTGCATAAACACAGAAAGATGCTCATCCTATAACCTGAGGAAACTGAAAAAGGTTGCTTCAGCGGGAGCATGCAAGCGAACGCAACAATTACGCAGCCGACTCAGCTGACACTGCTGGCCTGGCACCGCCTTGAAAACGAGTGGACATTTTGTTTTGTATTTGCGCAAACCAAATTATTCTGGCGTAACGTCTCACGCCGCACGATTTACGAACGGGAGGGTACATGTATACTAGCGAGTAGGTAAGGCAATAGCGTCAAATAAACAAATTAATCGCTATTATAGGACACAAAACAAGCACCAAATCGCACGCCCCCTGCGTGCAGGGATGTGTACTTCTATATCTGCATAACATAACACCGCCGCATACACTGCGGGCGGCCCCGAATATTTACATACGATCGTCACTGGCTCTGTTGGTTATCTTCTAGTGCAGGGGTCGTAACAATCTGAACGCCGACACGCCAGTGTTGTCCTCAAATGGAGTTAGGCAGCGAGACAAGAACAGAGAACTAATTGGTCGCTTCCAGTTGAATTGTCCCCCATCTTCACGCTTCACCAGATTATTGTCAAATATTATTGGCAGTTCTCTTTTTTTTTTTTTGCTTTCAAAGCCCCCCTCCCGCTCCCACCCGATTTGCCGTCCAGCCCTCCGCCGTGTCGGGTGCATGCAATTCGGCCCTGCGCTTCAAAACGTTGCTTACCCTCATTCTAGCATATTAAGTGCTAACTTGCAATATGTGATGCAAGAGTGTAATTCAGAAAAGTGAGAGCAAACAAGGCAAGCGAGCGGCCTCTCAGTTAGCCCGACCACTTTGTTTTAGGCCACTAATTCCGGAATCGCATTTTACGCTTCGGACGCTCCTGCATTTTGTCAATGAGACACGCAACAAAACGGCAAGCTAACGCTGCACCATGTATTCGTAACAGCGACGCAAACGAGCATTGTTTAATGAAAGTGCACGCATAGTGCTCGGGTACGCAAAAGAGCTGCGCACCGCCGCAGACGAGCCTGCGGTCCGCCGGACTCGCTGGCTTTTTTAAAGCGCGATCATCGCCGATTGCGTAACTCTTCTTTTTTGATCGGCTGTTGTTGAAAAGTCCTTGTCACCTAGAGTATTAGTTTACGCTAGAAGTTTCACTTCAAATTTCACTTCATACGACCATCGATTGGTGAACCTGAGAGTGGCAGAGCGCCGTCACCGTCCCGGCACTTTCGTCGGCGCTGTAAACGTTGTTAGCGCTGCAAAGCTCTTTCCCGTAATGCCAGGCTGATCGCCGGAAGAGACCGGACGCGTCGGGGATGGGCTTGTGACCATGTCGCAAAACAATCGGGAGCATAGAGCTCATTTTGCTTCTGTGAACATGGGATCCTATGGAACCCGCGTAGCTTTGTAATACCCGGAAGTACTGCCCGGAAGCCGCTTGCGCAGCGCCCCCTTGGCAGCGCAGGAGGCCTATATGGCTCCACAGAAAAAAATGGGGGCTAAGTTCCTGGCACACGGCGGCTTGGAAGCGCTGGGAGATGATGAAGCCGCGAGTTCATGTTTAGATCGCGTTTTCTGCATTTGGAGCCGGCGGCGTCTAAACGGCGCGCTTGCCAGATAAAGCGTATTAGCTGTGCAACCGCGAATGCAAAGGGATAGCAGGCCACATATAGCTTCGACCCTTTCCAAGTACGTTTCCAACGACGAGAAAATTACTTCCAGAGTAAAAACGTGCAGGTGACGATGTCAGGGTGGAAGCACAAGTGTAAAGCCTCGCTTGAATTGTATTGAAGTTCATGTGAGGAATCCACCTTTTTTTCTCACTAACCCCCTTGTGTTTGTAGCCGTCGTGTACTGCTCGAGATAGCCGGATAGATTATTCGTGGCAGAGAACATGACCAGCGCTTAGTAAATGTTGGCCATCTTATAGGGGTGAAGCCCCTTAGGGGCTGAGGCTGTTGGCGCCTCCTGCCGTCATTGTAATCGTGGTCTCAAGCAGTCACGGCAGTAAAATACCGGAAAACATGTTTATGCCTCGCACTAGAACGTAACCCGTACCAAAAAGCACCGGGATACACGTTTATGCCTCACGCTAGAGAGCTTCGTTCTCCAAATACAACGGAACTTTTAAGCAAAGCTGTATACCTCTACACGCTTCCGCCCCCCCCCCCCCCTCCCCCACGCGGTTTCATCTTTGTTGACAAAAAAAGCCAAGGCGCCCAGAATACATTTATACACTGCATGCTTCGTCCTTCCCTATGTTTCACGTTATTGAAGATGACCCGGATATTTATGTTGTGCTTGCTTTGGACGTAAACCACAGCCCTCAGCATGGACGAAGCTCTATTGAATCACGCCCCGAAGGCTTTGTCTTGAGTCCCCCCAATTTTCTGAGCAGTGTACCACGTAGTCACCATAGTGCAGCAAAGCGCGCAGAAAAGGTGGCTGTACCTTAGTGACCAAAACTTTCTTGCGCATTGTTTACGCAGTACATTTGTGTGTCTGGCCTACTGTCTATTGCTCATAGTAGTTTTAAATTAACAAGAGAAGTATGGCTAAGGTTTCACATAGGTCTTGAATTTCAGGTGAAAATGTCAGATCACTTATATTTTAAGCGTCCCAGAGTACATTAAAAAACTAAAACCACTCCACAGAAAATCCACAGCCACCTCCTTGTAAGTTCTAGTGACCTTCGAGACGTTCTGATTTTTTGTGCACCATTTCAGGCAGCAGACGTCTTTACCAACCTCTTGCAAAAGAAATGTAATTGATGCACTACTTTGAAAATGGTTTGTAATCATGTTGATTTGCTGTCTTCCGTTTTTCTAACATGCCCTGCATCAATTAATTCTGTGTACGTTTATATAAGGTTCCTGCTAAGATATTCTCACCAGAAGAGCGAACAAATATGTCGAGAGCGGATGTGAAACCAGAAAAGGACAACATAAAACGACGTGAGTCACATGTCTGTCCTTAACGCGCAGCCACTAAAGCTTTCGTCTTCTGGTCAACTTAAGGATAACATAGGACCACGTGAACTTTTTTCAGCTCCCTGCTTTCTCAATTTCGTATTGTAAGAAAATCTAAAAACAGACTAATCTCTTGTTTACTTACCGGAACTGTCAGCGTGAAGGCGGGATGTGTCTGCAAGAGCACAGAAATAAATCCAGCAAATAATATTTGGAAGGTAGCACCTTGCTGTATTTTATGAATGCAGCCACTACAAGGCATGTCGTAGTATTTCAATACAGTGAAATAAAAGTCCTTCTGAACAACTCAATATTCGTAGTCATGTGCAGCTTTCCCGCTCATGGCAGCCATTTCAACAGTGATTACTATGCAATTTTTTAGCGAAATGGAAAATTCTTCTGCACAGATAATATTTGGGGTGAATACTTGCTTTGTGCACAGTTTCAAGTCGCGCACTGTGCGAGACTGGGTTCCTGAGCCATGGGAACTATCCCATAGAAATGCATGGGGAGTTAGATTTGACAGCGAATTACACAAACAAATATTCAGAAACCTGAAACATTCTTTTAGTGTTTTAATCTCCACGTTGACTTCTAGCTTTATGATAATATCATTTTCCTAAAGTGTTTTTTCTAGGTTCCCGAGAGGTTGTAATTTTCAGCGAGAAAGCTGGGTATGTATACTGTTCCGGCATTGATCAGTTACAAATTCATATATTTTTGCTTATAATTTCACGGTTATTAGGCAACTGTTTCGAGTGTCTTCCGCTACCTTAGTAACATTATTAAATATATATATAAGCATTACTAATTTACAAAGTAAACAGAAGCATCTTTGCAACTAGTAGGTAGTACGAAATCTTTAACTTAAAGGAGTTATTTTGCTACATTATTATGCTAAAAGACGGCCCTGGCGTCTTCTAATAATAATGATACTGTTTAAACTTGTGTTGGGTGAACAACTGGGCGTAGAAAAACCTCCGCGAGCGATAATGTCATCGCACGTGCCGGAACCGCTCGGCCTTCGAAAACACTCTTCCCAGCGTAGGTGGCGTGATATCTGGCGCGCTTTTCTTCTCGGCAGTCCCCGCACGGGGCACCTTGTACAATCTTGGTGACGGTATTGGCGACACCGCTGACCCCGAGCCCTCATACTCACGCGGTATTCTACCGTGGCTAGGACGTTTAAGGTAAAGGGTAGAAACCGCAAATGGTGGATGTCGGAAATGGTTTTCAGACTTAATCCTGCGAAAAGTACGTGTGTTGTATTCTCAAAAGGGCGTGGCATGCTGCCCGATCCTGACATAAAAGTCAATGGTGATTCGATTCTAGTAAAAAAGGAACCCACGTTTTTGGGTGTGGTGTCTGACGAAAAACTCACATTCATCCCTCACATCAAACGACTCAAGCAAAAGGCTTAAAAACAATGAATATTCTAAAAGTCCGTCTCGCCAATCCTACCCTTCAGCTGAAATAATGCGCGGGCACGGCTAGGGCCGGCCCTCGGAACTAATCCACCCTCCCAGAACAAATCCCCAATTGCCCAGTCGAGTCCCGGTACCCGCCGCCGTAGCGTTAGCGGACGCTACTCGCTATGCTAAAACTCTCTTTTGTCGGTGGAGAGCGCGCGGGTCGGCAGCTGCAGCGCAGAGCTGCTCCCCACAAACTACTTGAAACTGCCACTAGCGCCTCCTCGAGGCTTTGAAGAAACTTTGATAGTAACGTCATTATGACAAAATCTTCGGGATCTCATTGGCAGCCGCCGTGCGATGGGCGCAACGATGGTACGATTGTATCTGGCTCGCCAGTCGCACGTCGTGACCCCCCTCCGACGAGCACAAGACGCCAAACGAAACTGTTCCTAGCCCTCAGTCGTAACGATCAGTCGCATTCCAATTGCGTGCTGTAGTTGTGCATGTGTCTCGCACTTTACGACTGACAAGCGATTGGCATGCGTCTGATCGTTACGACGGTCGTACAGGACCGCTTTTGGCGTCGTACGGTCTCCGGAGGGGGCTCACGACGTGTGACTTGTTGACCCAGATGCAACCGTGCGATCGTTGCGGCCGTCGTGCGCCCGCAGCCAATGAGAGCTCGAAGGTGTCATAATGACGTCACTGTGAAAAGCGTTCTCTCAGAGTCTCGAGGAAGCGCTAGTGGCTGGTTTCGAGTATTTTGCGGGGAGCAGCTCTCCTCCGACTCGCGCGCTCTCCGCCGACAATACAGGCATCTAGTAGACACATGTTTCCAGCGGTACCAACACCATCGACGACCTGAATCGTCCGTGGTAAACGGCCCTACTCAGCTTTACTGAACATCTAAAATGCAAAGTATTCATTTTTACTACTAATTCATTCGTGTACTAATTTGCAATGTTCATTTTTACTTCGTGTTGATAAATGTTTTTTTCCTGGTCGGATTTCTCCTGCCTATGTCTAAATCGACCGGAGTGCGCCTAAACAGGGAGGCTAACATGCAGCCAAAACAGCGGGTGGTGCGACGCCGACGACGCATCGGACAATGTGCCATGTATCTCAAATTCACGAGTGCGACTAGTCGTGGCAGCCATATTTCCGACAGTCATGCATCGCATACCCCGGCGTATAGTCACGCATGTGTCTCGGACTTGGCGCCCTTAGTGTGGGTCTTTCTATGCACTTTAGTGGAGTACCATTTACTTCTTGTCTGGGTTGATTATTATTGTTTTGTCGAGGCATTTTTTTGGTTCGTATCGTTTTGTTGATTTATGATTTCTTTGGGTGACAGGTTAGCTTTGCTTAAGATAAATGTCTGCTATTTTCAGCTCCTCTCTTTTTTTTTCCTTTTCCAACATTTGCCAGCCCAAACAGGGCAGCTGCTTCGACACAGCTCGAAACGGACGTTTCGAGACAGGTTGAAACAGCTGTCAGGTGATATGACGCATGAAAAACGCCAAGATAGTGTGGGTAAGATTTTGTATACGAGTTTCATTTTGATGACCATTCGGACTACCACAGGTGCACAGATCATTACTCTTACACTTTCCTTATCTTCTGTACACTGTCCGTCTTCATTACGCGCATTGTAACCGCACCTAAACATTGATGTAGCCATTATTGTTGGTAATGATTGCGTTGGGGCTAAGTTGTTCACTATTATGAACTGGTGTAATTAACCTTACCATCATTGTCAACCAAGACATCTTCTTCCGCTGCGAGGAGAAAGAAAAACAAAGTATTAAGAAAACTCATACTCCTCAAACACGAAGTAAAATGTCGCTACGCCTTAAGTCAGTATGAGGCATACGGCTTGCCACTAATGTAAGTAAGGCGAGTCAAGGCTGATAAGCGAAGAGAAATGTCGCAAGGACCTGAGTTAACATCAGGCATTAGGGTTGTCACTAAAGTAGGTAAGGCAGAATTAGGGCTGAAAAGCAGAGCAAAATATCGCAACACACTGTTAAGTGTCAGGCATAAAGGTTGGGCTAATGTAAGGCGGAATACAGGCTGAAAAGCGGAACACAAGGCCGCACCGGCCAATGTGAACCTCAGGGTGAAGGTTCCGGCAAGCGAACTGTTTTTCTTGAAAATACAGCACCTCTGACCAAGCAAAAATCTTTGCTATCTGTCTACCAGTTACAAGAATTAGGTTTTGACAAGACAGTATGAAATCATCCACGAAAAGGTGTACTCACGCATCTCTTGGTTGATTGTGCGTCTTGAGCGTAAGTTGCACCGCTGGGCAGCCAACACTGGTTCTCCTAAGTTGCTGAGGGCGTTGAAAAATGTTCGTTTCTACGGGAACGTTTCCCAACCGCAGATGTCGCACGAAGAAACGCAGAAGCAGATGTTCGAAAGCTGCAACACTAATATTGGCGTTGTTGCTGTTGTTGCTCGGTCATGGCACACAGCCGCGTGGGGGATCAACCAAGAATCGGACGTAAGGGCGGCTCTAAATAATGCTCCCACTTCCGAAAACTGTACATTATAAACCTAAACAATTAATAAAGAAAGAGCACATAAATCGCGAGAGAGAATTTGTCGAAACCCATAAAGCCGACGTTGAAAGGGATAAATGAAACTATTTGGGCGGTAAAAGATATGCTTAAGGCGCCATGAAGAGAATAAAAGCTAACAGGGCAGGCGCCTAGTCTCGGATATATATGCGTGAATGGCCGCAGCCATTGCTCTGTGACAATATCCCATGGATGTGGCCCTAAACGAAAGAGTAAGGGCATTGAAATAGGAAGTCCAAGTCGTTGCAATGGCGTGGCAAGGTGGCGTTGCCTCATTACAGAAAAACCGCGGCAATTCAAAAAAGTGATATCATATCTCGTATTCACCGCAAGCAAACGAAGGGTGGAAGTATGCGAGATCAGCCCCGTGCATTTTAAAGTTGAGCTGGGAACGCTACAATCAAAAGCTGGTGGTATCACCTTCCGCGTGAAATAGGTAAAGCGTTCGTCGTCTTCTCTATTCGTGAGGCCAGACGCACAGAATCCACAGCCATGAAAAGAAGGCGAAGTTTTCTTCCTAAAGTGCGTGTATTTTACCTGTATTTTACTTGCCCAAAGCAGGTAAAATAAGGAAATGACATTTTGGAGCGCAGCTCTTAATAGACCGCGGTCCGCTCCTGTGGTTTCGTGGCTTCCCTTGCCGTCCTCCCTCGATTGTAACCGAGAGAACAAGGAGAACCACTAAGAAAGAGCGAAGAGAAAGTGGAGGGGGTGAGTATGTCGAAATTGTAAGGAGGAAAGCGGACTCCCCCGGGCGCCGCTCGAGAAGTTCCGCGGCGGCGATACGAGACGGCGCCAGAGTAGCGCGCACCGTCGTGCGTTCGCCGATGACGCGGTCACTAAGGCATGCGACGAGTGCGTCCACCGGTACCCTTTGTGGAAATGGAGTGCTGCAGATACGAGTAACATCTGAAAAATAAAATAGGCCTGTAACCGCACATACATGTCTGTCTGAAATTCTTTGCCTCGGCATATTTTACACAGTCGGAACAGCTAAACAGCTGCCCTCAAATTTCGCTTTAGGGAGTATAAGAATCAGCCAGTTCTTTTTTTTTAATTTATATCGCCAGTAATGTTATACTACACGTATCCTGAAGCTGTGTTGAATTATCGAAATCACCTGCGTTTCTTTTATGTTTTGGCATGTCGAGTTCTTGATATTTGTGTGTGGTTCCAAACCACAGCAGCGGACACCGCTGAGGGCACTGTAGTACAAGGCAAAAAAAAATTTCGCGGGAATACGTGGACTGGTCTTGTTATTCATCATCTTTCTGTTCAGAGCATAGTACGTCAGTATCTGTAGGCCACTGTTTGCGTCTTTCGGTTGAAGTTCGTAAATATGTAATCTGACAAAACCAGCAGTTCGTCTTGCTACGTTTTCTTCCTTTACTCCGGGTCATCGCTAATGCTGCAGGTAAAGATAAACGCTCAATATACACTTTTTTGAGAATCGAACAGATGCAAAAGGGCACTGTAAAAAATAGTGTTTTATCCAATATTCGGGACAGACTGCCTAGGTGTAAATGTTTTTCGGCTTACCCGTGCTAACCAAAGAAAAATCCAATCACAAAAAGGTAAACAGCGGAAAAACTGAGAAAATATCTATCAACCAAGCGTGTTACCGAACGGTTTTGTATAAATAATGCGTCCGCGGCGTAAAAGAAACAAATTATGACAGCTGAATCTGTACACAGACGAAATGATGGTCACAAAAACTGCGCAGTTTAAATCGAACCCAGTGATTTATCCAAGTGGGCAAGTGGCCAACATTTGTGCCATTGGCTTCCAGTTTCGTCCCGTGCTTTTGGCTGACAAAGCGGCTCTGTGTGCTTTCTTCATTTTGGCCTTTCATGACGTTTCCCAGCAAAAGTTCTTAAGTTTACCTTTTTTCTCCTCTGAGGGTGCATAATTCTTCGACCGCAATGAAGAAGTAGAAGTACAACAAACCTGACAACGTAGTACAATTCTTGCTATCCAACAAAATTATGGCTTGTAGGCCGTGCCCTCTTTGTGATTGACTGAGAAGACGTGACGTATTACAAACATTGTCGCGAACGTGAACGTCAGACATCGGCAAATTCACCCTGGGTGAAAGGTCCGCGATTTTGCCTAAGCGTTTGCAAATGGCGGCAGATCACGTCGAAATATGGCAAAAAATTTCATGGACGTTCGACTCCGCAAAACCCCCGTGAATTTGCAACAGGTGCTGTTTTACGGGAGGATTCAATCAGCGGAATAAGTATGCTCTGCCATTATCAGGCTTGCATGCTCACATAGGATCGTCACCTGAGTGCGTGTGTTAGTTCGCATTCGCATCACTGTGCGTTCACCGTGAAAAAACGCTTCGACAACTTCTGCTCCCCTCGCCAACAGTGTGTGTGTGAGTGCTTTCGAGTGTGGATCACCGTGCGTTCACCTTGTAACCTCTTCTGTCGATGACTTTCTTTTGTTTCTGTGCCCCCCCGCCAACTGATGTGTGCGTGTGCAATCGCGTGGAGCCCCGCGCGCTCACCATGAAACAACTTTCCGATAAGTTTCTTGCGTTTTCATGTCCCCCTGTGTGTGTGTACGGGGTTGTAATTTTTTTTCTGTAATACCGGCTGGGACACCCCTTTGGTGTCTACCTGCTACAAAGGGTCAAGCCACTACATCATCATCATCATCATCATCATAATCATCATCATCATCACCATGCCTGTGTGCACATTTTGCAGGCCGGACCTCTATACCTGCTTTATTTTTATTAGGGTTCATGCTAATCGTTTCCTAAAACAGAAGCTATGGCTCGACAAATATGGTCACATAAGTGGCCGTGCCGCCAATGTCAGTTGTCAGTGTTGTGTCCGGCAAGTCAAAGCGTCCAATTTGCTGTGTTAGGCAGTGTCACAGCCGGCAAGTGCCGCTCTAACTGCTTCGATGTTTACGTGTTCGTTCGTAACCCGAATTGTTCACCTCCCCATTCTTACGCTACAAAAAGAATGTTCCCTAAATATAAGTACAAATAGCTCGTCTGCAAGTTTATAATCCCTGTCCAATTTGCGTTTGCTGTTGGCGGCCTCACCCAGTACCACAACTGTCCGCAATTCGCCATAGGTTCTACGGCGGGAAATGTGCTAGTGGGTTGCATGGCCATTCTCTTTTTTCTTAATTATACAGCCCATTTTGGTTAAGTTCCTTCAGAAATTGTGCCAGTGTTATTCTAAGATGGTAATCTTTCGAATGAAAACAACGTGAATGTTGTCTCTATATCCCCTTCAAATACGATAATGTTTGTGGGTGAAACCGCACTGGAATTGATTTGAATAAAATTCGCCTTGAATACGTTTTCTCCTCAGTGAACGGAAAAACCAACGCGTTAAAAAGCCGCATCAACGAGGTGTGAGCTGTCCCAACAGACTGGTGGCGAGCTGTGCAAACGCTTGAAAACGAAGTTGAAGTAAAAAAAGACTCCGTAGAAATTATAATGGTAGTTTTGACGGCAGAGTAAAACACCACTTGATTGGGAAGGCGACGGGGGAGCTGTAGCTGCGTCACAGCGACGGTTGAAGCCCCGTCTTTCCGCCATAGTTTCAGCGGAAAAGCAGATTTTTTTGCAATAGTATTACGCCCTCAAGTGGTAGAAACAAATAGACCTTAATAAACTGCTTCACTTTAAAGCACTGTACTTCTGAAATTTTCAAGTGCGTAGGTTCAGCAGTTTGTGTTGGTGATGATGGTTCATCTGAGCGAATACGAGGGGTGGTGGAGAGAGTCGTTGTAATTGTTAGAAGAAAATCCGAAGTCGGTTTTTAGGCACGTGAGATTCTATTCCCTGGTGGATACAAGCCGGGCTCGTTCCTGTGCAGGCCCAGCTACTGAATGCCCTTGGAACACCCCTTGTACTATTTTATGCAACTGCAAAAAGGCTCCGTTGTCTCCGTCTAAATAGCCCTAGGGGTAGTAATCGTGGTTTTGGGAACGTACCCCCGCGTTCGGGCACCAGCAATTTTATTATTTTTTTCCAAACAACGACCATTTTAAATGTAACATGTTGTTCTAGCTCAGTACTGTTTATTACTTTCGCAAGTAAAGGAGATTTGCAATGTTATAGGGCAGGACAGCGACATACCATCACGCTTACTTAACGATTTGCATCGCACTGCAAGTGCGATGATTGTACCTGACTTCGAACGGAATATCAGTTTTGGCACACATGTGGGTAGCACTGTTAAACGAAAACCAAAAGGGTATATCAACGTGCTCAACACTTATTGAAAACCTGAAAAGCATGTGTTCATTGATGAAAACCCCTGAAAGTGGTTTTAGGACATACGGATGGGTTACCTAAAAGAGAAAAAAAAAACAGTTAGATATATTGACCCCCTTTGGTATAATGACAAATTCATAAAAAAAATTTAGCCCTTTTCTCTCTCTCTCTCTCTCTCTCCCTCTCAGTCTGTTAAATTTTAAAACTCTAGCCACACTGAAATTCTTACAACACGGTGGGAATGTGCTTGCGACATTTCATCTCTCCAAAGTAGGAAGTTTGGCTGGGAGTTGTCGCCTATTTGTCCTTTTCAGACATTTAGGGTATATTTCGAAAAACCTTTGCCACCCTCTTAGTGGCCTCTTGGGGTGAATTTCTCTAATTTTTTGTGTATTTTATCAGTACCATTTATCAGCACAAAGCAATTCGTTCTATCATTCAGTGAAACGTATACAGCGAACTCCCGTCAAGGCGAACGCGACTAAGACGAATTCTCGCTTACGTCGAGCAATGTGGGAATGTTCGTTTTGTCAATAAAATCAATAAAATGCAATAAAATCAACTTAAGACGAAGAACCTTGTACGCAGTGTTCGGTTAAGAGCGAACCACTTTCGCGGTGGCTTGAATTGCTGGATATTCTGGGCAGTGAATATTGCAGGCTTAACGAGATGCCGCGGGGCATTCAAGCGACTAGGGGAAAAGGAAAATAAAAGAAAGCCACAGCACGAAGTGAATTCGCGCCACGAAGGAAGACAAAGAGCGAGAAAAAAAGAAACGCGGATAAAGCTACCACTTCGCCCACCGTTCAACCAGCGGAGCCAGCGGCAAGGCCAAAAAAAAAAAATGAGCGAGGCCGAGATTTTGACTCCTCTGCTATGGAGTTACAAAAGGAGCACTACTAGGAGGGTGAAAAAAGTAAAAAAAGTGACGACGGAAACTTTCTGTTGCGAACGTAGCAGCTCTCCAGTAAAAAATTGGCCGCGTATCTGCTCCTTTCGTTGCAAATGCCTTGAAAAGACGATAGTCTATATCGGCTTTTGCGAAGTAAATGCCTCCCTTCGCTTTCCCGCTCACCTCTCATGTTGTTCCTCTTGCGTCGCGCTCCTCCCAAGGTAAAAACGCCAAAGGTTTGCCTAAATCATTTTAAATTTCCCGCGTTCCACTGCTCCAAACCGGGTGTCTCGATGCGAACGCTGCCGTACGGCGAAGACGCGCGTTAATCGAGGCGCCCTATACTTCAACGTTTTTAGAACCACGTTTCCCTACTCCACGTGCGTTGCAAGCAGAACGTGGAACCTATCTAGTGGAACCTTGCGTAACTGTTGCCGGTTGATTTCTTAAAATGGCGCCAGAAGCTATAGTGGTGCGGGCGACAGCAGGTGACGGCGGAGTGAATTCTTTTTCTGCAGTTGATGAAGTATCTAATTTCGCAAAAGTCAAGCATGCTTTATTTTTTATAAAGGAACACTGCAAATATCACTTCTGTATTGATTTGTTGCCTCATATTTGCGTAATGTGTTGTTCTTCTTCAACAATGTTGACAAGTATGAGCATTACACCGGACATAGACGGGTAGATTTAGCTGCGACTATATAAGACTATTGCGCAGGCATTGTTTTGCTTTGGCCGGGTGGCTGAATCGAGTCACAGACAGACAGACGGACAGGCAAACAGACAGACATACAGACAGACCAAAATTTCTGGGTTTAAGTAGCCCAACAAAGACTATAGTCTTTAAAAGCCGTTTTTACGGAAGCATGCGAGTTCGCGACGGTTCACGTCGCGAGTCCCACCTTGTCATCACCGACAAAGTGGGGAGTTTCCGGTCTGTATCTGCTGCGTTGACGCCAGAGGTAGCGGATGGACGCTCTCCGCCACAGCTTTGACTGGACGATACCAGGCAAGAGGACTTGAAGACATTTTTCTATCAAGTTGCGTACTCAGACAAAAAGAATATTTTCGTTTTCCTACATGTACGTCTACTACTTCAGTCACCGTCTTGAAGAAAGATATTTCCATGCACCTGGGCGTGCTGACGAGTCTTTTTTGGAGAGCTTCTGATAAGACAAACTTATGATAAGACGAACAAACTATCACGGGCCCTTTGTGTCCGTCTTAATGGGATTTCCCTGTATTGACAATCTTTCAAAACACCTCATTCTCTACCAAATGACGATTCAATAAGAGGGTGGATTAGAAAACAAAAAACTTATAAACTACTGTGCAGAGATTCCTACCGGCTATTGGCGGTGAGCGCGAACAGAGGCGGCGCTGAGAAGCGCGCTTCCGTGACGTCGGCTTATGGGATTGTAGCATTTGTCGTCTGCTTCTACCGGGCTCGCTCTCCTGGCTGTTTATTTGCGCTCCTTTAACCTTTGATGCTCGTCCGCAGATTATGGGTATCCACAACTTTTTATCATAATAAAAGATTTAAAATCGCACGCACTAGCTCAGTGCGTGATTTAAAGCATATATACCGCTCCGGGAAGGAAACATTGCCGGCGTCGTCCCATTCCTTGCGAAGCCGGTCCTGTGCGGAGCGTGAAGAGCTAGTCGAAGCTAGGCGTCAGCTCTGTACTCAACAAACTTTCTAACAAAGGGAACAGTCAGAGTTTAATTAACCGCCAACATGCGAAAATGCAAGACCGAAACAAATTTCCAGGCATTAGGGGCTATCGGCTTTGACAGAAGCCATTACGATTCGCGGTTAATAATATGTAAGGTAAGACAGTTGTTGCAACCTGCCGAACGCTCTTAAGTATTGTCTCACATCAGTTTACCTTGTCACTGGCATTGAAATGATGCCGACATGCCCTGTAGGACGCAAAAATTTAGGTTGAGCTCCAAATAACCTGCTGTGTGTATAGGCGCGTGCTGGTTTTATACCAGGCTTTCAACCAGTATGGGGGCCTATTGAGCAAAATGAGCGTCATGTACGTTAAAAATACAGCAACAGTAGGTTTGTTCAGACTTGGAGGGATATTTCTGTACATTTTCCATGGCCATATCATCTCAATATTCAAATATGCGTTATAGTAAAGCTACACTGAAGAGGAGGAGGAGAAAGAGGAGCAGAAAACTTTATTTCACAGTAAAATGGGCGGGCTCCTCAGTAAATGTTTTTCTTCAATTCATAAAACGCCATCCCGATTAGGCCAGGATTTGTTCTTTACGCCTGAAGCGGTTTGAAAACCATAAAGAGCTGCTTGGACATATTCATCGGTTTCGATTCTTGTTATACTGAAAACGGGCACATATACCATTTATAGCGTTCGTTACACAGTATATCAAGCCTTCAATTCCGTAATAATTTCAAAACTGTTCGTGTTGAGGTGCAGTTCGTTACGATAACGATGGTTACGATAGAAATTCGGGTCACAAAAGCCGCCTTCGAGCATTGTGGACAGCGTTGTCAGCATCGTTTCGCTGGGGCGTAGCACAAACCTCACTGCATCTGAATAAACAACGCAAGCTGCGGATATGAACCTTCTAGCACTGCAGCCATAACGGAAGCCAATTTGTGAAGGTCCGCACGTACTTTGTGGGTCTCCCAAACATTCCCACACTTCTCAATAAGGCTTTTGTAAAGCTGCAGAAAGATTAGTGATATGCGCAGAGAAAAAAAAACATTCGTCTGATACAAGTGAACAATGGAAGAAACAGACGACAGCCATTTTATTCCTGCTGTGCTGATGCCGTGCAGGGGCTAGCTGCTTGGTTGCGTAGCATTAGACTGTTGAGTCTTCATGAGAGCACTTCGAAAATACTGTAGGGAAGCCTACGCATTTTGAATATTTATCGAGGAGCTCTGAGCACTGAACCTCGCAAATAAGCAAGAAAGACGAGTTACACATGATCATCTCACCAATGCTCTGAAGGATCGCTCCTCGTGTGTTGCAGACTTGTGCGGGATACAGCTTGAAATTATTCAGAGGTGTCAGAAGCTGGCAAAGAGCTAAATTACTGGGAAATACGATTTTTATGTACTAACGCATCTAAGCGGGCGGGTTCTAGCACATGCACTGCTGCCCAACACAAGCGGAGACGGCGGCGCGAGTTGTAGTAGCGGCGGGTGTCGCAGACGACAGCGGCGCGGGTCCCTAAGCTGACGTCAGAGCCAGGGGGCGCCACTCAAAACATCTCACCGCCAATACCATACACACACACATCATATATTGTGAAGGCGCAAACCGGAAGCCAAACTGGAATTGGGTTCGCGGGCAATCGCTCACGAATGTGGTGTAACAGAAGCCAAGTGGGGAAGGAGAGGATAAGGAAGCGAGAGCTCGGGCAAAGCTAAAGCCGCACGAACCTACCAACCGCTCACTGTGTCTCACAATATACATACAAATACCTGCAAAAAGCACATCAAAATCTGAATGGGCAAGCGAGATAATCAGGAATTTGAAAAAAAAAATTCACATTTTTCCTCACCTAGAAGCCAATTTTCTCAAACTCCCGCCTTAGAGAGTTCCTACACAACGAAAGAATTTTAACTCCCTAGGCCCCTCTAACTTGCTAAGTTTTAACTCTCAAAGTTTTAAATTTCTAGGCCTAGCAGTTTGGCTAATCGTTGATGATTAGGCACTTCCTTAGTGCCTAATTAGTGAATCAGGCACTTTCCTTCTGTAGGTAGACATTTTATTCGTACAGCGTCAAACTGAACCGTTCAACTCTTCATTGCCATAAAATCACTGTGTGTCATCACCATACAAACGTTTCATAATTTCACCAAACAGACCCCGTTATTATGGCAGAACCTGCTTCACAGTCTTAACGAACTTTCAGCTACCGTCGTTAAGCTACAATAGTGCCTTAGTGTCCCCACAGTAAAGCTGTAGGGACACCACAGTAATAAGTAAAAAATTCGCACCAATCCGCGCTATAAAGGTGATTAGAAAGCAAAGATTTAACCGACACCCACAACAATTGCCCGTTCTACGTCACCTGATTTCACACACGTGGCTCTACATAGAGTGGAACAAGACATTGTGCCAGCCGTTACCTAGAATTCGCGGGAGCGGTTTCCCGAGCACCCCAGCGTCGGCCACGGCCTGGCTAGAGCTGCGGATGCTGCCGCTGTATCCCGGACGTGAGTCGGGAGAAATAAAACGGAGAGGAGCGTCTTTCGAAGGGTGAGACCGCGGAACATAGCCAACCTGATGCACAATCCTAGGACTACACAACCGCGCAGCACAAGAGCAGACACCCAAACTATTCAGCGTGTGAGCGTTGTGATTCACATTTATGCCTTTTAAAACTAGTTAGTTTAGGTAGTTTGAGAATTGCGGGAAACCTGAGGGAACTTTTATAATAGGTTTTTATCAGAACCAGTTGCTCCTTCCGCCTTTTGTAATACCTTTTAAAACGCAAACTAATTGGTATTCCCCTATTGAGAAAACGGAGTCCCATGCGTGGCAAGTAGCGCGCAAACGTTAGCGTTTCAGCCAAATATCTGTATGTGGGCCCTACATTTTGTTTTCCAGCCCTGCCAACCAATCCCTAAGGCATCTTTGCCACACGACCACTTAATTCCGTCGTGTCCGGGTTACCCAGGAGGTCCTGCCGAACAAGTTAATCAAGCCGTGGGAAGGAAGCGCGCAATGAACGCGAAGCTGCGCCGAAACAGGCCGAAAACAACCGTCGCAAATGCAGACAAAGCCGTACGCCGATGCGCCGCCCGCGAGCAGGCACTTCCGCGCAGGGAACACCAGGTAAATTCGCCGCGCCATGTACAGTGTGCTCCATGAGTGGAACGCTCCGCTCCACCCCCGCCACCGCCTCCCCCATGTTGGGAGTTTATTGTCCCGAACGCCCTGAAAGAACTGATGGCTGGTAGAGGTAGAAAGCATTGCCTTTAAGATCATTTCAGGGGAATTAAAGTGATTCTTTTTATTTCTTCGCATGATCGGATTCCCCATAATTGTCCTAGTTTTCTTTAATGTATTATTAATTTTCGCACCGTGTAATCTTTCAGACGATACATTGCACCTGTCTGCCGGTCATTTCAACTTTTTGCACCTTGGACGATTCATGAAATTTATTACGTGCATAAAGCACCCTCGCTGGCCGACCCAATGATTGAGTTTGCGTGTTTGGGTTGGTTTCTTCGTAACGACAAATAGTATTACATACACACGCGGCGGGCTGGCCAAGAATCCTCGTTTCGGAAGAAGGTTGCAACCTTATAAGGCCGTGATTTAGTTTATTCGGGGAAGGGTATCATCGTCGTTGTAGATGTCTTCTTCGTCGTCCTCATCATCCTCGTCATGGACATCGTCAACCGACTAGTCACACGCTGACGCAGCCGTTCATTTTCGAAGAAGAACCTAGCACCCCGATTCTGCATGTTGTCGCGGCTTCTCTGTCCAAATCTTCTGCCCCCTCAGCCACACGCCGAAGGCGGAACAAGGAAGGGAAATTATTTTGAACAAGCCTGCGCCCCCAGTCATTTCCCAGATGTCCCGTGAAGGAGTGCAGGCCCAAGTTCCCAACTTACCAGTCTCCTCAATCATGTCCCCGGCATCCCCGTGGACCCCAGCAGTACCGCCCCAGGGGTCAACCCCCGCCGGCAAGACGTCGCAACTAGACCACATCCTAATATTTGGCCAAGGTCGTTTCCAGAGGCTGGTTTTGTTGTGCACGATGTTGGCCGTCTTCACATCGCGTGTCCACGCCTTGGCTAACAGTGACCTTGCGCGTCCCGTCGACCATTGGTGTAGGGCGCCGGCGGCCTACGCCCACTTGCCTCTGGAGACCTGGAAGAACGCCAGTATTCCCGCCGAAGACGGCACAGATGATCGTCGCAGCCACTGCTTTCGCCACGACCCCCCTTTTCCCGTGCCAGAGGACCTGGGAGCCGATAACCGGACCGTGGTACCCTGCGACGCCGGCTGGGACTACGAGCCAAGCGCTGGAGAGCGTTCAATAGTCGGTGCCTGGGACCTCGTGTGTGGCCGGCGTCGGATCCTGTCCCTGTTGTCGGCGGTATACATGGCTGGGGGCGTGTTCGGTGGTGCCGGTGCAGGGGTATTGGCCGACCGTATCGGGCGCCGGCCGGTCCTCTGCATTATGATCTTTCTCCTAATTCTGGCCGGCTTCGGCACCGCGTTCGCCCGCAGCATACTGGTCTTCGCGGGACTCCGCTTTGTCCTGTCCACGGCATCCTCGAGCGCGATTGTCACGTCGACTTTGCTGCTCTTCGAGGTAACCGACATCGACCACCGCGCACTGTTCTGCGCTCTTTCCATATCCGCGGCTGGCATTGCGTCTGCTATATATCGCGAGCTCGTCATGGCCTTCATCCGCGACTGGCAGATGGCGCAGATCGCGTACATGGTCCCCGCGAGTGCCCTAGTCTTGGGCGGTGTACCTGATGGAGGAGTCACCTTGCTGGCTCCTGGCGACCGCGCGGGTGAGTCAAGGCGAGCGCGTCATGCTGTGGGCGGCGCGTGTCAACAAGGTCGACCAAGACGCCTTCAAGGCTCGCCTCGCTGCGCTCCGGGATGAGATAAAGAGGCAGCAGCAGCAGCTCGAACACGGGCGAGGGGGAAGTTTCGATGCCATTCTGTCGAGTAAAGGTGTGTCCCGCTCTTTCTCTAGCACATGACTTACTATTGGATGGTTGCTGTTGAAAAAGGTAGTACGTTGATTTACTAGCAAGTCTTACCATATCACCTAATTCCAGCTTTGCACACTTTGTGAAGCCATAGGGTGGATAGCCTTCGCTCGAGGTAGGCTCGTTTTGCGTCGTCTCTGTGATTGATACAACAAAAATACAGCAGCTCTATTTTAGTACTTCAAGAAGAAAACGAGGTTTCCGGAAAGATTATTTAACCTGTTTGAGTAATACGGATGGCCTTTCTCAATAAATGTGGGTTTGTTTAATAAGCAAAATTATTACAAATACGAAAAAATGGCGAACGGGACACCGCCTAAAATAAATCGTTTTGTTTCAAAGTCTTTTGAGTTTTTCTGTCTAATACGCCAAAATGTCTACAGTCGAAAAATTATGCGAGAACAGCCGGGATATGACAGGAGTACAGAAAGCAGAGTGGCTATCTCAGGGTACCAGATTCGCGGCAGAACGTCTTCATGCTTCGAGTTTTATGATGTGAGAAACAAAGACGGCGTCCGCGATGCACCGGTTCGCAGCTAAAATTCACTAGCATGGAGGAAGGACCAGTTACCTAGGGGCATCAGACTACATCGTTATTTAGAGTGTCTTATGTGTTGTGCCGCACTGATTTTGCCGTGGGTTCAGAACACTGACTGGTTGCTTTACTTACTCCCCGAATCATGTGCAATACTAATTTTATGCCACCCAAAAGTGTGGCTATACACGGTGGCTTGCAAGGAAATCTTTCGTCTCGACTGGCCAGTGAGCTCATGGGTATGCCCGCCTGCCTCCATAGGCGAGGTTAATGACGATGGCAATGGGGTGAGAACGAGATGAAAGAGCAGGACAATTGAATGATAAGACCGAGATGGAAACGAAGGAGAAGGAATGATGTAGCTACAAGCAGCAACATCGTCGTGGGCGGCCAGGAGAGAGGGTAAAAAGTGCGTTGGACAAAAGGATGTCACGAAAGGAATGGAAAAACAATCAAGGATTGTCGGCCCTCCTTCGGAAACCGAGTAGTTTAAATTTAAATCTGGTAATTCATTCTTAATGAGATAAAACGCGCTAACAAGACGAGGACGAAGAGAGAATTGTTAGCGCGTTTTATCTCATTATGTGTCACCAACAGGCCCAAACCTCGTCCCTCTTGGAATTCATTCTTGTTCCCTGAGTAGCATTCGCCCGAATTATTTGTTTTAGTCGTCATTATTATTATTATAGCTACGTCTACAGATAACCGCCTCTTGTCAGGACAAGAGCTCACTGACAGCAACGACGCACTTCCTTTTGCAGATGTTCACATCTCCGATCTGTTAACGAACCAGAGCTTGCGCAACCGGTCCACCGTCATTTTCGGCTGTTGGTGCATAACATTTGCCATGTTCTTCAGCCTCAACACAAGCGAAGTTATGCGCAAAAGTTGGGTGCCACGCTCTTCCCTCCTGGCGCTGAGGATTATCCAGCTCCCTTTCAACGTCTACGTGCTGAGGCGCATCGGCCGTCGGTTGTCACTAGCCTACAGCATGGTGGCCCTATCTCTCATCATCGCATGCCTAGCCGTGGTAGACGTGTACCGCGGGTCGTACGCGCTCCACTGGGGGGTCACCGTCTTGTGGCTGCTGGTGTTCGAGTTCACCTCGACCACGCTGTTCGCCTTTTCGGCCGAGCTCTACCCGACCGTGGTTCGGGGCGCTGCCGTGGGCTTCTGCTACGTCAGCAGTCGGATTGGGGCCATAATGGGGCCCTTCCTCAACGACGTGCCCTCTGCGGAGCTTCGGGGCGTGGCCTTCTCCGCCGTCGCCCCCCTCCTTATGTTCCTCGCGTTCCTGGCGTTCTCACTGCCAGAGACGACAAAGCACCCGCCAGCCAACACCATGGGAGGCATGATGGCCGACAAGTGGAAGCTGCACTCACCGCTCAGGTTGGCCCGCAGCCACAAGGGTGTCCACGGCCCCACCAAGCGCGTAATGGCGAAGAGTATAGCGTCGAATGACAGCGGACGAAGGCGCCGTGGCAGCATGGGCTTAGCGGCGGAGGACGCAAGTGCGCACCCTTACTCGCCGGATCAAGCGGCATGTGGCCTCGCGAGATGAAGACTGCGCTTTTGCCAGCTTCGAACTTTATTTTGTCGCATATGGACACTCAACATATGATTTCTGTCATTGGATGCCGGAACTACACGTTTCCTTGATTATCGTCATTTTTAGATTTAATGCTGCAGCATTGCGTGTCTTGTTCATAGAAAAATGTCACCGTGGCGCAAACCTCTTCCTAGCGGTGGCCCATTTTCTGTATTCGACAGCGCCGATTTTTTGCACAATGGGCCACCTATTACTTGCTAAAATAAAAGCAATGAATGGGTGAAGAATGTCGTTTGAATATGTCTAGTCCGATGCGACAGCGCACGCCTGAGAGCAAACTCCAATTACTCCAAAAAGAATAGGAGGACTCAGTTACCCCAGCACTGTTTTTTAGCTCAATACGTCATTTCAAGCACGCAAAGGAACAACATGGCCTAGGGTGGCATTCTAAAGGTGCGTCCAACTAATAAGTAAACTCCCATAAGCTCCGTCTCTTTCTAAAAAAGCGTACATACAACCAGAAACTTCAGAACGTTTTTAAGTTGGCGGTGCTGGGGGAGAGGGGGTGGGCAAGATAATGGCTGATTAAATAATGGTATTAATAATATTATTATCACTTAGACATTGTAATACCAGATGAACTGCCGAAACCTGTCGCCTCCATTTGCCCGCGCCTCCTCCTGTCGGCATTTAAGAAATCAAATGGCAATATCAATGAAATTTAGGTTCCACTAGGCAAGTTCCACCTTCCGTTTCGAACAAGATTCTATAAACGTTATAGTAGGGTGCCTTGATTCACTGACGTCTCCGCCGTAAGGCAGGGCTGGCATCGAGACACCCGACTTGGAGCAGTGGAACGCGGTTAAATTGAATTGACTTGAGCAAACCTTTAGTGTGTTATCTTGGGAGGACTAAAATGTGAGACGAACAGCATGAGAGGTGAGCGGGAAAGACAAGGGAGGCATTTACTTGGCAGGGCCGCCAGTCGACTATCGTCTTTCGTCGATATTTGCAACGAAAGGAGCATATACGCGGCAATTTTTTATTTATTGTGGTGTACCTAAGCTGCGAGATAGAGGCAAGCCCCCTCGTGTTTCAAAGGCATGGGGCGGGGTTTGTTAGATCCGACAGGTGGTGAGAAAATGTTATTTGAGCCGACAAAAAGAAAAGAAAAAAAGTTGGGGGGCCACTTCTCAGTTTGGAAAGCCGCGGGCGACTTCTCCTGCTCTAGCCCAGGAGATAAGGTGTTAATGAGTCGCAAGCTGAAAGCTGGTCAGCCCGCACTCCCACTGCTCCGGGGTGGAGGAAGGGCGGGGGTTTGGGTGGTCGGCACATACGCATACAGGATGTTACGTCGTATTGGGAGTGTGGCAAGTAGTGTAGTTGTAAGGGTATGTAGTGGGGGATATATGGTGAAGAATAGGGGAGTTAAAATATGTTTCCGTCTGGAGCCTGCGCCATCTTCGGGCGTCGCAAGGGCTGAGGGAGGAATGAGGGGGTGGGTCACGGCGGCGGCTCTGATGGTATTGGTGCAGTATATTGGTGTAGTGACTAGCAACGGGAAGGTTGGAGGACGGTGCTGCCAAGTCACCCGTCCCCGATGGGAATGCCCGAAGTATCGCGGGCAGCGGCGTGCGCCACCGCATTCCCTGGGAGTGAGGCATGACCTGGGGTCCATACAATTTCGATGTAGGGCAGGGTCTTTATTGTCTGGAGAAGCTTGAGGGCGGGAGGTGAAACGCATCCGGTCAGAAAGTTCCGGAAAGTTTGCTATGAGTCGGTAATGATGGTTACATAGCCGGTAAGTGTTGTGGTGGCGGCGAGAGCTATGGCTGTCTCTTCGGCAGTAGTGTTGGTATCAGCGATGGTGGCGGATGTCAGGATAGAGCCTTGAGCATTGAGGGCAACCATTGTGTGGGCTGTTCTGTTCGTTTAGGTTGCGACATCATTGTATCGGGTGTCGGGATCGTTGGAGTATTGTCTCTCTAGGAGACGAACGCGTGCTTCTCTTGGACCCACGTTGGAGCGGAATTGGCGAGACTTTGATGTGTGCGCGGATATGGGTGGGCTGGTGCTGTGGTGCATCTAATGAAGTAGGAACAGAACGACCCAGGTGTATCAAAACGGTGCGGCCTGTGGGGGTGAGGGATAGGCGAGCGAGCTGGCCGACTTGCTGTGCTTATAGGAGTTCAGACAGTGTATGTTGGAGGCCGAGTCGGAGTAAGTGCGTGGTAGGAGTGAATGCAGGGAGTCCAATCGCAAGCTTGTATGTTTTGATAATTAGTGCGTCGTGTGTGGTGTGTTGCTTTGGTTTCAGTTGGACGTAGGGTGTCCCATATATGATGCGACTTATCAGTACCGCATGAATAAGTTGGCAGGTGTCTTTTTCTCGGAGGCCGTGGTGCTGGGTGCAGACTCTTCGGATGAGGTGCGTAAGCTTCCTGACGGTTAGACGGAGTTGCGGAAAAAGAGCGGCTCTTGAACCTTGGGCTTCCAAGGGAACGTGGAGAATTCGAAGAGTGGTGACTTGCTTTACGGGAACGGAGGAAATGGTGACGGACGGATCAGGGGTTGGTTGTGGAGGATGGCCGTGTGTGCGTGCATGGAGAACAAGCAATGCAGATTTTCGGGGTGCACAGGTGAGGCCTCGGCGCTGTAGATATTCGAGCGTGTAGTCGATGGCTTGCTGTATATTGTCTTGCTGTTGTCCCGCCGATCCGGTGTTGGTCCAGGTTGTTAAAACATCAGTGTAGAATGCGTGGTGGAGATTGGGGATTGTGGAGAGTTTGACTGGAAGTTGGAGGAGGGCGATATTGAAAAGTAAGGGAAAAATGACAGATACTGGAGGGGTGCCTTTTGCCGGCGTTGGAAAAGGGTCAGATTGTATGATTCCAAGAACTATTGTGGCTGTCCGATCTGTCAGAAAGGCTCGGATGAAGTTATAGGTTTGAAGGCCTCGCGAGATGGCCTCGTGCGTGGCGTTAACAAAGGCCCCTTCGACGTCAAGACGAAGATGGTGCTCGGCTGGGTTTTGCTTAGGTTATCGATATTTTTTTCTTTCAGTTGGAGGAGTACGTTTTGAGCGGATAGGTGGACGCGGAAGCCGAACATGGTATGGGGATAAAAAGCGTTGTCTTCGAGGTAGGTTGCTGGGCGATAATGCACCATATGTTCGAATAGCTTGCCAAGGCACGAAGTAAGAGAAATCGGACGGAGGTTGTCGATGGCTACAGGTTTGTGGGGCTTCGGTAAGAGTATTATGTCTGAATGCCACCATTGTTGGGGGAGGGATCTGGCTTCCCAGTGTTTGTTAAAGAGGGTAAGAATGGATGAGAGTGTCATCGACTATGTTTCGGAGCGTTTTGTTTGTTATGCGGTCTTTTCCCGTCGTGGTGTTGCGCGTCAAGCGAGCGAGGGCTTGCTCCAATTCTTGGATTGTGAAGGGAGCGTCAATATCGGGGTTAGGAAGGCCAAGGTATGGTAAGGTCGTGGGAATTGGCGACTTTTCAGGGGAACCAAAAAGTTTTGTGCGAACTGCATCCAGTAAGTGGTTATGTGGATGAGGATGGTTGTGAATGAGTCGTTGTAGCTGCTGCTACGCTGTTGTTTTGGAGGGTTTAGACCCTGAGAGGTGGAGCAGAATATGCCATGTGCGCTTGGTGCTCAACGTGCGTACAAGTTTGTCGCAGAAAGATCGCCAGTTCTGGGTTCTCGGCACCTCAGCGTATTGAGTGGCCCGCTTGGTGATTTCCGCAATCCTGCGTTTGAGGGGTGTGGTTAGGTTTTCGAGTTTTGCATCTGTTGACGAGGCCTCGCCGAGCCTTCGACAGATGAGCGAGATGGAAGTCGACTGAAGGATTGGCAGTCGTGAGGGAAATGATTTTAGTATGTTTCCGCACTAGAGCAGTTAGCTTGGCCGTCCATCGTTCGAGGTCTTCGTCCGCAGAAGGAAGGGATGTGGGATCTTTGCGGAAAGATGACCAGTCTACTAGCGTTGCTTGTCCGATGCGTCGTCGAAGGGGAAGATGGGGCAGGGCGAGGGCTAGGATGTAATGATCGCTTCCAAGAGTGTCTGGTAAGCGCGCCCACTCTATATAGGGTGCATTTCGGGCAAATGTGTGGTGCGGCGTTGTGTCGCGAGTGACACTTCTTCCCAGTCGAGCTGGAAGGGCGAGGTCATTGAATAGTGTAAACATGTGGTGTTGGGCTGCATGAAGGAGTGCCGTGCCTGTCTTCATCACTTGAGGGTACCCCCATGAATGGTGGGGGCGTTGAAGTCGCTGAGAAAAAGCAGGGCGTTTGTGCCGGTTCTTTTGGCTGATTCGTTCAGGAGCGGATGGATATCTCGGAGGGGATGTTGGGGAGGACTGTAGATGTTCAGGATGAATAGCCTTGGTCGACTGCGTCGCATAGGAATGATTTCTACAAACGTATGGGCAATCAGAGAGGATATGAGGTGTTCTTGTGCGGTTAATGCCTTCGCCAGCAGAACCGCCGTCCGATGTCTGGGGTCATAGGTAAATGTGGCGTAACCGGATAGTCGGGGTTTTGGGGCAGCTGTTTCTTGAAGCGCGATGATATCGGGTGGGGATAGGTTGACGTAGTTACCGAGTTGGGCTTTTATACTGTTGAACGAACCGCAGTTCCATTGATAGATGGTCACTGCGTTGAGATTAGTGGCCAGTGGGGGGAGGGAGGTGTTGATGGCTAAGTCGGCATCGTATTCTGGGTAGAGCTTGGCTTTTTTATTTGGGGTTGGACGGTCGTCTGGTGTGCTTGCTTGAGCACAGTAAGACGTTGGGTGATGGATTCTATAAGACGTAGTAGGGAGTCAGTGGTTTCTTTGAACGTTTTTTGAGGGTAAGCGTGCGTCCACTATATGCTTTTCTACGATGGGAGGTAATTCGGTTACGATTTTCTCGTTGATGAGAGACGTGGCAAGGTCGGGCGTTAGAGGATGTGGGAAGGTGGTAGCAAGTTCGGGGGTTGGAGCTTCATTTGGGGATTTTTGGGAGGCGCGGTTGGCTGCTTCTAGTGCTTCTATGCGGGTGAGCATTGTGGCGTTTTGTTGCATAATTTCCGCTTGTAGCTGCTCTATTGCGGGGGAAGCGTGGGGGGTAGGGGTGATAGGTGGAGGCTGGAGAGAACGTGTAGGCAGAGGAGGGTAGGCATCAGCAGTAGGAGTGCCTGATACTATGGCAGACCAGATCACCTGCTCTGGTTCGTCGGCTCTAGTGGATGGTGGGGCGCCCCCGGAAGAGGAGGCACGAGATTTGGACACTGGGCGAGCTGGAACCAGTTTTTTGGGACAGTCTTTGCCGGCTGTGGTGTGTGGAAGATTGCACAGTTTGCAGTTGGGTGAGCATGTGTGGTCACTCAGTCCGCAATCAGTGCACTTAAGCTGGTCGGAGTTGGGACACACGTCTTGCTGATGTCCAATGTCACCGCACAGTCGACACACCTGTACGGTGCGCCGAAAGGGGTGACAGCGGTAGAGAAGGCTTCCAACCTTCACATAAAATGGTACGTGGGCCAAGGTGGTGCCGCCCAATAAACGGGCATGAAGGAGCTGAGGTTCGTTGGCCTGGAGCAGTTCGAGTAGCGTATCGGAGGTGACGTCCCAATCTAGGCCGTGGATGACACTGCGGCTGGTGTCCGGTTGAGGTTTCATATATGGCATGAGTTCGTACTCTGCTGCTCCGAGTTGTATGGTCTTGATCGTGCTTAGTGCGAGTGCGTACTCCTCATGAGTGGTGCTTGCCACTACAAGATTGTGTGAATTTTGCACTTGCACTTCTACATGGTCGTAAAAGTTTTGAAGAGGGATGTTGGTGGTGGTGGCGATGTCATGAGTGAGATTGCGAGGAGCCCAGGTGGCAACGTTGAGTCCAGATCGCAGCCGATAGACGATCGTGTAGTTGTCTCTTGGGAGTCGTGGTGGTGGGTTGCGAAGAGAGTCAGTTCTCAGAGCTGTGAGTGGCTTTCCGGGTGGTGGGTTGCATGCTGTTGTGGCTTGCCGCTGGGTAGTCGACGCGGTGCTCTTTCGTCAGGAGCGCAAAACTTCGATCCAGGGGTTTTCTGGTGGGTCAAAGTTCACGTCATCTTCCGTGGGAGCAAGTGCTAGGAGTTGGGACTGCGCGCCTTCCGGCATGGGCGTGGCTGCGATGTGGCGGCAGCTTCGTGCGCTAGACCCGATTTGTAGGCCTAGCGCTAGTGCGGGCGTTGAAAACTCGGGGTCCGACTTTTTGAGGTGCAGACGGCCCTGGTCGGTCGGCAAGGTGTTATGCGATGCCGCTGGACGTTAGGAATCCGTTGGTGGTACAGCAGGTGGAGTGGCCGATTTAAGTGATCCGCTGATTTCCAGTGAAGAATCGGGAGGCCATACGAGGCCCTTTAACTGGTGTGTACCAACTAGCGGCTTAGAGCCGACAGGCAAGGATACGTTTTCCCTTTCCGAGGGCGGTCATTTGGCGTTGGCGGTTCTTCAGTAGACTTTGATTTGCCCCCTAGAGGATACGAGATTTACCAGCCCCGGATTTAAAGCGGTATACAGTTCTGGGTGACCTGCTGCCCTGAACGAATAAGTATAGAAGCCCAGCCTCTTAGCATGTTGGTTCAGCGCTGCATCTTCGTGATTTTATGGAAATGCGATCATAGCAAAACAACCGAAATATACAGTTGGAAAGTGAGCATGCATGGCAGAAGTGGCAACAGCTTGCATAATACAAATGGAATTGCAGGCTGGAAAGCGGCATTGAAGTAGAGAAGTGGTTCCTGTAATACGTTTACTGAAACAGTTCATTTCGTTTCTATTAGGAAAGGCTGCTATTAGATCCCCATACACTACACTGTAGTAACCAACTGACACGATATTGGTCCTCAAACCCATGAAGAATTGAGTTATCGCCCATGTTGAAAAAGATGGCGCCTCGGCGCCCTCGTGCCCATCATTATCATCATCATTAAATCACTCATCGGAACAGGTCCTTGCGGTTCGTCTTTTTTTCGACATTTTCATGCGAAACGCGGCGGCACAAATGTGGGGACGAGCCGCCAAGACCCGTTCATCTTGACACTCGCTGAGGCAGTAGCGAGTAATCTGAAGAGTAAGAGAAAAAATCGCGCCAATCCACCCCGTGAATGTGGTTGGAAAGCAAAGCTGTAAACGGCACCCATAACGATTACCCTTGCGACATCACTTAAATTCACTCACATCTCTCTACAAATAGTAAAACCAGAGCAAAGTTAAATGCACTTAGCCACACCATTTGTTACTTCAAAGAGATATTCTTGGTAAGGTTAAATCAATGAGTGATGCATGAATGGTGTTTGGTTGAATTGTATTGGTGTAGCACAAGAGTGGAAACTTTTTTATAAAATCAAAGTAACCTCCAACCCGGTGTTAGATGATCAGACTTCTCCGTCTCTGCGGCGCGGACGGAGGCGACGAGATTTGAGGCAGAGAAGGAGGAAGAAGAAATACTTCCGTTCAGATTTCTTAACGGCCCAGAGTACGGCCATGGGGAGTGATTCCTTGTTCTGTGGGACCCATATGCAGTCTGCGCGGCCTGTTTTCTGTGCACCCCCTGAAGCTGGGTAGGTAGAGATGTCCTGGACAGCAGCATCTCCCGTTGCTCTTGTTGGGTAGTTGACGGAAAGAGAGGAGGGTGCTCAGGGCTAAAGTCGCGCACTCCGATTATGGGGCGGAGTGTTCCTACTTCTGAGCAAAATTTACATTCAGCGGATTAGCGATTCGGATGCATTAAGTGAAGACGCGTAGGCTGTGGGAAGGAGCCCGGATTGTATGAGCCATAGGGTAGTTTGTTGTACTCTGGAAAGGTCAGGGTAAGGCGAAGGTACAGTCTGTCTAAGAAGGCGATAATGCTGGGTTATCTCCCTGAACGTGACAAGCGGGAGACTGTCCTCTTGCCGCTCCATAGCACGGGAAGTAAAAGCGCAGGCTTGTTGGGTGGGCGTATTTGTTGCTCTCCATTGAAGCGTGAGGGGTGTCCAGAAGAGCTGAATGGAACCGTTTGGAGAGTGGTTTTTTAGCACGCGTAGTGCAGGTCAGGACACCCAACCCGACTGGTAATTCCAGTAGGCTTGCTGGGAATCGGTGACTACCCTCCGAACCCCTGGTTGAGTGAGAGCCAAGGTGATAGCTGCCTTTTCTGCTGCCGTCATTTCTTGGGTCCTAAGCGAGGTACACACAAGGAGGTTGGTTCTCGAGGTAGCCACGATGATGGTGTATTGCTGCCCTCGATGTTTGGAGATGTCTGTGTAGATAACTGCATGATTCCCCACCGAGGGTGGTGTTTAGCGCTTGAGCCCCTGCTTTTCAGTGACCCTCGTCATGTGAGGGGTTCATATTTCTAAGAAAAAGGAGCATCTTTAGTTTTAGTCATCAAGAGTCTGAGAGTACGTCAAGCTGATTGACACTCTGGGCTGCCCAGCCAATCTGGTGAAGCATGCGCTTACCCACCGCAGTTCTGAGTCGGACCTTCTGGTTAGAAAGATGGCCTTCTATTAGCTCTTCCACCATGTTGCGGAGCCCCGTGTTAAGGAGGCTCTGTGTGGACGCACTCATGAGAAGACCAATGGCCTGCTCAACCGCCCTTCTAATCATTATATAAAGCATCTATCTCTATGTCTTCCTTGTCGAGAATAAGAAAAAAAAGTTCTGCGTTTTTGCAGCCGCCCCTTTCCATAGGGGCGATTTCCCGTGCAAGCCGGGTGAACTTCCCAAGCGTTATAGTCCAACACAAGGGCCGAGCGCCAGGCCAGGGAGTCGCTTGTACCTAATTTACCGGTAGGTGTCCGGCGCCACCAAGGAACACGAATTCAGATGGTGCCCTCCACAGCCACGATGGACGCTCAACTCGCAACCAGCTGTGGCAGGACATGCCGCCAGACTCTTTCACCCCCGGCAATGGCGCAACGCGGCATGATGGCCGGAGGCCCCGCCTGATGGACAAGGGTCAGGGGTCCCTTGATAGGGTAAAGGCAGCTTTCCAGACGTGGATTCCCCTTTCAAGGGTCCGCACTCGACCAGGGACACCTGTACCCATTAAAGAAACCGGTGGGTGCCCGGTGGCACCAGGATTCGAACCCAGTACCTTCGGCATACGAGGCGAGTGCTGTACCTGTGAGCCACCGCTGCGGTTGACGTAAGTGACTTTCGAAAAGACAAAAGCTTCAATTATTCGAACGGTATCGGATTCCATTAGGCATCGCTTCTTGGTGGCAACTCGCCTGATCATGTGTATGATTTGATTAATGCTGCTTTAGGCGCTGCAAGGCGACGTCACTCTTGGCGTAAGCCTCGAGATGTAGGCCCAGGATCTTGATGCGGGGGCTTGGAGTGATGGCCTTGTCATCAAGGAGAATTTGAATGTATTCCTTGATTTTGCGTGAGGGCGGACAACAAGGAGCTGTGACATTTTACGTGAACGCTGGAGGCCACAGGTGTTACCATATTGGCGTACTAAAAGTGAGATGGCATGTATTGGTGTAAACTTCCTTTAAATTCTGTAACTCTTAGCACTTGAGCAAGGTGCGCACAGGGCCGCTAGACAGGCGTGAGTGGTCGCGTGACGCTTTTGCGTGGCATTCAGCGAAAACGCAGGGGGCAAACTCGTAGATGTGCAAACTCGCACCACCTGCTTTCCCCGTCTTCGTGTGGGCTCGTAGCTAAATCTTTTTTTAGGGGCGAAGCTCCTAAAGCCATGGGTCTGTCCATCCCTTGTGTCTCGTGGTACGTGACCGCCGCATGCTTTCGGAGATGTCGCAAAGTGGGCCTTTTGCAGGCGCAAGAACCGGCTGCAACCGGCAGCGCAAACTCGGCACCGGGAGCGCGAGCTTGTCTGTGTTCGCCAACGGAGGCGCGAGCGCACGTGCACTGCGAGGGGGAGATCACACAAGAAATCACGCCACGAACGCAGGCAGTCGTTCTCGGAGATCGAACGAGTCGCAAGGACCTTTGCTCCTTTCCTCTCGTCTTGTTCGGGCACAAGTTCGCCCTAACTAAAAGTTCTTTCTTCACATACGCACTCAGATGTATCCATATGAACCCTACCACGATCCGAGGAACGTGTATAGACTTAGTGTTTGCAAACTTCCCATTGCAGCCAGTACAAGAACCTCTCTCGCTTCATTTCACAGATCATAAAGCCGTCGTAATGAAGGGACCTCGCAATCCAGTCACGACAACGACGAAATGAAAAGAACAAGCGAAGAAACGAAACAACAAACGAACAAGAACAAAATAAAAGAACAAAATAAAAGTTGATTTGTACAATGTACGCACACAGTCTTACGTCTTTCTTAATGATGTAATGGGCGAAATTTCACGGGAGAGTTACGGTTACCGATGATCTCCCCCTCTCGAGCTTCGCCCCACTTATCATCATTCATTTCGTGGTATGGCGTGATTTTTTACCGGTAAGACAACGGGCTCTCACTTCGTTAGTTTATTAGTTCCAGGTTAGATTCCCGGCGCTGCCAGTAAATTCTTTTATTTGTTCGCTGGAGTTTTGTGGTGACACCAACGGTCGCGAAACAACCCTTGGGGGGAAGAGGTAAAAAGCTTTGCTTTAAAAAACTATTGCATTTCTGGAGCGTCCGCACATGTTTATGTGTCTAGTGGACGAGATCAGATGAAACCCCTTAAATATCGCCAGAGAAGGCAGAAAAGGAACCACCACGTGGAAAGAGAATAAACTTAGGAGTGGTTTTCTTCGCTACGTGACACGTTTAAGACGCAAGCGGCGCCCATAGGTGGGGTGCTTCAAGAAGCAGAGGATATACCCTCTCACCACAGAGAATCAAGCGAAAGAGAAATCGAAAAAAAACCCTGTTTCTAAAAACGTCCCCGATGTTCTTGAAGGGTTTACAAACAATGGAAACTTCTGTGAAGCGCAAAAACGCCTTCTGGCGAACAAAGCGCTTCAAAGGCGTGTGTTTACGCAAAAGGTTCAGTTAGGTAACTGGTCTGCGCTTCGGGGCCGTGAGAAGCACCGTTATTGCCGGTGTAAGCAGATGCAGTGATGTTCAACAAGCTGGTTGATTGATACAGACATCAATGACGTTGCCTGCCAACTGGATTTCTTCCCCGCCATGTACTTTAAATACGCAGGGAAACTTCTAGCCACATTCTGGCGCAGTGGAATGCGGAAAAAGATGACGCCTCGCCTCCCTCGGGCCAATCATCATCGTATTAAAGCACTCATCGGAACGGGCCTTGGCGGCTCGTCTCTTTATCTCTAGTCGATCATCATCACCCTGCTCCGGCGGACCTGTCCACATCGAGCTCTTGCTTCTTTAAGGAATTTCGGTGGTTATTATTGCAATTAAACGATTACAACCTCACCAACGCGATGAGAAAGCCCGTCCGACCACCGCCGCGGCAAACGTTTCTTCGGTGAGTGGATCGTACGGCACTTGTGAAAACCGCGCCGCCGCTGGGCGAGGACGCAAAGGCTATGCCTAGCTGCGCAGTGGACAGAGGCGGCTATTGACAGGCCGGTAACCTACGGAAACATAAAAATTGTTGGAGAAATAATTTCTGAAGAGGAAGCCCGCCTAGCAGGATGGAAGCAGAAAAGGCGAAAAAGACGCGCGATTTTAAAAAATGGCAAGAGCGGCTTCTACCATCAGTTTCGGCAGGGACCCGCCGCACCGCATCGCTAACCCCACAGGCGCGCCGAAACGCCTAACGACCGAAGCCAGGCTCCCAAAACTACCTGCGGACCATTTTCGGGTCATCGTCCACCCGAGGGATGGAATTGATGTAAAGAAGATTGACAAAATTGCCTTCATGAAGGCGATTGTCATGGCCACCGGCGTATTATACGACCAAGGGAAGAACGACATTCTCTGCCCGAATGACGGGCAAAAGATTTACATCATATTTTCGCCAAGGATAGAGAACGCCAAGGCGTACGCACAACTGCAGCAACTGCAGATTGGAGGAAACACTTACGGAGCGGCGGCCACCCAAGAAAATACATGCAAAGGAGTCGTACGAGAAGTGGACCTAATGCACACGGACGAAGACGAAGAGAAAATGTTCGTGAACGAGAGGACCCCCCATATTGGATGCTGGAAGAATTAAAAACTCGAAGACGGTGGTCCTGCTCATCAATGAAATGAAGGTGCCAAGATATGTAATGATGGGCAACCGCCTGGGGCAGTGCTCGCTATTCCGTAGACAACACGACGTATGCTATGAGTCCGCGAAAGCGGACCATCAGGCCGATATGCGTATAAACCCCATAGGTAATGCACGCAAGAACTGCGGTACGCAAAATCCGCGGGAAGACCTCCAATGCACACCGACATGTAGCCGGAGGGGTGCACGCCACAGAAGGCAAAATGTGCAAGAAAAGATTCCAAGTCCCCTAAATTGTGCGGCAACGCCGCATGCAGCGCAGCTGGGAGCGGCGCCATCAGAGAGATACACGTGACCAGGTGTTCGAAGGCGAAAGAAAACAAAGAAGGGGCCGCTCTGAGACGCCGCATTCCAGCAGGCGACGCAGCTCCCGACGCAGCCCCAGCGCGAGCACCGGAGCTGGCCCTGGAAGAGTGAGCTCGCAGTCGCGACAAGGCCAAAGCGCTGACGCCTCGCCTCCAAGGAAGAGCCGCTCGCGGTCCAAGCGCCGCCTCAGCTGCGTGCGGTGGAACAGCCCCCTAAGAGTAGCCGCCGCAGCCCAGCGATTCAAGAAAAAAGGTGGTCAAAAGAGAGTCCCGGCCACCACGACTCCCTTTCACGCTTGGTGAGTCTAGACAGTCACAGAACAGAGTCGTGATTTCTGCGACTCTTTTTCGTCTCTTTTCGCCGTGCAACTTTGCGTGAGATGGGAACTGATACGGGGATCGTAAAAAAACAAAAATAAAGATGCCGCTCCTATCAGGAATCCACCACCAGGGGGCCGACGCCACCACACATGAGTCACTTCGGCTCCCGTTTATTCCGCTACAATAGCGGAGCTTTTTTCTGACCATCATACGGCAAGAACCAGCAAATCCGCTACATTTTCTGGAACACGTGGAAGCCCGATTGACCCCCCAGGCTCAAACAGGTCAAAGGTATCGGCCACTTCATTTTCTCCCTTCTCGCCGGCTACGCTCGGCCTCGTCTCCAGGCCAAGCGAAACCGCTGCGTCTATCATGTCACCTACCGCCACAACGTCAGACCAGACAGACGCTCCAACATCCCACCAGACATCCCCCACCTCTATAGAGTTTGACAAGTAAGTGGATGCACAACTCCCCTTTAAAATCTTTGGAAGACGGTGCTCGCCGCCCGCTTTAAACCACCCCAAGCCGAGCAGCCACCCCACCATCTATCGTCGGTCTCGAAGCAGTCGCCGCGCCGTCTACCGGAAGCCCCAAAAACTGGTGCAAGCACGCGCGTCGCCCCACCACCTCGACTACCAAGCAACCACTACATAGTCATTTAGCGCCGGCGCTCTGGCCTGAGTGTAGCGTCCTGGGCTCCCCGAACACTTGCGGCAAGTCTCGCTGAATCAAGCGCCATTTTGAGGCAGCAGTTCCTCAATGAAGTTATTGTACTGGCTCAACCGGACCGCAACCTGCTTTTGGCAAGCACAGGCGATGCTCAGCTCGCAATCGTGCTCAGCGAATTAACAACGATTCGCCTAGGAAGTGCAGACTACGAGGTTGCCCCGTATATGAAGCACCACCCAACACCTGCCGTGGTGTGATCAACGGTGATCCACAACCCAGAAAACCCTTCAAGAACTTCTAGAAGCCAACCGCCAACTGCTCCTCCACGCTCGGCTCATGGGACGCACACCTGCCCTCATGACATTCAATGGCAGCCGGGTCCCCTACTATGTCCGAGTGGGCTGCGTTCTCCATCGCTGCCGACCCTACCGCCACGTCGCCCAGGTTTATCAACTCTACGACGACATCGGTCATCGCCAAGACATCTGCCCCCCCCCCCCCGGACTCACCCAAGTGTCCCCACTGTCACGCCGCCAACCCCTCTCCCCAACATGACTGTAAACCTACGTGCAAATTGTGCCGGCAACCCTACCTTACCGCCAGCAAGGAGTGTCCGAAACGAGTCCTCCGCACGCCCAGTCCGAAACGGGTGATCTCAACCATGAAGACTTCCCATCGAGATATGAACCTAAACAGGTGAGCTGGTCAGCCATTGTTGCGCAATCTCTCACTGCTCACACCTTCCTACCCCTGTCCACCACTAACGCTGCTCACACCCCAACATCCTTTCCAACCACCAACACCTCCCCTATCTCCATCATCATCATCACCAGCCTATCTACGCCCACTGCAGGGCAAAGGCCTCTCCCAATATTCTCCAATTACCTCGGCCCTGTGCCAACTGTGACCAATTTATCCCCGCAAACTTCTTGAGCTCATCTGCCCATCTAACTTTCTGCCGCCCCCCTTATCTCCACCACTCCCGAATTCACCCTGTCCTCCCAACTCCAGCAAACACTACAAAAACTACAACAACAATGTACGCATCTCAGCCAACGCCTTGACGCCCAAGAAGACACAGCTAGTCCGCGGCCTCGCCTCACTCACTCCCCCTGAACCACCCATAGACGTCCTGGTAGAAAAGGTCTCAGAACGCCTCATTCCCATTATTGACCAGCGCATCACCCAAGCACTCGCAGCCTTCCAAGTCAAACTAGTATCCATCCTAGAGGCCCTGCAACCACTCATTGAATCGTCAACAATCGAGTCACGCAACTTGAAAAAATGGCCAAAATTGCCCCTGCTCCACAACCGCAAACGAAGAAAGCCAAATTCCAACAGCAAGAGTCCTCCCCACCCCTAGCCTATATCGATGGGAACTGATTTCCAGGATTTCACAATGTACCAATGAAACTGCCGGTCATTCAAAAACAAGAAAAATCAGCTAGCACTGTACATTTCCCCGTGTCCTCCTCAGGCCATCGTCCTACGAGAGGCTGACACCCCCAACCCATTTCTTCGAGGATATGTCACTTGCACAAGACCCCCTGCACCGCACTGCGACGTTAGTGGCACAGCACCTTACCGCGCAAGGAAATCACCTCGCCTGCCCCATCGCCCACACTTTTACAGAGGTTCTTCTTGATCCACACTCTCACCCAAGTGTATATATACTCAATGTTTATAGTCCTCCGCCTACCTCACTTTACGCGATTAAAGCCTTGATACATGACGCTAAGAAACAAGCATGCCGCTGTCTCTTCATCCTACTCGGTGATTTCAGCGCTCCACATCACTGTTGGCGGTACGCACAAGCATCTAAGAAAGGCACCGCCCTTCTCCACACTACCCAGCACGATGCCCTGACTCTATACAATGACCTCACCACCCCCACCAGGCTGGGTACGAGCGTTTACCGTGATACCTCCCCTGACCTCACGTTTGTCAACAACGTCACCCGCCTTGAATGGCAACGAACCCAAGAGACCCTCGGCAGCGATCACTATATCATCAAGATAGCGTCTAACCACGGGTGAACCCCAGGCTCATTGGGAAGGGCTAGGATCACAAATTGGCCCGAATTCCGCAGGAACCCAACCGCACTTCTCTCCATCAAAGAGAGCCTTGAAGATTGGACAGCAGCCCTGGAAGCCCTGGTCGAGAAACACACAAAAACTGTGAAACTCACCGATAGACACCCGGAGGCTGACACCCATCTGCTGCATATATGGGAAGCCCTCAGGGGCCTGGTCAAACGGTGGCAGAAACAAAAACACACCCGAACCCTCAAAAAACGCATCGCGAAATTACCCTGCAGGCTGTGCAGTATGCACACACGCTCACAGTACAAAATTGGCACTCCCTCTGCGACCAATTAAAGGGCACGCTCAGCACCAAGCGGACCTGGCACATCCTTCGCAAGCTTATCGGAGACAAGCCTACACGCACCACCACCAAGAAGCAAATTAATCGCTTCATCCAAAACCGCGATATACCCCCCAGAGGACGCCATCACTTTCTCCGTGACCAGCTCTTTGGGCACCTGACAACCTACCCCATGCCCACTACTGTCCTATATTCAGGTCCCACTAAAGCCGCACTGGACACCCACTTCACCACCGAGGAACTAAACCAGGCCCTTAGCAAGCTTACTAGAAATACGACTCCTGGCCGCGGTTGCATCACTAACAAGGTCCTTAGAAATCTCGACGACGAGGCCCAAGAATCTATACTGGATCTCTTTAACCACCACTGGCAAGAGCGCACGTTCCCTCCTCAATGCGCCACGCCGACATTACTCTAATTCCCAAACCCAATAAGCCTATTGCACCCACCAACCTACCTCCCATATCCCTAACGTCATGTCTCGGAAAGCTGCTGTAACATATGGTACACACAAGACTCCTGGCCCATCTGGAAAATCATTACCTTTTTCCGCACACCATGTTTGGCTTCTGTAACTACCTTTCCACAAAAGACGTTCTTTAGCTAAAAGAACAGGTCATAGACAACCTCAGCAAAATTCATCCCAGCGCAATCCTATCTTTAGATGTACGTGGTGCCTTTGACAACGTCACCCACGAAGCCATCCTCAATGGGCTGAACACCACACGCTGTGGTCAACGCACCTTCGACTATGTTCCGGCAACTTTAACCAACCAACCTGCCACAATCCGACTCGGATCATTTATCTCCCCAACGTTCTCCACACACCCAAGGGAACCCCACAAGGTTCTGTTATCTCCCACTTATTGTTCAATATCGCCATTTTAGATCTGCCTAAGCAGCTTTCCAGAATCACGAACCTTCACCATGCTGTCTACGCGGATGATCTTACCTTCTGGATCACCAAAGGATCATCCGGCGCCCAACAATCCGTTTTACGACAAGGGTTGGACACAGTCCTCAACTACCTCGCACCACGCGGTCTCACCTGTCACCACTCAAAAACAGCCCTTCTCGTCCTTCGTGCACACACCCGTGGAAGACCCCCCGACCCCGCACCGGACCCTCAGGTCATGATTCACCAGGAACCCGTACCGCAAATGAAGACATTACGAATCCTGGGAGTAAGCTTTAACGCAGATGGAACTGGAAGAGCAGTACTACCCCAACTACACTCCACTATATCGCAAATTGCCCACCTAACCCGTCGTATATGCATACACATACACGGTCTTAAAGAACAAGACATGTGTCAACTTGTGCAAGCATTACTGCTCAGGAGGCTTACATATGGCACTCCCTATGTCGAACTCCGACACCAAGAACATTCCAAATTGGATGCTCTCATCTATCGAGCCTACAAGATAGCCCTGGGACTTCCGGCTTTCACTTCCACGAACAAGCTCCTTCATCTTGGCCTACATAATTTGCTCTCAGAACTTATAGAAGCACAAAGCACCAGCCAACTCTCTTGCCTTACGCTCACCCCCACGGGCCGCACAGTCCTCCAGAATTTAGGCCGTCCTACACCAGAACCCCATGAACCACTACAGCCGATACCACCTTATATACGGGCCACCATCAAAGTCACCCAAATCCCACGACATACGCATGCCGAGTACAACAAAGGGCGTCGCAACGCTCGTGTTCGCTACCTAAATAAGAAGTACTCATCGGACAACGACACCCGCTACACCGACATCACTCACTCACCTTCCCACTCAACCCTAGCGGTCAGCGACACTGCGGCCACTTACCGCCACCTATCCCCATCTGCAGCGCAAGCTATGGCAATAGCCCTAGCAATGCATACAGCAACGTGCGACTACCTCACGATTATCACCGACTCGCAGCAAGTTTGTCGAAGATACGTCTTGGAAGAATTCCTCTACCTGCCCTCAAGCTTCTACAAGCCGTATTATCACCTCCTAACGTAACCATCGTTTCGACCCCAGGTCACACCTCCTTCGCAGGAACGAAGCAGCCCACATTGCGGCCCGCGAACTCCACTACCGGTTACTCCCGACGAGGCCGGGCGTCTTGGACACTGACTGACACGCTACACCTACTACCAGCCACCTACTCCGATATCTTAGCGCACTATCACCACACCCACCGAGAATACTTTCCCCCACACCCTGCACTCACAAACGAAGAATCCACATCTGGCGACGTCTCCAAACAAATACATTCTACAACTGGCCCCATGCTGTCTGATATCTCCTCCAGCCGTTTCACCTATAACTGCCCTGACTGCCACACCCCAGACACAACCCCCCACCTCGTATTCTTCTGCCCACACCACCCCTCCCCACTCCCCTGACCTACTCCCGAGCAGTGGGAATGCGCGCTGACTTGCCCGGACCTGCAGGACCAGCAAAACCTGATCCAGCGGGCCACCCGAGCAGCCACAGCACGCGGCTACCTGGACTAAGGCGGCCGCCCATCTGCTCTAAATTTGTGAAATAAACGTTTCTTTCTTCTCCTGCTCGTCCCCCGCCCTTATTGGTCGCCGCAGGTGTGACGTCAGGTGTTTCGCGTTCCCCTGCGCGGAGGCATCGTGTCGTCGACATGCAGGCGGAATGGAATTTTTTTACCTGCTTGCGTGCTCCGCTGCCGGGGCAAGATTTGTGTTGGCCGTTAGGGTGGGTTTCGTAACTACGTACTCTCGCTGGTCAGTGTCGCGACAACTTTACAGTGCTTTTGCCGTGCTCTGCGTGAAGACAGCGTCCGCGATAATGGAAAGATGTACGCACGGAGCTGCGGCAACACAGAAACTGCATCCTTATAGAGGTGAAGTATTCAGCACGGCGAGAGATTTTCCATCGTGAAAAAACTTCGTGCGCTATCTCTGCAAAGAAGGCTGAAGTGTGTAAGATATGCTGCTTGAATACTGTGCGGACAGTCCTGTCATAAACGGCCAACCGCATTTCTGCGTGAGTGGCAGGTTTTCGACGGCCTGAGTATGCGAACAGGGCAGCATGTCCGTCCCGCACTGCCCTGGCCCGCATGGTGCAGACGATGCACCCCGACCCTCGGGTCGTGAGCGGCCTGGCGCCCAGACCGTGGCCCGCACGCATCAGCAGGGACGCCCGCTGCCTGCTTCTCCGCATGCGGCTCAACTGCTGCAATGTGGAGGAGCGTCTGCACCGACACGGGCGCAAGGACTCCCCTACATTTGCGGACTGTTCCGAACTGGAGACGCTTGAGCACCTACTTTGCTTCTACCCCCTCCACGCGGGGACGAGAGCAGAGCTGCAGCGAGCGCTCCAGCGTCGAGGCCTTCCCAGCGCCGGCATGGAGGACCTTCTATTCCCGAAGGGGCCTGCGGCAACCCAACGGGAAGTCTTCGCTTATCTGCTTCATTTCCTGAAGAGGACCGGCCTTACGCAGCGGCTGTAGCTCGAAGTGCAGTGATTGACTGATGTGCCCGGACTGATAGCTTTCTAGGACTGTAGCTCTCTTTATAACTTTCTCTCTCTCTTTCTGCTTTATTCTATCACTCCCCCTCTACTTCACTTCCCCTGCACTGGTTTCTATGCAGGTGACCTCCCTGCCGAGCTCAAAATATCCCCAGTGAAGTTCCTTTCCTTTTCCCGTCGCAAACCACAACCACCACCACCACAGTTGGCGCGAGCCGCCGCCGATGGCTCACCGACGATGAAACGGCGACCTTTAACGCGCTGACCTCTTCACGGCCAAGGCGCAGTGAAAGTTAGTTTTACTTCCTCTGGTGCTTTTATTTTGTCCCCGAACACGGAATGCTGAGTGCGCTTTGGTGAGTTTGGCTCAGGCTGACAGAGGGGCGAAATGTCAACATGAAAAGAAACGAGAAGGTGTTCGGCAGCGGCCTATTTAGGCGGTCAAGCGGCAGTCATTTCGTACAAATGCAGGACATGTATGTATTGTTAGAATATAATTTTGCGCGTAACAATACTTTTGATGATGCAGAAGCGGGAAGGCGGGGTTAGGTGTGGTGCAGACTCTTATCAGGCCCTGATAGAGCAGAATGCGAGCAAACCTGACTGACCAACAACTTTTACATGCATGTACACTTTTCGAGACTGTGTTTTCGCGTGTCGTTGTGCTTTCGTAAAGTACGTAAAGTTGAAACTCGAAACCGTTGCATCGCCCGTTCAACTGGTAAGCAAGTGCAGTAATTTTCTCTCCATGCAGGCTCGAAGATTGGGGATACGCAGCGGGTGTTCATAGCAGTCGATGGACACGACAGCATCACCACAACTGCTATGAAGCGGGCAGAGTTACCACTTAACCTGGATTCTTTATGTTAACATGAATTACCGACCCGGCAGCCCTCACTCTCACTATAGTGTTTGCGAAGGTAAACGAGTGTGAAATACGTTTCTTAGATAACGGTTGAAATTGTTTCAACTGTTCAATTGCAATGGCCATGAACCAAAGAAAACGCCCAGAACCTCGAGGAAGCTTGATTGATTATACGGTTTAACGCGCCTACGCAACGCAGGCGATGAGGCGCGCCATAGTGGAGGACTCCGGAATAATTTTGACCAGCTGGGGATCTTCAACGTGGGCCGAAATGTCGTACAAACGGACCTCGAGCAAGCTGGTGCAGTTGTGTGGTTAAATGTTACGACGAGACGCAGTGAATGGCGGTTTTTATTTTTCACCTTTTTATGCATTGGATTTATGCGCATACTACATGCATCAAAACTCTGGCCTTTTAGTTTTGCACAGTATTCTTGAAAACTACAGTATTGTACGTGGCGGCAGTAGAGACGACATGAACATGAGACAGTCGAACGATGTATTTACAGCTTATTTACATGGTGGCAAAGCCTGAGCCTGCACAGGCAGCGCGCCCCCACAGATCTTCTTCGTCGTCGTAGGCTGGGATAACAAACCACGCTGCATTGTCCTCTTCGTCGTCTTTTCGTCACATGGCCTCCTGGTTGAAAGCGACCGCCCCTGGTCGAAGCCGCGGCAGTAGGTTATGTAGTGAGGACGAAAGATAAGATGACAATGTACAGTGAAGTCCTTGCCGCCACATAGGATGATGATGTCGTTGGTGATGCCTGGTCCCGCGACACGATCTCGTCAAGGCACCGACGAAACGTCTGAGGTAGCCAGAACCACGTCGGTCTACTGGGCTGGGGACGTGTTGGTAACGCCTCGTCTCGTCTGGTGACGGCAGGTCTGGATGGGCTGGTCCCGGGCTGGGGACACGGGGTGGGGACGTGGTCGAGTTCAGGTCGCGTAAGGGCTGGGGCTGTCCGGCGCGGCCCGCTTACCATCGACGAGTGCGCTTGCGCCGAGACGTTTCGAATCGATGACCAGGGCGGCGATGAACCGACCCGCACACTCCACCAAAATGTTACGTGGTGGCAGTAGAGACGACATGAACGATGAGCCAGTGGAACGATGTATTTACAGCTTATTTACATGGCGGCAAAGCCTGAGCCTCCGCAGGCAGCGCGCCCCCACAGATCTTCGTCGTCGTAGGCTGGGATAACAAACCACGCTGCATTGTCCTCTTCATCGTCTTTTCGTAACAGTATCATCTAAAAGCTCTTCATAACTCCCGATATTTCTATCCGTTTCTCTGATAGAAATATCGGGATTTTAAGCGACTCCTAAATTACGAAAGAAAGTATCCGTGTACAATTCTAATTGCCAAAGTTGTACTGTAGTCGCAGTTCCCTGCACTGTCGTCACTAGTCTATCAGGAAAGGTTCCGAGCCAACTTTTTTTATGAATGTACGAAGCTAACCATAGTTTGTTATTTTATCAGCATTAAGCAGTTTAGCAGATCGTCATGCTAAGGAAGAGGAGCGCTCTAATTTTTGGCGTTACTTATATAAATCCAGGTCACGCAGTTCATCGCATTTGTAGTTAGTCTGTCATCCCTATTTTTCTAGGCATATGGCTAAATTCATTCCACCGGGAGAGGGGGGAGGCTGAGGCAAGGGGCGTCCCATTGACACAATACCTGAGTTGCTGAGCCTCCATTAAGCACTTCAACTTGGTAAGTTGAGTATCTACTGTCACCCTTGTTCGCATATTGCAAAAACGTTTGTGGGTAAACATAAAGGTATTACTAAGTCAGTTCTAGGATATGTAGGGCATGGACAAATTTAATTGTATTCATTTGCCACAAATTTTTCTTAAGAGCCTTTTCCCATCCTTCCCCATCCTAAGCAATTTGATAAATTAGGCGAGGATTTCCCCTCGGTAAAATATAGCATTGCGAGCATGTTTCGCCAGCATGACACATGCTGACAAAAAGTTGATACTGTGAAATAGGGGAAAATAAAATTTTAGTTCATAGAGTGTCTGCTAGAAGCATGTAATGTTACCTCAGCTTTCTCCCAAAATGAAGACATGTTTAATAATAGTGCAGGTGATGACAAAAAACCCGACCTTTAGGCACGAAAAATTACGATTTTAGGTGCCTATAATAGGCACTGAAAAGTGTCATTTAGCATTTATAGGCACCAAATATTGTCGTTTAGGCACATTAGGGCCCAATTCGTATTTACTTGAGCAGACATATTGTGCTACAAATTTCTGACTTGCAGTAAAAACTGCGGACAAGTATTGTAGAGTGGGAAAGTAATTTTATTTTATTCGTGAAATTAGTCATAGAAGAGTTTCTATTTTAAAAGATTTACGTGAAATGCATGGCTGATTCGACAACAAAAGAAAAGCTTAAAAGCAATGGCAAGCCACACCCACGCAATTATTTGCGGCTTGAAGTTGTACCTCATTTCGGGGGATAATTGTGGGCGAAAAAAAACAACACTCAACGATCACTGAAGTTGGAGGAGCGTGCTTGTTGTTAGGGACGCTTCATGACCTGAATCCATCTGAAATATCATTACGTTGGTGCTCAGGACCTTCAGCAACTATTTTAGCACAGGGAATCCAGGAATGTTATGTCAGACAGAGTGGCGCATTGTCAGACAGGAATGGCTCTGTCAGGAACCGGTCCTTTGGGGATTGTGGCGGGTAAGTCCTGGACCTCCGAAATCAGCTCAGCATTCATGGTCAGAGTGGCCACGCCTAAGCTTTCAGTTGCGGAAAAGCTTTTTGCTAAGAGTGTGAAATAAGCACAGAAATGTGCCAAGTAACGTTCATGTGTACCGTGGTGTAAACAATTTCGGCTGCAATGCTTTTGTCGTTTTCGATGCTGTTAGTAGCACCGGCGAGTGTATTTGTGGGAGTTTTCGGCGCTTAGCCGAGTTTTAAGTCGTAGCATAGGGCTGTGCTGGAAGAGGGGCAATCGGTAACTGCTGCTTGAAGACACAACTGCAAACCGAAGAAAGATCTCAACTGCAGGTATGTATTCGTTGACAGAGGAGAACGACCTGCTCAGCCCTTCACAACACCGTTGGATGCCATAGATTCATCGGTGCCGTGGTTTTTATTGCGTTAGCAATGCATGGGGCATATGGGCAAAAGTTCTCGCCGTTGGTCCGCGGACACAGCGCGTCAGAAGGATATAGAACCAAACAGCTCGTGTGGACAACGGTGGCGTCGGTGAGGTTGGCTGCGTACGGGCCTATGGCGGTTCGGTCGATGTGGCGAGGTCTAGTTGGTGGTAGCTTGTGCACGGTTTGCATTTCTGGGCTTGTTTGGCACGGCTTGCGGATGTATTTATTTATTTATTTATTTATTTATTTATTTATTGCAAATGGGGTGCGACAAACACTTTGATGCGGGCCTCTGAAGCGAAAACAGTCCGTGCAGACCACCGACTCGAAAAACTTAAAAAAGCATATATAACACACAAAAGGCATTTTTAGGGGCTAAAAAGCTAATATAGACTTATATAGTCAAAATAGGTGCTAAAAAGCCCATGTAGTCGAAATAGGCATTATAGGCACAATAAAATATTGCTTAAAATGCTCCCCTTCCCATAGTTCATGATTATATGTTAAATAGGCTTGATACGGACTCAAGGAAACAATAGCCATTTTGCCTAAAGTTCCGGTCTCTAGGGATGACGAATGCACTCATACTCAAAAATGGTTTTCTCATAACTTAGCTCATTGCTATAATTCGGATCGATTATGTCTTAGGTAACTTTTGGATCATATTCAGGGTGGTCTTCGTGTTGGATCACAGATCAGCGCATCTCAAAACATTAAAAAATTAAGTGGTGATGTTTGGTCCGGGACAAAATTCTGCAGCATTAATACCAGGACTGTCATTGCAGCTCAGCGGCTGACGCGTTCAGTTTGTCTGATGGAGGTGAGGAATAAAAACACAGCCATCTCTCGGAATTGTATCCGGTGAATACCATTCAGGTGATTTAAATTTACCTCTACTCATGTAGTATGGTACAACGTATCACCTTAATGCTTAAAACACCGACAATTTGAAATTTTACTGGTACTGAAAAAAAAATGCTTGAAACATTAGAATGTGGCAGCCTTTACAAATTTACAAGTTTTAAATATTCCAGTGCCCTCATCTGCTGTGCGCATCCAAGCACAGATCTTCAGCGCATAATGCTCCAGAATTTCATTTTTTTGGTTTTCATGAATTCCAGGTTAACACATACGCAAAAGCTACCAAATTATATTCACGCTAGCCTGGTCTCTTAGCTCATATCAAAGCCACACTATTGGTATAAAAATATCGTTGGAGTGTTTGTTTTATGTTGTTTGGACAAAATGTTGTTTTGAGTTTTTTTTTTCAATTTTTTTCAGCTGTGGAACGTATATGCTGCCAGATGTTTCTCCTAAATAACTTAACTTTACGCACGTCCTATGCGAACTGTGATTTTTAAATTCAAAATAGGAAATAGTTAAGTACAACCTGTGAGATGTTCGGCATGGTATGTCCTTTACACTGCTGTAAAAACGTAACACAAGTGCTACCACTGTCGGAAAGTGATGGTTATCGTGTCTGAATACCGCGTCGGTAAGCTTACGGTGGCTGGTGCTAGAGGTAGGTGGTGCGCAGAACGTTTTTAATGCTACTCCTGAGGCTGATTCTTGCGTAGAAACTGGGCTCGTTATGGGACCGTTTCTGTTTTACTCCCAAGTGCGGTCTCGCCTGCGTAGATGTTTTGTTTTGTAGAAACCTGAAATTCCGCACCATCCTGCTGCACCTTGCGCACTGTGAGCGTTTCGTTCATAGGCCGCCGGTCTAACGAAAGGTATATTAGGATGGTGTGGGCTTTGGAGTGAACTATTAATGTGCTCTAGGGTGGGTGCTGGAGCATTTGAAAGGCCAAATTCGTGAGCAAAAGGCGGAGAATTGCCTCCTTTACGAGCACACGTTGTACGTCGAAATCAGACACAAGCGAAGCAGGCGACGAAATTTCTGTGCCAGCCATGTCCAGATATATACCTGAGTATACTCAGCATTATCTTTCCCTAGACGACAATTGCTTTGAAGTAGTATAGAGCTACAGCGCGTTTGACTCGATTTATCATTGCCAGTTTCACGGCGAAATGTAAATTCGGCTGCTGCGAGCTAGCTAGAGCCGTCAAATAAACGTTTCTACCGCTAGCCACCACAGCTGCACGTCGGAAAAAAAGCCCACAAGGCACGAACGGTTCAAACACACAAGGAGGAGATAGAGGAGTAAACTTTATTTATGCGAGCCTTAGGTGCTGCTGTCTCGGCACCCGACTGGTGGGGGGTTTCCTCTAGTCCGGGATACCCTGGCCTCCACTGGCCACGCGGGCCCTCTCTACCAGGCTACGCTGGGAGGAGAAGTCGGGGCTGGTCAGTTGTGCCACCCACTGCTCGTAAGTAGGTTGGGGATTGGGAGTAAAGGGACGGAGTTTGTTGACACCCCCATACCTGATGGTATAGGGTGCCAAGATGGGCGGCAGTATTTCAAGATGCGGGGTAGAGGGTGCGGTACATTGCATGGAGTAGGGTATTGTGGGGATACGAGTTTGTTTTCAGTCGTCGGAGTACTGTACCTTCGGTTCTGGATAGGTGTGGGTGGGGTGCTGGCTATTGTTGGCGCCTGCGCCGGTACTGGGCGAGTATATCGGTGTATTTTCTCAGGGGCGTGGGCTTTAAGATGTCGCCATCTTGAGTTTGTCACCCTCTCGGGAAACGGCCCGGTGTGTATGCGCGCGGGCGGCGGCGTGTACCGACTCATTTCTTTTGAGGGTTTCGTGGTCAGGTGACCAGACAATCTGTAGTTCAGGAAGTCGCTTAATTAGTGTTAGTATAGCCAATGCTGGTAGGGATATTCGTCCGATCAAGAAATTGCGGCATGCAGCTTGGGAGTCTGTCAGTATAACTGTGTAGTTTTCGCAAGTGGTGGCGGCTAGGGCGATAGCAACTTCTTCGGCTGTTTCTATAGATTTTGTAATGGTCGTGACTGCGGTTGAACGAAAAAAAAACATGGCGGAAGGGCCACGATAATTTTTTGCATGGAGGTGCGACAGCTCGCCTTAGACGGCGCAGGGGCGCCACGATAGGGAGGGAGGGCGAGAAGGAGGGAAGGAGCCGCCAACTGCCCATGAGCGCCCAAGCTAAATCACTAGTAAGGGGTCTTCCGGTGGAATTTCTCCTTCACCTTGGGAAAAAGCGAACGGGGTAGGGCACTCCTGCGTCATTTGCCGTTCGATATATCGGTTTCGCTGTCATTTTTATTCGATATAGTCGTAAGTTTTGCTATATATTCTCAGTGAAACTATACCGCTACCAGGAAAAGTTCGACATACAGGGTAATTTAATGTAAATGGTTTCCATCAGTTGGGTTCGGCTGTACAACTTTAGTTTTCGTCGTTCTCTTTACAGATGCAAAATGTGTCAGCGCTGCTATTTGCTGCCCTGTTTGGGGAAGGAAAGAGGGGATGACACCTTCACGACACTGGTGAGAACAGTGAGCTTCATTTGCGAATTACAGAGGCAACATTGGCAAAAGGCACTTAGCTTGAGTTGCCCTCGGCCTTAGAAATATTAGGGTGTATCCGATCCTAAACTAAAAGAAAATGAGCTACATGTAAAAGAGCAGCTAGGAAAAAAATTCTTTGCACTTTAGGAAGGCTGGCTGACGTGTTTAGGCTTAGCGTTTATTTTTACTTTGACCACAGGTAGTGAAATAGCCCTGACCCTCTACTTTTTGCTTTCGTAAAGGCCAACTGCAGCTCAAAATTTTGGTTTCTTGAAAACCGTAATTCAGTTGGCTTAGCATAAACAGAAGCCTAAAGGGAGCTTCAGACCCTGGGAAGTAACCAGTGCGTTTAAGATATCTTCCAGCAAAGCAAAGCTTTGGAAAGATGCCACAGTGGGGTAGTTGCGAGTGGTTCTTTAACATATTGAAGTAGCACAGACTAGATACAGACGCGAGAAGTACAAAATGGACAGATGACAGCGCTGTTGTAAATGGTCCGGCGCAGCATGGTATTTACTGTGTAACTTGTCCTCATGTAACTTTGTGAGTGCGTAACCTAAGTCCCTATTTCCTGAAAAAAAAATGTTTACTTCCACAATATGTGCGCTCCAAAAACGTCCTGCTGTGTTAGCTGTGTGGCATGTGATAAAGCTGAGCATAGCCAAAGTGCGAGGAGAATGCAAATGCTATGGGTGGAGCAGGACATTTTCTGAAGCAGGGCATTTGCTGAAGGGAACTGCACGGCTGTTATTGGCGAACAAAGAAGCAACGAATGTAGATGGGAGGGTGGGCGGTTCCTCTGCGTTGTTTCGGTCTCTTCGGTTATTTCGATCTTATCACCAAGCGTGAGTGGCATTTGTAGCATTTTTTTGTTGTGCTCACCGAGAAAAATAAAAATGGTCCTTGTGGCTGTGAGCACCCTTCACCGATTGTAAACTAACAGAAAAACAGGCACGAGGGGCTGCAGTCGCGATTGCTTGAGATAAGGCCGTGTGGATACTGGGGTAGGAAAGAAACGAGTAGAAAAAGTCTGCTGCCACAAATAGACAAGCGGGGAAATAGCGTATTGTTAAAGGAAAATCTGGAAAGAAAAGCAGCTTGAAAGGTAGGAAGCAGGTTTTTCAACCTCAATGGGGGTTTCACGTTGTGAGTCGTGATCACATGAAGCTAGCTGTGTGTATTGTGTGTTATACAACCGGTGTATTTAATTGCGTAGATTCTAAGGGCAGGTTGCTGCGACCACAATGATTAATCATAAGAAGCGAGTCCTTGCATAACCGGGGGCATGTACTATAACTGAGCTTTCCGTGTAAGTTATTGTGGCAGGTATTTTCTTTCTTAGTCCAAGCATCATAGTATAGACAATCACAGTAATAATTTATACATTTTGTTTTCTTTGCCCTTAAAGTAATTTTTACAGCAACTCAATTTTAGTATTATTTGTCGCTTTTATGGGACCATGAGAGGGCATCTTCGTACCTGACACTGGTCTACACGGGGAGCAGCCTACTTGGATTTGACTCGATGAACGTGGTGCGCGAACATGTCTCCATCGCCATTTTAGACTTCACTTAGGTATTTGCTCTTCTATTTGCAGTGTACTGGGCGTACAACCTCCAATACGTGAAGAATGCAAAGTAGACTTCACGTATTGGACTTTCGCATATTGGACCCTTACCCTTTCCGCTTCGAAGACCTGATGGGAGTGCGAAACAGCTCGTGCACAAACGTCTTAGTGACAGCAGCAATGCTGATCACTACCTTGAGAGCTCGCGCAGGGGCAGCGAGCGTGTAACTACTTTTTCGAATGCCAGCACACCAAGTGGTGGGTGTTGCGAGAATAACGACTGACAATGCAGCCTTTGTGTAAATTTCTGCAAAGTTTTCGAACGAACAAAGAAGTTTTCTTAGGAAAAAGTTTAACAATTTAACAAGATTACCAATCTTGTAGCACCCTTTTTTTAAATGGTCGTTTTCATTGGGCATGAGTATTGTCAAAGTCGTCATTTGATTAAGGCAAAAAGAATTTATGCATCAAATACTAATGGGTTCAAGGTGACCATTTTATTGAGCAATAATTCTCTGCCAAACTCTGTTTTGTGTATTCCATTGTTATATTTTTCGTTTTGTGAGTTGTTCCAGAGTTTGTTCACTTCAGATGTCTAAAGTTACATTGTTAAATAGTTGTTTAAGTGTGGTTTTAAGAAAATTTGTGTTTTCATGTTCACTTATAATTTCTTTAAGTTGTTGAGCCAGCACCTGATTGCTGGTCACTGTTGTAGGTTTGCGTTTCGTATATGTGAGCTAAAGTGTTAATTCTTGTCTCGTTGAATCTTACGAGTTTTTGTTATTTGAGACACAAATGTTGTCTAAGGTGATAATTTTTAATCTTGTATTTCTCATTTTTCTTCTAGTCGTATATATGTTGTTTAAGACAAAAAACTCCTCATTTTTTATAACATTTTTTCTAGTCATTGAGCCAATACATCATAACTGATGTAGGCTTTACTAAATAAGAATTGTTTTGGTTCTTGCATGTATGCAGGGCTTACCTTATAGGGTCATAAGAGTATATGTATAGTATTTTTTTACCCTTTCGCCTCTGAAGTGATTCTGTTTGCTCGAGTCACAAAATAGTCGACTGGACTTTTTATTTGCAGATTTTCAGTCTCGGTGACTGTGCTGCGGAGTCCTGCATCCTCTATCTCAGGGGTCACGGGACTTCCTTTCATAAAGTCAGGGTGACTCTTCGCTGGGGTCATGTAGTAGCCAAAGTAGCTTAGCGGACTGTCTTTGTTCGCAGACTCGAAGTCGGTATGAATACATTCTACAGAGTCCTGCATACTCTTTTTTGACTCCTAACCTGGTAGAGTCAAAAGAATTTTTTTAACAGTCAGTGTGACTTCTTTTGCTAGTCGCAAAGTAGTCATAAGACTCTGTGAATTAGGAGTCGTGGTGACTATGTCTTACGGAGTCCTGCATACTCTATTTTGACTCTTGATTTAACAGTCACAAGACTCTCTTCCAAAAAGGGTCAGACGACTGTTATCACTGGGATTATAATGTAGTCAAGCGGACTCTCTTTGTGTACTATTTTGGAGTCAACGTGACTACATCTTCAGGAGCCTTGCATACTACTTCTGACGCTTCGTCACGACTCCCTCCCTAAGAGTCCCGGGACTCAGTTTGAAAGAGAGTCTGGTGACCCTCTCCATAAGGGTCCAAAGGTAGTCAATTCTGTAGCAAGCCAATGACTCTGTAAAAGGAATCAATACAGACTCCCATTTTTTACAGTGCAGCCGAACGACCGCGGGAAGGACTGGTGAGGCGAGACCTCTCCAGGACCCCACCCGGGACACGACACCAGGGACAACAGCACCTGGGCCGACCGAGCAGCGGATGCGAGAGTGGACAAGCCCCGCAGGGACGGGGAGGAGAAACAGGTAACGCATGCGGCTTTGCCAGAGCTTATAACAGTACAAATAAAGGCACAGAGACAATGTTCCGAACGCTGCGATAAATTCAAGAACTTATGCAAGACAACAGTGAAGAGCGGAACAGAGTGAACAGAGCGGAGATCGCAGACATAAAACGTAAACAAACCGAAGAACGCAGAGATTACAATAAAGACAGGAAAGTCGCTAGACGCCGATTAAACAATGGCGAGACAGAAGAGAAAGAGGAGGAATCATTCACTGAGATCCTAGCAAGAATTAACGGACGACTTCACAAAATTGAAGATAACATTACGAAACAAGGGGACGAGATACCAGCCCTTCACAAACGTCAAGCGGCAATAGAGGGCGCCATGGCAAATTACAACCTCAGAATAAGAGAGGAATCTAGACATACAGAACATAGGTGCATCGCCGAGCACACATGCAATGGCGCCGAAAACTAAATAGTTCATAATATGGTAGTAGAATTGGCCGAGTTTTAAGCAAAGAAGATAGGCCCTTAAGCAATAATTACAAGCACCGAAGAAGAAACCGCAGGTGATCCTGCTCCAGGAAACACTAGCCAAAAAATGCAATTTCCTGAGATACAGAACGGCCAGCAGACGTGAGCAAGATCATCGAGGAATAGCTACGCTAATCAACAAGCAATGTTCCGACGTTGAACATCAGATCCAATCTGAGAAGCATACAATTAGTAGCCCTATTAATTTACATCATCCCAAATCGATAATGTAAGTCCAGAATATAAGTACTCAACATATAAAGCCCGACTCCGGACTACCAGCAGGCCTTTGCGGTGGTCCTACGCAAGGTAGTGACAGTAGCCAAAGACGGCCCGCTGATCGTCGCCGGCGACTTCAACGCGAAGCACGAAGCCTGGGGCTTCTCGAGACACGCCAACACGAGGAAGGGAAAGGGACTGCTACAGGCCACGATCAACCACCCACTAACTGATTACGGACCCCAACTTCCCCACTAGGCTAGGTAGCTAGATTGTAACACGACCCCGGGCTTAACATTTGTTCGGAACAGCCGGAATGCCACATTGGTTAACCTGCAGGAGAATCTGGGCAGTGACCACGTAATACTCCAAACAACCATAGAAGTAGAAACCACCAACCCCGCTACCAGGAAGCACAAAATCATAGATTGGGACGCCTTCAGAAAAAGACGCAAAGATGACAAGCTGGAGGTCAATACCTTAACCGAACTTATCAGGATCATCAAAGATAATCTCAAAGCGCTCACTAAAGAAATTGAAGCACCGGTGGAGTACGAAGCGATGAATAATAAAGTTAGCGCACTTGCTAGAAGCCAAAAACGCGCTCAGAAAGAGGTGGAAAACGCAGAAGCTCAATACAAGACTTCGCTACGAATTCGCGCTTCTCAACAAGCAAATAGAAAAGTATGCCAGAGAACTTGACAAGCAGAAGTGGAATGAAATGTGCACACAAACAGGACGGCCGAATGAGAGCGGGGGGACAGTGGAATCGCCTCAAACTTTCTATCGACGGAACGCAAACCAAGAGCAATCAACTGATATCGACAGGTAGTATTCCTAGAATGTCGCGTCTGTTAACAGATGCGACATCCTACAAGAACTAGCGAATACTTACCTCCCCGTTCAGACAAGCGGAGAAGAGGACTACCCGGAGTACAATAGCGAAGCGAACCCCGGAGCTAGGACGAGCCTGATCTCGGAACAAGACGGTCTGGGAGGTCCCTGCAGAAACCTAAATTGCAGATTGGCCCCGGGACCCGACAGGATACCAACAAGCTCCTCCACAACCTGGATGTTAAGTCAGTAAGAACGCTGACGAAGCGGCCAACCAGGCCTGGGAAGACCGGACACGTTCCTGGATAACGGAAAACGGCATCAGTGATATTGATCCCCAAACCGGGCAAACCTTCTTGGCCCCACCAACATAAGGCCTATATCGCTTACGTCCTGCAGTTGGAAAGGCACTCGACAACGTCGTACAAAACAGAGTATCGGACTACGTCGAGAAATACGATATCTTCAAGCACAACATGGTGGGTTTCCGGCCAGGGTTATCGACCCAAGATGTGATGCTAATGGTGATTCACCTAGGTACTGAACTACTCCAAAGACGTGAGAGGCGTCCCTAGCACTCGACCTAATCAAAGCATTCGACACTGCTAAGCACAAATTCATGCTTGAAGCCATCTCCAAGAGACAACGTGGGGACGAAATTTTCATTCCTATAATAAAGGGACACTGAAGTGAATTGTCAAGCTCACGTTTTTGCTTGCACTGCGTAAACTGGCTCAAATTAGCACACTTTTATCGGTTTATCCGGTTGACAAGTCGGTAATGATTTTACAAAGCACAAAAGAAGAAAAACTACCATGCGCGGTTTGTGGTGGCCGCATCAACTAAAGGTTGTGACGACGGGAGGAGACGCACCGTGATTGGACGATACCCAAGGTTAGCAATCAAACACGTTTCGGTTTCGGTTCTGTAAAACAACATGCTTGACATCCGACGGCATCGTTGGATGGGCATTCTCAATATCTCAGTAATCGTCGTACCGCGCTTCTGCGATGTTGTCAGCTGTAAAATGCATCAGATAAGCCTCCCAGGGCGGCATGGAATCGTAGCAATCACTAGCTGAGGCCTACGTAGTGAATGAACGCCCTCCACTTCCCCGCAGACGCTCAAATGCCGTGAGCTTTTCCCAGATATTTGGAGCTTGCCTCACTCATGCCTGTATCGTGCAAAGCGTGTTCGCACCGGGCCAAGGGTATGTTGATTCTGGCCTGTGCCCACTGGCCGCAAGCAGTCGGTGCTTATGGCAACAGCACGCCAACGAGAACTCACTAGCACGCCAGTGTCAGCCTACGCGCGTTCTGTGAACTTGATCGTGGAGCAATGAACGTTGCGGCCCAAAAAAAGCTGAAATCATTACAGAAAACATCTGCGGAAAACGAAAAAGTTACCTTAAAAAAATAATGAACCCGTGGGGATTCGAACTCGTGATTTGAAAAACACTTGCAATGTCATCTCTAGCGCTCCAGACCACTCGGCCACGAGCGAGCGCTGCCATTTTTGGAAGTGTCACGTATATAAGGTATAACCAGTTTACACTTTTATTTAGTTTTAGCATTTCAAGCAGATTAGGCGACTATTTGTTGTATTGCGCTCGTGCAGTAAGCGTCCCCAAGTTCCCACAATATCTCACGCCTAGCAACTGTATTTCGTAGACAGAAAGGCGTTCGCAGAATGCATAGTCGTTGCTTCTGACCGCTGTGATTGTTCGCCCAGCGCAAAAAAGTGCTTACCCGCACCCTAGTTTTACGCTGCCACGGTAAAAGTATAGGTTGATTTTTATTTCCTTAGTACCTATATTGACTTCGCTGACTCTTCTCCCGCCTTCAAGAGGCCTTATATTTTCCTGCTGGCGTACCAGTCAGCGAAGCCTCGCATGTGCGCTTGCGCTGCGCTTATGTGAAGCGACCTTGACTTGAGATAGATACAGTGCACAAACTAACAAAGTAAAGAAAGGCACATTCTTTCCATTCACAAACGTGTCCTGGCTTCGTTTCAACTGAGCGAACGAATTGCGACGGCCGCTCGGCGGCCGGCCGACGAAACGCTGGGCCGACTGACTCTGTCTGAAGCCCGGGGAGCCGTGCAGTGGCGCAGCCAATTGCCAGCTCATCTCCTCCCGATGTTACACGAAAACGCCACAGAAAATGGGTGAGAGTGCAGAGAGGAGGACAGCATTTTCGAATTGATATTTCTACAAAATAAATTCGCGTAAACGCGCTCAGAGTGGTCGAAACAGGGCCTAGAGACTCCGGACTACAATTTGCGCTTGTAATCCCGCAATGTTTACAAATCACTTCAGTGTCCCTTTAAGTCGTTCCCAAGAGACAGGAAAGCAACGATCAAGATCGGGCTTCTCCAATCACGAGAATTCAAGCTGGGGCCCCAAAAGAACACCGCAAGGAGCAGTCGTGTCTCCCTTGCTATTTAACCTCACCATGAAAAGACTGTCGGACAGACTAAGTCCAATTAAAGGAATCAACCACGCCATCTATGCGGACGACATCAGGGTATGGAGTCTTGGAGGATCGGAAGCAGGAACCGAACCCGATCTGCGGACTGCCCTGGAGACAACGCAGATCTATATCCCTGACTTAGGCTCAGGCGGTCGCCGGCGAAATCAGAACTGCTCCTGTACAGATCTAACAGGAAGGGTGGTGAGTTCAACCACCCCCTAACCAAGTAAGCATTCGCATCGAAACACAATACGGGCAAACCATCCCCATGGTAGACACACTGAGGGTCTGCGGACTAATGATGCAATCTCTAGAAGAGAATACAATAACGATTGAAAAACTCACCAAGAAATCGGAAGACACAATCCGACTGGTCGCGCTAGTACCAAACAGAAGAGGAGGCCTAACAGAACACAACCTCTTAAGAATTTACAACGTCTCCCTTATGAGTCACGTAAACTACATCGGCGCAGCGGTGCGCTGGGCCAAAACCGAGGAGGTCAAAGTCGACACGCTCATCATGAAATGCATCAAGAGGGTACGTGGCCTTTCTATTACCGCCACCACTGAAACGCTTTAAAGGCTGGGCGTAGGCAACAAACTAGCAGAGATCATCGAAGCACAAAGGGAAGCCAAAAGGCGAAGCCTCCTGACTACGAGAGCAGGGAGGGCCATACTCCTCACTATGAGGCATATCCCCGAAGATTTTGAAGCATATGAAGCAAAACTCGATGGGAAAAAGAGGGAGGCCTTCGAAACGAGGCCCATCCTTCGCAGCATACACATGCAATTCAATGAAGGCAGTAGGGCGGCCAGGGCCAAGGCGCTACTGAAAATTGCGCAAGAAGGGCGGCGAACGTCCACGTTCCTGGATGCAGCGCGATACGGCCGCTCCAACAAATACGTGGCGGTCGCGACCGACCCAGCTGGCAAACTACTGAACGCAACATCCGTAGTTACCCACAAACCCGCGATCGCAGAACATGTGGCTGTGGCCGAGCCGTCGAGACCGCACATCTACTCGGACTCAAGGGCTGCAGTCCGTGCGTTCCTACAAAAAATGACAGCCAAGGAAGCAGCGCGAATCATTAACAACAGAAGCGAGGACGACACTCATTGCATTACATGGTTCTCTGCCCACATGGGACACCAAATACACGAGAACATCCCCAGCGCCAACGAGATGACCAACGACTACGCGCGTGAAATCACCCGCCGCGGCAGTGTAGGACGCTCGACCAGCAGTGTCAGGGAAGAGTATTGAGATTACGGCACACTACAAGCTACTAGAGGGGAAAAAATACCCAGTGACGCACGCTAAGCTTCAGCGATCACACTCCACTGCCTTTAGAATGCGCTTAACGGCTACATTCCCCTCGAGAAGCGTATTTACAAACTTCGCACACGATACCAAACCACAACGCACAAAACGTAGTAGCACCACATATTCCTTAACCCGCATGCTCTGGCAATGCCCTGCGTTACCGCGCGGTGAATTTATTACAGAAGAAGAGCGGGAAGAAGCCCTACAAAGTGAAGAGTACATGACTCAACTCCTGGCTGTCCAGATTGCTTGCGATAGAGCGGAAGAACAAGGACTTCCGCTCCCTGCCCAAGGGCGGCCCGCGTCCGCCGAACGCAGTCACTAGGACTGCCACGGATATTCTGCACTTCAATATAAGCACTCTGTCTCTCTGTCTGTTTATCCACCCTCCAGTCAATTAACCAAGCCGAGACCGCAGATGACAGTCCGTAGAAGCACTTCAGGTATATCGCTTTTTTTTATCGGCTTGTGCTGCCTACTTTATAACTTAGACACGTACACGTTCTGGGAAGCAAGATTTCGGGAAATGCGTGGAGGACTTATATAAAAATCAGATGCTGCGGTAATATTCAAATTTTATTTGTGCGAATACATCACCGTTTGTTTGCGGCTGATAAAGTAATAAACACAGGAAATGCATCCAACATGCTTTTCGCTCGGATATTTTAGAAATACAATACCCAAGACTACAATTTCTTCGGCGCCTCTTTTTTTATTCCTGCAATAAATTGACTAAAATAGTGACCACTGGTGCAGGATGGGCTGTCTACTTAGAGTATAATAGCTGATGGCGACTTTGAGAAATCCGTGGCTAGCATTCCGTCCCGACAGAATGATAGCTGTCACCTAAGTTACGTCCTGGCAGAACGCAACGCGCGTTCCCGGATCATAACTTGCGGTGAGAGGAGTCTGTCTGGATTTTGTCTGAAAAGAAAAAAGCGCTACCGCTCACTGATAATTAGTAAGCACTATTATATTTGGATGAATAATTCAAGCTTTGCGAAGGGCCTCGGGAGTAAGCATACGCACTGATATGATCGTTGTAAAAATCAGGGCGATCTGGCCAAAAACACATGCGAGCACGGCTTGTGTCACTAGGGAAAATAGACACACTGCGCCGTACCACCGCACCTGCTGCGGAATTTAATGGCGGCAATGGCGACGGCCACTCCCACGGGCACGGTGACGGCGGCGTTGTAACCGAGTGAGGGACGACAGGAAGAAAACTGCACAGACAAAACCCGCCCGCATCTTCCCACGGGGGGAACTCGAGTAAATGCGTCGCAGAGTGGTGGGGGTATCGCGTGAATGTTGCGTAATTGGGTATGGTTTGGGAATGCTTAATTGTTATTTCGAATTAATTATTCTTATTTATTGAATGAAGGAGCGAAGGCAAGGAGTGTAAAGTTAAAGTCTGTCTTTATTGCTTGGTGCCGTCGTTGTATTGGACGGAGAGGATGACTGCTTTGTGGTCGCTAAAGTGCTCTGTCAAGGGGTCTTTGAGGAGCGGTCGTGCTGATTGCGTAACTGCTGAAGACGTTGCTTCCATCGCATCTACTCGAGTCAAGCAAAGCGTCAAGTCAAGCGAAAGCCAAGCAAAGACGCCCTTGACTGAATTCCGAACGCGCGCTCCGCCGCTTATATACACACCGCCCGCGTTCGAGGGAGAGGAGTACGGGGGAGAGACGCGCATGCGCACACTTCCGTACACAAGCGCGCGAACTTTCCACGCACCCACCACGCCGTTATCACGTGTACACGCCCTGCCGCCGTTACTGTTGAGCGCGACGCAGCGCACGGGTAGCTACGACGAATGCGCGCACAGACGCGCTCCCCCCGCACCGCCGCAGCTGTTGTTGAGAGCGACGGAGCGCACGGGGTACACGCGCTCCTCCCGCACCGCCGCACCTGTTGTTGAGAGCGAGGAGGGTACTGGGGGAGAGACGCGCACCTGCGCCTCGACGCGACGCGCATGCGCAGTGAGCGTGTGGACGGCGCCGACGCCGAAGCGCGACATCGTGCGACTAAGAAATGCTCCGCATTTAAAAGTGTGGCGAAAGGGTTCGGCGGAGGGGAGCATGCTGTGCCCGCACGAGACGCTAGTCTGTGCGACGCTTGGCGAAAGTGTGAGGGGGAGTCGTGCGCGTGACGATAATGTGCGTCCACTTTCTAAAAGACGCAGTTCGCGGTCCCTTCCTGAGACGCATTCGCGACGCCTACGAAGAGGCTCACCATCTCTGCCGTCGAGTGAACCCAGTAGTGAGTCCTGCTCAGCAATGGTGTGTGTTCGCTTCCTGAGACTCAGTTTAGCTGCGCACAAGTTTCGCATTAGGGGGTATCATATTCGCCAGCCACGTTTTTTTTTGCATAGTCAACTGTTGCTACCACAAGAGAACGTTCCCGGCATATGTGCCGTTCTTATGTGTGTTTGTGTAATGTTTTGAAGCAAAGTTTACTCATCACCATCATTATCGTCAGCCTACTGAGGTCCATTGCAGGACGAAGACCTCTCCCGGGAACCTCCAACCGTTCCTGTCCTTCGCTGCTCGACTATATTCTTTGCCCTAATTTTTTTATTTCGTCCCTCCGTGGAGTTATTGGTCTTCTCCTCCACCTCCCAGAGATCGGTCTATCGGTATACACTCCGCTGCCCTTCCGGTCCATCGGTTGTCATTTCGTCTCGCTACATACCCGCTTAAGTCTTTTTTTACATTAATTTGAACTATGATATCATCTATTGGAGTATGCTCCCTCATCTTTGAACTGTGCCATCATATAGTGGAGTGTGCTCCCTCATCAAGGAAGCTAGTTTTCTGTCCTTAAGTGTCCCTCCCATCATTATTTGTTCCAAGGCCCGTTGAGCTAACCCTCGCTTCCTTTCTAGTTGTTTACTAAGGTTCCAAGTTTCTGTTGCCTACTTCATCACCGGGAAGATGCAGTGCTTTTATAACCTCCTTCTGAGTGATAGAGGTAGGTTACTTTTCAACCCTTGGATACTTTTCTGGACTGAAACCTGCACTCTGAAAAACTGCACCTCAATTAGCTCCTTTTTTTAAAGCAATGGACGTTCGAATTTTCAAGTGCGCAGGTTCAGCCGTTCGTCTTGGTGTTGATGGTTCATCTCAGACAATACAGGGGTGGAGGAAGGGTCGTTGTAATTATTAGAACAGAATCCCGGAATGGGTTTTTGGGCCCGCGAGGTTCCATTTCCTGGTGGGTACAAGCCCAGCCCTTCCTCTGCACACCCAGCTACTGAATTCCCTTGGAACATCCGTTATATTATTTTATGCAACTGCAAAAAAGCTTCGTTGTTCTGCCTCAATAGCGTAGGGGTTGAATGGTGGGTTTGGGAACTTACCCTCGGGGTACGAGCACCCGCAATTTTATTATTTTTTTCCTAACACTTGTCATTTTTTAAATGTAATATGTTGTCCTAGCTCAGTGCTGGGTACTATTTTTGCAAATAAATATTATTTGCAATGTTATAGGGCGCGTTAGTTAAGGGGAGCGGCATACCATCACACTTACTTAACGATTCGCATCGCACCAGAAGTGGGATGATTGTACCTATCTTGGAACGGAGTATCAGTTTTGGCACACGTGTGGGCATCAGAATTAAACAAAAACCAGGGTGTATCAACGTGCTCAACACTTACTGAAAAATCCTTAAAAACATGTGTTCATTGAGCAAAATCCCTGGAAGCGGTTTTGGGACATACGGATGGGTTACCTAAAAGAGAAAAAAACAGTTAGACATATTGACCCCCTTTGGTAAAATGACAAATTGATAAAAAATATTTAGCCCTTTTCTGTCTGTCTCTCTCTTTCTGTCTCTCTCTCTCTCTCTCTCTCTCTCTCTCTCTCTCTCTCTCTCAGAGTGGTAAATTTAGATCTCCAGCCAGCCATATTAAGTACTTACAACACGTTGGGAATGTGCTTACGACATTTCATCTCTCCAAGTAAAACGTTTGCCTGGGAGTTGTCGCATATTTATCCTTTATAGCCATTTAGGGTATAATTCCAAAAACCTTCTCCGCCTTCTTAGTGGCCTCTTAGGGTGGATTTCTCGAATTTTGTGTGTATTTTATAAGTAACATTTATCAGCACAAAGCAATTCCGTCTAGCATTCAGTGAAACATATACAGTGAACTCCCGTTAAGACGAGCACGACTAAGACGAATTCTCGCTTACGTCGAGCAATGTGGGAATGTTCGTTTTGTCAATAAAATCAATAAAACGCAATAAAATCAACTTAAGACGAAGAACCTTGTACGCACTGTTCGGTTAAGACGAACACTTTCGCGGTGACTCCACCAGCTGGATATTCTGGGCAGTGAACATGGCAGGCTTAAGGAGGTGCCGCGGGGCATTCAGGCGACTAGGGGAAAAGGAAAATAAAATAAAACCACAGCGCGAAGTGAATTCGCGCCACAGAGAAAGACAGGGAGCAAGAAAAAAAGTAACGCGGATAAAGCTACCACTAAGCTCACCGTTCAACCCAACGAGCCAGCGACAAGGCCAAAAAAAGAGCGAGGGCGAGATTTTGACTGCTCTTCTATGGATTAAAAAGGAGCAGAACTACGAGGGTGAAAAAAGTAAAAAAAGCGACGACGCAGACTTCCCGTTCGCGAACGTAGGAGCTCTCCTGAAAAAAGCCGTTTCTAGACTGAAGCATGCAAGTTCGCGACGGTTCACGTCGCGAGTCCCACCTCGTCATCACCGACAAAGCCGGGAGTTTCCGGTCTGTATCTGCTGTGTCGATGGTTGAGGTAGCGGATGTACGCTCGCCGTCACGGTTTGGACTGGACGAAACCAGGCAAGAGTACTTGAAGACAGTCTTCTATCAAGTTGCGTGCTCAAAAAAAAAGATTATTTTCGTTTTCCTACATGTAAGACTACTACTTCAGTCACCGTCTTGAAGAAAGATATTTCCATGCACCTGGGGGTGCTGACGATTCTTTTTTGGAGAGCTTCTGATCGGACAAACTTCTGATAAGAGGTAAAAACCGTCACGGGTCCTTTGTGTCCGTCCTAATGGGAGTTCACTGTGTTGACAGTCTTTGAGAACACCTATTCGCTACCAAATAGAGATTCCACTAAGGGAGTTGATTATAAAAAAATTATACCTACTATTCAGAGATTCGTACCGGCCAGATATATATATATATATATATATATATATATATATATATATATATATATATATATATATATATATATATATATATATATATATATATATATATATGTATATTGAAGTAGAAACCCGGAAGCCAAAACTGGAAGCGAGCTCAGCGGGCAATCGTCCATGAAGGTGGTGTAACATAAGCCAAGCGGGGAAGGAGAGGAAAAGGAAGCCAGAGCTCGGGCAGAGCAAAGCGTGCGAACCTGCCTACCTGGTGCAGTTTCTTACAATAGCGCTGCCGAAAAACTCCCAAAGCTCAGGCGACCCCACTTACGGAACCCATCTCCCTCGCTGTGATCCGGCCTCAGGGACTGTACTTCGAAGCGGTAGAGTCGTTCCATCTCATCAAGCGCCTTCATCCGAGGGCAGCGCGCAGGAGCCCGAAATGAGTACGAACACGCCGCCAAACGCACCTACCACCGCTGAACATCTTCACGCCGTCGTCGAGTGGACCCGACGATTTGCAGACTTCACCGGTTCCATCTCCGCTTCGTTCCTGAGTGGGGCGGCTACATCTTCGGTGGATGCCGGTGTCATTGAGTTCCATGGCTTCCGCGGCGACCCGGTGAGCTGGCTGCAGAAAATAGACGCCTTTGCCGATCTACATGCGTGTACTGAGAACGCCAAGCGTCATTCGCCGAAGCTCCTCTACGCGATGCTGTCCGAGCGTGGAATCTTTGTGACGGGCACTCATACTCGACCAGGGTAAGCTGGAGTGAGGCACTGATAGCCGCGTTTGGTGATTTGCCGGGGGCTGACGCCGATAGCCTGATGCAGATGCGTGCTCGCTGCCAATTACCTGACGAGGATGTTGCCACTTATATCTTTGATGAATTACGCCTGGTCACAGCCTGTAACCTCACTTGGGAGTCTCCTCTTGCGAGGAAATATGTCTTAGATGGCCTGGCAGACTCTGTCCATGCTGCGGTTTTGAACATGCAGCCGTCGGATTTATCCAGAGAAACGTTCATTCGTCTGGCGGCAGAACTGGAGCACGGTGGAACATGGCGGCTATCCCCCGCTACTTTGGCGAGACTGCACCAAACGACCCGTCAACGCCAAGGGACGGCGTTCTTCAGCCCCAGGGGTGCTTTTCGTGCGGGCACCTTCGCTAAGAACAAGGCTTGTCAGTCGCCACCGCCACAGATACGCTACCAAGTACCTCCCCTGTCCATGTTTCGGGTGCGTATAGATGGGATCGGTGACGTAACGGCCCTGCGTGACACTGGGGCTGAGCGCACTGCCATCCACCGACGCCACGCCCCGGACGACGTTACGAAGCCGTGGACACATCCACCGCTACATGGCCTCGAGGGCTGTGCTTTGCCCGTAGGAGCCCTTGACCTGGCCATGAGGACAGGGGCTGGCGGTAGATCTTTCACGGCAATGCCGGTCTTTGAGGACCTGCCAGGAGACGTCGTCCTGGGGCGGACTACCTCCTTTCAAACGACGTGGAGGTACGCATCGAGCGTGGGCAAGTCGACCTATGTCCCACTACCATCGGACAGTCCTCTCCAGCCATTGATGAAGGTGAACCAGCATTTGCGGATGCTCTGTCCCGTTTGCTGGAGTGCCACAAAGCTCTTTTCGCCGACGACACAGCGCAGCTTCCTGGCACTAACCTCCCCGTACAAACAATACCAACCGGCGATCACCCGCCATTCTGTAGCTATGCTGAAAAGGAGCGAACCGTGATCGGCAAGCAGGTTCTTGAGATGCTCAACGCAAGAATCTTTAGGCCCTCGTCCAGCCCTTGCGCTGCTCCCGTCGTCCTCGTGCGCAAAAAGGACGGAACGGTTAGATTCTGTGTTGAATGCCGGGAGCTGAACGAGCTCACCGTACCGGACTCATACCCGTTGCCTCGCATCGAAGACGCTCTCGACACGTTGCGCAAATCTAAGTACTTTTCATCACTGTACCTAGGCGAGGGGTAGTGGCAAATTCCCGTTTCAGAAGAAGGCAAATGCAAGACGGCCTTTCGTACCCTGTCAGGACTTTGTGAATTTGTTCGCATGCCACTCGGTTGGCGGGGGGCACCCAGCACGTTCCAAAAGGCCATGAATTCAGTCCTGGGGTCACTCGAAGATTCAGCTTGTGTCGTACATTTGGACGATATTCTTGTTCTTGGGTCAAACTCCGAAGACCACCTCCGAAATCTTGATAATGTTTTAACACGTCCGTACGAGGCTGGTTTTCGACTGAACCGTGACAAATGCCGATTCGGGGCCACCTCCATCCCGTACCTGAGGTACAGGATTTCCACCGATGGGATAGAGCCACTTGCTGAACGAATCGCGGCCTTGGTGAATTACCCCTTGCCATCTTGCCTAAAAGAAGTGCAATCATTTCTTGGCGTTGCCTTGTTCTTACGCAAATTCGTCCCTCACTTTGCTTCTTTCGCTGCCCCCCTTAAGACCTCACAAGGAAAGAGGCAAGATTTGTTTGGGGCGCAGCTCAACAAAAGGCTTTTCAAACGCTCGAAGAACAGCTCACTCGTTGCCCGGTGCTAAGCCATTTTAACGAAGACTGGGTGACACAAGTGCACACCCATGCCATCCAGGTTGGCCTCGGGACTGTGCTTATGAGCGCGATACAACCGGCAAGAAACACATCGCGTCGTACGCTAGCCGAAAGCTGTCTGACACCGAGCGGTATTACCCCTCGAGTGAGCTGGTGAGCCTGCCGTTGTCTGGAGCGTCGATGACAAGTTCCGGCCTTAATTGTCGGCCGCGATTTACAGTGGTGACGGACAACGCCGCATTGACGTGGATGTTCACCAAGCGCCACCCTAAGCACAAGTTTGCAAGATGGATCATTACTCGGCAAGAGTACACGTACCACGTACGCCATGGTCCAGGGGCGCTGAACCAGCTCGCTGGCACGCTCTCACGTCACCCCACTGGTGAATGCTCGAAGTCCCGCCGTGGGGACAGTTGGATCATATTTGTGCAGGAAGACGTTAGTAAAGCACAGCGTGGCGATCCCGATGTTGCTGCGATGATGGGCGTTCTGAGCACCACATCAGGAAACCCCAACTTCGTTCTTCGCAACGGAAAACTATGTCGCCGTGTGTGGTCCAACAGTTGCAACGAAGAACACCACGTCAATCAATCAATCAATCATTGGTTTATTTCAAGCATAGGTACATAATATTTGCAAACAGTGCTTGGATCCTTAGCCAAAGGCTAGTTGTGGGTCCAAATTCGGAAATGCATAGTTATAAGCAGTCTCATTGTTATCAATCAGTGTATAAAATACTGTTAGATTACAGTAACTACCAATACAACGTCATACATAACACGTGATGACTATTTGAAAAAAAAAGAAGAAAGGCCGCGAACTTTGCGACTGTACGCAAGTGATCGTGCTGCGATCAAAAAGAAAAAAAAAACAAGTACGTTTCTAGTGTTGGGGACACTCATGGGCATATAACAAGAGAAAATGATTTTTCAGTTTTTTACAGAAGTTATGGTCATTCTTCAGGTCAACAGGGATTTTATTCCACACCTTCGCACCAACGTACTGAATAAGTCGCTCACCATAAACATTATGAGTAAGGGGAAGATTGAAATTGTTAAGGCTGAAATTTCTTGTGTGCCGTAATGGACTATTAAATAAGGGGACAGGAAATGGATGATTGTTCCTTACTATGCTGTATGTGATTCGAGCCGTTTTATCCTCACGCATGTGATCAAAAGGAAATAGTCGAAGCTGAGTAAACAAAGGCTTACTGTGTTCATTGTATTTGGCGAAATTCATAATTCTAATCACACGTTTTTGCAATCGTCTGATGGGGTTGCAATGCCTGTGGCGTTGAGGGCTGAGATTCTGCGCGGCCTTCATGGCTCCCACGAGGGCGGACACATCGGGCAGAGCGCAACTCTCCGGAAAGTACCGGAGCACTCTTGGTGGACGAGGATGCACAGCCAAATTCACTCTTATGTAGCCAGTTGTGAAACTTTGCAGCTGTACAAGAGAATTCCGGGAAGTCAGCCACGCTCACTCAGCCCCATCACGCCTCCAGAGGCAGTATTTAACACCATTGGCACAGATCACGTGGGGTCTTTGCCCACCACGGCTGACGGAAACCGCTTTATCATTGTCGCCATGGTCTACCTCTCTAAATACGTCGAGGTAGCCGATGTGCCTTCCCAGCTGGAAGTCACGTGATCGAGTTCCTGAAAACGAATTTCCGATGGAGACATGAAATGCCCAAAAAAACAAATATCAGACCGTTCGACGAGGTTCCGCAGCCACCAACTACGCTCTTTTTCTTCGCCGAGCGGAAGTCGAACACCAGTTTGCGTCCTCCTACCACCCCCAGGCTAACGGCCTTATCGAAAGGACTAACCAGACGATTCAAGCATGGCTGGCACCGTATGTGGAGACCAACAAGGCAAGGGAAGCAGACTAGGACAGGCACCTGCATTCGGCTGCTTATTTGGTCAACACGTCCTTCCAATCTTCAACAGGAAAAACCACGTACTAAGTCGTTTACAAGCAACTTCCGAAGTTGGACGTCGCGGCCAGTTTGGACACTCCCGTCAACGTCGGCCGACCTGTCGATCGGCAGGTGGTGTGCCGCAATATCAGAACAGAAGCACGGAGGAACGCTATCGATGCGCAGAGGAACCAATAGAAATACTACGATCGCGAAAACGACGTGCACCGCAGTATGGTGAAGATGACCAGGTATGGGCGCAACGAGGGACTCAGGCAACAGGCCAGAAGTTTCTATTTACGTTTGTCGGGCCATTATTCATCACGGAGCGCTTAGGCGCGAATACTTGGCGAGTGTCCACTCCCTCGGGCTCTGCAAACCTTGACAAGCGGAAAAGAGAAAACTTCACTGTCCATGTGTCACGCATAAAAAAAATTACGCGCACCTCCCCTCGCGGGAACCCAGGTGTGATGCGACGCTGAGGGTGGTTCAAGCGCAAACGGAGAGCAACCGTCGACCGAAAGGGCGCCGGAGAGCGGCACACCAGTTATATGCGCAGCGCGCCCGAAGGAGAGGAGGCCGCGGAGAGAGAGTACTGCACATGCGCAGCACCGCGCTCAGCGCCGCCCACCGGCGGAGTGAGAGCGCGCTGGGCCGCACACGCTCTCACCTGGGCACGCGCCGGCGCCAGTGCGTCTGCCGCGGCTATGACGCAACACAATCCAACACAATTCACTTTAATCCAATCCAATCCAAATCCAATCATCCAATCCAATCCAATCCCAGCCAAGCCAAGCCAACCCAATCCAATCCAATCTAATCCAATCCAATTCAATGCCTCTCGCGAGAGAGTGTTCGCTATCGGAGAGGAGAGCGGGAGAGTGGCTGCGGACAACAACGGACGCACGCGGACAACAACGGACGCAAGCAGGAAGGACAGGGCCGCCGACAAGAGATGCTCTGAGCGTCGCATCTAAAAACATTGGACACTTTGATACGTTTTGTCCAGGCTCGCAGTCGTGGCCGAGTGTGAAGGCGAAAACCGGAAGCTAAAACTGGAAGCGCATGCAGCGGGCAATCGCCCACGAACGTGGTGTAACAGAAGGCAAGCGGGGAACGCGAACAGAAGGAAGCGAGAGATCGGGCAGAGTAAAGCGCACGAACCTGCCTACCGCTCACAGTTTCTCACAATATATATACATATGCCTGCAACAAGCATATCAATATCTGAATAGGCAAGCGAGATAATCATAAATTTGAAAAAAAAAACAATTTCACCTTTTTCCTGAATTAGGGGCCAATTTTCTCCAACTCTCGCCTTAGAGAGTTCCTACACCACAAAAGAATTTTAAATCTCGAGGCGCCTCTAACTCTCTACATTTTAACTCTAAGTTTCAACTTTCTAGGAATAGCAGTTTTGGCTAATCGTTGATGAATCACTCAGTGAATCAGGCACTTCCTTCTATAGGTAGACATTTTATTCGCACAGCGTCAAACTGAACCGTTCAACTCTTCATTGTCATAAAATCACTGTGTGTCATCACAATGTAAAAGTTTATTAATATTTTAACCAAACAAACCCCGCTATTGTGGCAGAACCTTCTTCACAGTCTTAACAAACTTTCAGCTACTGCCGTTAGGCTACAAAAGTGGCTTAGTGTCACCACAGAAAAGCTGTAGTCTCACCACAGTAATATGTAAAAAATTCGCTCCAATCCACGCTGGAGAGGATTAGAAAGCAAAGCTTTAACCGACACCCACAACAATTGCCCATGCTACGTCACCTGATTTCACACACGTGGCTCTACATAGAGTGAAACCTGAGATTGTGCCAGCCGTTACATAGAATTCGCGGGGGCAGTGTCCCGAACACCGCAGCGTCGGCCACGGCCTGGCTAGAGCTGCGGACGCCGCCGCTGTATCCCGGACGTGAGTCGGGAGAAAGGAAACGGAGAGGAGCGTCTTTCGAAGGGTGCGACCGAAAAACATAGCCATCCTGGTGTACCATCCTGGGGTTACACAACCACGCAGCACAAGAGCAGACACCCAAACTATTCGGCATGTGAGCTTAGTGATTCCCATCTATGTCTACTAAAACTAGTTAGTTTAGTCAGTTTGAGAATTGGGGGAAACCTGAGGGAACTTTTATAATCGCTTTGTAGCACAACCAGTTGCTCCTTCCGCCTTTTGCAATACCTTTTAAAACACAACCGAATTGGTATTCCGCTATGTAGAAAACGGAGTTCCATCCGTGGCAAGCAGCGCGCAAAAGTTAGCGTTTCGGCAAAATGTCTGTAGGCGGGCCCTACATTTTGTTTTCCAGTCCTGCCAACCAATCCCTAAGGCATCTTTGCCGTACGAAGACTTAATTCCGTCGTGTCCGGGTTACCCAGGAGGTGCCGCAAAACAAGTTAATCAAGCCGTGGGAGGAAGCGCGCAATGAACGCGAAGCGTCGCCAAAACAGGCCCAAAACAGCCGTCGCAAAAGCAGACAAAGCCGTACGCCGATACACCACCCGCGAGCAGGCACCTCCATGCGGGGAACGCTGGGTAAATTCGCCGCGCCATCTACAGTGTGCTCCATGAGTGAAACCCTCCGCTCAGCCCCCGCCGCCACCTCCCCCCCACGTTTGGAGTTTATTGTCCCGCACGTCCTGAAAGAACTGTTAGCTGGTAGAGGTAGAAAGCTTTGCTTTCAAAATCATTTTAGTGGAAATAAAGTGATTCTTTATACTTCCTCGCATCATTGAATTCCACATGATTTTTCTAGTTTATTTTATTGTATTCTTTCATTTTGCACCGTGGAATCTTTCAGAGGATACATTGCACCTTTCCGCCGGTCATTTCAACTTTTTCATCTTTGACGATTCATGAAATTTATTACGTGCATAAAGCACCCTCTCTGACCGATCCAATGATTGAGTTTGCATGTTTGGGTTGGTTTCTTCGTAACGACAGATAGTAGCACATAGCCACGCGGCGTGCTGGCCAAGAATCCCCGTTTTACAAGATCGCAACCTTATAAGGCCGTGATTTAGTTCATTCAGGGAAGGGTGTCATCGTCGTTGTAGTTGTCTTCTTTGTCGTCCTCATCATCCTCGTCATGAACATCGTCACCCGACTAGTCATACGCTCCCGCAGCCGCTCACGTTCGAAGAAGACCCTAGCAAGCCTTTGCTGTCTGTTGTCGCGGCTGCTCCGCCCAAATCTTCTGCCCCCTCAGCCACACGCCGAAGGGCGAACAAGGAAGGCAGATGCTTTCGAACATGCCTGCGTCCTCCACCATGTCCCCGACGTCCCCAGAAGGAGTGCAGGCCCAAGATCCCCACTTACCAGTCTCCTCAATCATGTCCCCGACGTCCCCGTTGACCCCAGGAGTACCGCCCAAGAGTTCAACCCTCGCGGGCAAGACGTCGCCACTGGAACACATTCTAATATTTGGCCAAGGTCGTTTCCAGAGGCTGGTTTTGTTGTGCACGATGTTGGCCGTCTTCACATCCCGTGTGCACGCCTTGGCTTCCAGTGACTTTGCGCGTCCCGTCGACCATTGGTGTAGGCCGCCGGCGGCCTACGCACACTTGCCTCTGGAGACGTGGAAGAACGCGACCATTCACGCCGCAGACGGCACAGATGATCGTCGCAGCCACTGCTTTCGCCACGAACCCCCTTTGCCCGTGCCGGAGGACCTGGAAGCCGATAATCGGACCGTGGTACCCTGCGACGCCGGCTGGGACTACGAGCCAAGCGCTAGAGAGCGTTCAATAGTCGCTGCCTGGGACCTCGTGTGTGGCCGGCGTCGGATCCTGTCCCTGTTGTCGGCGGTATACATGGCTGGAGGCGTGCTGGGTGGTGCCGGTGCGGGGGTATTGGCCGACCATATCGGCCGCCGGCCGGTCCTCTGCATTATGATCTTTCTCCTCATTCTGGCCGGCATCGGTACCGCGTTCGCCCACAGCATACTGGCCTTCGCAGTCCTCCGCTTTGTCCTGTCTACGGCGGCCTCGAGCACGATCGTCACGTCGACTTTGCTGCTCTTCGAGGTCACCGACATCGACCACCGCGCACTGTTCTGCGCTCTTTCCGTATCCGCGGCTGGCGTTGCGTCTGCAATATATCGCGAGCTCGTCATGGCCTTCATCCGCGACTGGCAGATGGCGCAGATCGTGTACATGGTCCCCGCGAGTGCCCTAGTCTTAGCGGTGTACCTGATGGAGGAGTCACCGTGCTGGCTCCTGGCAACAGCGCGGGTGAGTCAAGGCGAGCGCGTCTTGCTGTGGGCGGCGCGTGTCAACAATGTCGACCAGGACGCCTTCAAGGCTCGCCTCGCAGCGCTCCGGGATCAGATAAAGAGGCAGCAGCAGCAGCTCGAACACGGGCGAGGGAGAAGTTTTGATGCCATTCTGTCGGATCAAGGTGCGTCCCGCTCTTTCTCTGGCAACTGACTGACTATTGGATGATTGCTGTTGACAAAGGGTAGTACGTTGATTTACTAGCATGTCTTACCATATCAACTAATTCCAGCTTTGCACATTTGTCTGAAGCCATAGGGTGGATAGGCTTCGCTCAAGATAGGCTCGTTTGGCGTCGTCTCTGTGATTGATACAACAAAAATACAGCAGCTTTATTTATACTTCAAGTCGAAAAGGAGGTTTCCGGAAAGATTATTTTACCTGTTTGAGTAACACGGATGGCCTTTCAAAAGAATTGGGATTTGGTTAATGAGCAAAATTATTACAAATACAAAAAAATGGCGACCGGGACACCGCCTAAAATAAATGGTTTTGTTTAGAAGTCTTTTGTGTTTTTCTGTCTGTAATACGCCCAAATGTCTATGGTCGAAAAATTATGCGAGAGCAGCCGCGATATGACGGGAGTACAGAAAGCAGACTGGCCTATCTCAGGGTACCACATTCGTGGCAGAACGTCTTCATGCTTCGAGTTTTATAATGCGAGAAACAAAGACAGAGTCCGCGATGCAGCAGTTCGCAGCTAAAAATCACTAGCATGGAGGAAGGACAGCTAGCTAGAGGCATCAGACTACATCGTTATTTAGAGTGTCTCATGCGTTGTGCCGCATTGATTTTGCCGTGGGGTCAGAACACTGACTGGCTGCTTTACTTACTCCCCGAATCATGTTGCCATACCAATTTTATGGCACCCAAAGGTGTGGCTGTGCACGGTGGCTTGCAAGAAAATCTTTCGTCTCGACTGGCCCGTGAGCTCATGGGTATGCCCGCCTGCCAACCATAGGCGAGGTTCAATGACGATGGCAACGTGATGAGAACGAGATGAAAGAGCAGGACAATTGAATGGTGAGACCGAGATGGAAACGAAGGAGAAGGAAGGATGTAGCTACAAGCAGCAACATCATCGTGGGCGACCACGAAAGAGGGTAAAAAGTGCGTTCGACAAAAGTATGTCATGAAAGGAATGGAAAAGCAATCAAGGATTGTCGGTCCTCCATCGGAAACCGAGTATTTAAATTTAAATCTGGTAATTAATTCTTTTTCTTAAGTAGCACTCCCCCGCATTATTTGTTTTAGTCGTCGTTATTATTATTATAACTGCGTCTATAGGTAACCGCCTCTTCTCAGGACGAGAGCTGACTGACAGCAACGACGCACTTCCTTTTGCAGATGTTCACGTCTCCGACCTCTTAACGAACCAGAGCTTGCGCAACCGGTCCACCGTCATTTTCGGCTGTTGGTGGATAACATTTGCCATATTCTTCAGCCTCAACACAAGCGAAGTTATGCGCACAAGCTGGGTGCCACGCTCCTCCCTCCTGGCGATGAGGATTATCGAGCTCCCTTTCAACGTCTACGTGCTGAGGCGCATCGGCCGTCGGCTGTCCTTAGCCTACAGCATGGCGGCCCTATCCGTCATCATCGGATGCCTAGCCGTGGTACACGTGTACCGCGGGTCGTACGCGCTCCACTGGGGGGTCACCGTGTTGTGGCTGCTGGTGTTCGAGTTAACCGTGACCACGCTGTTCGCCTTTTCGGCCGAGCTCTACCCGACGGTGGTGCGGGGCGCTGCGGTGGGCCTCTGCTACGTCAGCGGTCGGATGGGGGCCATAGTGGGGCCCTTCCTCAACGACGTGCCCTCTGCAGAGCTTCGGGGCGTGGCCTTCTCCGCCGTCGCCCTCCTCCTGATGTTCCTCGCGTTCCTGGCTGTCTCCCTGCCAGAGACGACGAAGCTCCCGCCAGCCAACACCATGGGAGGCATGATGGCCGACAAGTGGAAGCTGCACTCGCCGCTCAGGTTGGCCCGCAGCCACAAGGGTGTCCACGGCCCCACCAAGCGCGGAATAGCCAAGAGTATCGCGTCGAATGACAGCGGACGAAGGCACTGTGGCAGCATGGGCTTAGCGGCGGAGGACGACTAGTGCGTACCCTTACTCGCCTGATCAAGCGGCATGCGGCCTTGATAGATAAAGACTGCGCTCTTCCCAGCTCTGAAGTTTATTTTGTTCGCATATTGGCACTGAACTTATGATTTCTGTCACTGGACGCCGGAAGTACATGTTTCCTTGAATATCGTCATTTCCAACATTTATTGCTGCAGCATTCCACTTCTTGTTGATAGAAAAAGAAACATCCCTCTCGCGAGGGGCACGATCAAATGCAGAGCATTTCCGTGGGGGGCACGCCTGGAAGTCGTATGGATTACGTATTGGTTGTTGTTGTTGTAATTGTTGTCTTCTCAGCGTAGACATTGTCGATGAAGTCGATGGTGAAACGTGAACGAGCCGTGAACCCCCTGCCGTGGCTGTGACGCAACGTGGAGCGGCTATGACGCAACGTGGCGCGGCTATGACGCAACACAATCCAACACAATCCACTTTAATTCAATCCAATCCAAATCCAAACCAATCCAAGCCAAGCCAAGCCAAGCCAATCCAATCGAATCCCATCAATGCCACTCGCTAGAGAGTGTTATAGCGCCGAAATCGCGCCACCACACGAACGCGTGATGTTGACCGTCACGATCACGCCACAGATGTTAGCGACCGGAGCGCGCGCGAACGATGCGAGCGCCCCCACATGTTCTTGCGCGCGAGCCGGCTGTTGCTCAGCGCGAACCCAACGAGGCGAGAGAGGGTGTTGCGCACGTCCCCACCTGTTGTGCGCCCGAACCGAACGCGGTGAGAGAGGGTGTTGCGAGCGGAGAGAAGGCGAGGAGGACGCGGGGGAGAGGGCGCACCTGTGGCCGACGGTTTGAATGAGTCAAGGAAATAAGGCGCGTTCGTAACCTTCCGTTCTGTGTCGGCTTTGTGGCCCAGTGGGTAGAGCACCATGTAACTTGCGTTCCGCCGGCAGAGTCATGGGATCGAAACCTGGCGCCGGTAAGTATTGTTTTTTGTATAGTGTAGGGTGAGCGATGCGGACTACGACGTCAACGCGGGTGACATCGTGATTTACTGAAATGCTCGGCGTTTTAAAATGTCGTGGTTCCGCAAAACTCGTCCTCGCGGTGGCCCATTTTCTTTATTCTGCAGCGCCGCTTTTTTGCACAATGGGTCACTTATTGCTTATGCTTTAACAGAAGAGAAACAAAAGCAAGGAATGGGTCAAGAATGTCGTTTGAATATGTCCAGTCCGGTGCGAAAGCGCACGACTTAGAGCAAACTGCAATTACTTCAAAAAGCGTAGGAGAACCGTACCCACGCCTTTCGGTCGAAAGGGGTGGGTTCGGTCCCCACTCTGGGCGCGTGTTTTAAATGCAGAGCATTTCAGTAACTCACGATGTCACCCGCATTGTCCCGTCGTAGTCCGCACCGTCCTTGTCCGCACCCCTCCCCCTACACTATATAAAAAATACTATCGGCACCAGGTTTCGATCCCTCGACCCTGCGGGCGGATCGCAATGTGCATGGTGCTCTACCGACTGCGCCACAAAGCCGACACAGAACGGGACGCTATGAACGCGCCTTCTATCGTTGACTTATTCAAATTACTGCTGACGAGCACTCTCTCGTCAGCAGTTGCACAAGTGCAACTACATTAACGTAACGCAAACTACTTAACGTCGTGCGCCCCCGGAAATGCTCTGCATTTGATCGTTGCCCCTCGCGAGGGGGATGTTTATACAAGAACTCCTACTTCTAGCGGACTCCTGGCTGCCCTCGTTCGGCCATTGTAGAGACTATGAGGCGGTCTTCGAAGGGCGCCAAATTTGAATTTTACAAAATCGATTTTTAAATGCAGAGGCATTTCAGTAACTCACGATGTCACCCGCGTTGTCCCGTCGTAGTCCGCACCGTCGTTGTCCGCACCCCTCCCCCTACACTATATAAAAGAAAATACTATCCGGCGCAAGGTTTCCATCCCTTGACCCTGCGGGCGGAACGCAGTGTACATGGTGCTCTACCCACTGCGCCACAAAGCCGACACAGAATGGGAGGCTACGGACGCGCCTTATATCCTTGACTCATTCAAATTACTGCTGACGAGCGCTCTCTCGTCAGCAGTTGCCACAAGTGCACCAGCATTAACGTAACGCAAACTACTTTAACGTCGTGCGCCCCCGGAAATGATCTCCATTTGATCGTGCCCCTCGCGAGGGGGATGTTTCACTGCGTCATTACTACTGGCCAGTACACTCGTCGCCATCTGTCGGATGTTGTGCGAACCCTTTGCGGCTGATGGCGCGCGATTTTGAAACGACATTTTTAAATGCGAATGCATTTATTATTCGGGGGTTGTCTTGCGTCCATCGAGCGGCGTGCGCCTGCCATTCCTCCAGCGCGAGCCGCACGGAGCGCGCGCCTCGTAGTTCTGCCTTCGTCTTTGTCGTCGTCGTAAATGCGAATGCATTTCTTAGTCGGGGTTGCCGTGCTCCGTCGGCGTGCGCCCGCAGGTGTTATCTCTCCGCGCTCAATGCCGAACGCTAATGCGCATGAAGCGAGCTGTACTAGTTTGCTCGAAGCGGCAAGGACGGTGGAGTACTGCGGTGTTAGTCTCGTGTCTAACGTGTATGGGAACTTTGATATCGCACGCCGTTGCCACGTCTCCCGTTCGAGACACGTCTCCGTACAAGGACTTGTACACCCTTGCCTACACCGGAGACAAGGTCTTTGTGGTGACCGTGTACCTCGCGCCCAACCTCGCTCGAGACGCCGTTGCGCGCAGCCGGACGCGGCTATGGAAAGTGTACGCGTGCGCTCCAAACCCTCTGACCCCATAGTCTTGGTTTGCGACTTCGACGTTGACGTGCGCAAGAAGAGTGGCGAGTGGCTGGTCGAGTACATGCAGACCAGGCACTCTATGCATTGTCTCTCTGCCGGCTCGACACGTGCCCCCACTACCATTCACGGGAGTTGCATTGATCTGGTCTTTACGCGAAACTGTGACGCGCGCATGCTTCTCAAAGACCCTTTGACCGTGCACTTTAGCGATCACAAGGCAGTGATTGTGGCCGTCAGGTACAACGATAACACAAAACAGGTGCTGGTCTTGGTTGGCGACTTGACTTCAACGTTGACGTGCGCAAGAAGAGTGGCGAGTGGCTGGTGGAGTACATGCAGACCAGGCACTCTGTGCATTGTCTCTCTGCCGGCTTCGACACGTGCCCCACTGCCATTCACGGGAGTTGCATTGATCTGGTCTTTACGCGAAACTGTGACGCGCGTATGCTTCTCAAAGACCCTTTGACCTGTGCACTTAGCGATCACAAGGCAGTGATTGTGGCCGTCAGGTACAACGATAACACAAACAGGTGCTGATGATAAATGATTACGTTCACACTCTCGTCATTAATTACGCCATTACTCGCAACACACTCATCGGTGCACCCAATGCATTCGCATTTCTGCACGATTCCCTTCGGGGAGGTGCGGGGGAATTTTCTTCTTTCTTTCTTTCTCACGGAATTAATAAAAAAATAATTTAACGTCAATAACGGTAAAAAATAGTCTAACCATTCCCCAATGCCATCTTTGGCATTGTAGACTGCCGGCATTTCGTTCTCTATTTCCTAACTTTCTCTATTTCCTCATTTATATATATATATATATATATATATATATATATATATATATATATATAATATATATATATATATATGCGCATTCAAAATGGGAAATGAGGGGGTCGTTGGGCAAAGTCAAGCATGCATCGGAAAGCAAAGGGGAGAATGTGGTCGGTCATTGAAACAGATGAATAATTTTGAAAGACAGAAAGAAAGTGGAGTAGAAATGCCCAGCGGCGTGCATTGCTGTGTATCCGACTCTACTTATACTATATATGAGTGGCGTAGCCAGGGGGGGGGGGGCTATCCGGGCTTCCGCCCCCCCCCCCCCCCCCCCCGAAATATTTCCGGCCAGCGCCGTGCTGCCTGTTATGCGTGGTACGTCGCCTGTGAACAAAGCTGCATATTCTTCGAAAGTGCCGCTATTAGAGTATTGACGCCTCAATGTCTGCCCTACGCATGGGTGCTTACACAAAACGAAGGCTCTGGAGTGTGTCAAGCGCTGATGGATGATTGCGGAGGGGTGCAGCCCCAAAAGCCACGGCGCATTCGGGTGAGCTCAGAGCACGGGACGCCAAAGGCATGCGTTGTGTCCCTTTGTGCGAGACATGTAGCAACACAGAGAATAATTGGCCGGCTGTGTCGTTCTCAGCAGAGGAAATTGACTCGTCACGGTATGACCGGGCAAGCAAAAAGCGGGCCGCACTAACTCGAGGCGGAAAAAAAAAAGAGTGACCGCCGGCCTTTGATAGGTGAAGACTGGTACGATGAAAGCCCGAAAGGGAACAGTCGATCTTTGTTAAGTAGAAAAACCTGCAAGCGGCGGTGGCTGACCACGGCCGCTCCATCTCCTAAAAAAGGGATATAAGCATTCAATACTCCTGCAAGGTAACTTAAGAATGCGAAGGGGCTACGTAATGGGTAAAACGTACAGTTTAGCTGGATGAATGTTGTGCGTGGGCACAGGGCCTTTGTGAATGAGGCGCACAGCGAAGTATGCCCCTCTTCCTCGCGTCACACCTTCATTCTTCTTTTTTCACGTTTCTGTCGAGCCCGAAAGGGTTTTGCTGTATGGGCTCAGATTGCGCGCTCTGACTGTGCCTTACGAAGGCGATGTTGGGACAGTCATTTTCACCCCCGCGATTAGGCAAATCTGTTCAGCGGTATTTTTCCCTAACCTAGGAAACTGGAGAACAGCGGGTCGACAAAAAAGGCGCGCTGCGGCTTGTCGAGCTAGTCCCGGACTTTATCCTAAACGTGAGGGCACGAGGGTCACCAGCCTTGCCACAGACAGACGGCGTCGCAAAAGTAACAAAGACCCGATGGCCATATTCGACCTCGGTCATAACTAAAGCCCCTCCATTGCGTCCATGGCCGCGTTTTCCCTGTACGGCGGCTGCCCATAGCAGTGTATATTCACGGGCCTGAAACACAACAGCAATATGCCGCAAGATTAGAAGCGCCTCTGGCTTTGAGAAGCTCATCTTCGAAGTGCCAACACCCAAAAGAGGCCTAGAATTGTAAGTCATTTTCTTCCACTGATTAATTCTTGCATGATTACTGATGTCGTTTGGCGATGGAGTTTGCATTGTGCGTTATGTTGTGCAGTGTAATCAATTATGAATTATTTGATATTTAAATAATAACTTCCTGATATTTACACGATGTCACAGTACCATATGTCTGCGAAGTAAAAAAATTGTATCTCGTTTTATTTCGAATGCAGTATTTACGTTTGAATTCGCCATCGATAGCGCCCACGGTGGAGCAGATAGGTGACTTTTAATGAGGGAAAACGGAAATTCAACTCCTGTACGCCCAAATATTTTACTATGTACGAAGTTGGAGAGGGTTACTCATAGTGTATCGGAACAGCGTTTGTATCAGTACATGAAGAGTGAAAAATATATTTGTTCTGCCTGGCAGTTTCCGAAATATCAGATTACAGGTGCAAAATATGTTTTTGATTTCGGATTACTTCATTCTTATTTTTTCGAATAAAAATTTGCAAGTTTTCTTAAAACCTCTGACTAATTCCAGAGTTCAAGACAGTCATCCACGCACCCGCACCCCTGACATGTGGTTTGTGCCACGACAGCGAACGAATTATCTTCTGCAATGTTTAACACAGCAAATGCCTTGCATTCTGAATAGCTTGAAAGAGAGGGGTATTCGCGCTTGCATACTTTCTAGAAGGCGATTGCGCGATTATTTCATTTATAACTCGTAGTATCTCTTGCAAATCGGTTGTCTTTGTTTTGCTTTTTTTAATAGTGATATATGCCCTGTGGCTTAAAGTTCTAAAGGTACAAGTTGGCACTCGTTTCCCGGAGGAAGAGTAGAGGACAGTGGTGGTGGGGCCCCTACAGCCATCGTTGGAGATCGTGGGGTCACCCAGGACGCAGGCCTGTGCCGCGAAGGTGTCGGGATCTCGCTGCACTCAGGGAAGGGCACATCTTTAGCAGGTCATTGGTGTCGGCGTCTTCCGCAGGAGCCGTGTCGAAGGGGCAGTTGTTGGTAAACGAGGCATGGTATCGCGGTGGCCACTCCCGGGTTACCCAGGAGAGAGGGGCACCCCAATTTGAAGTCTACGCAGCAGGACCTCCTCCCAGCGAGCGAGCCCACTGGGTTGATGCTGGTATCTTTTTTTGTCAACGCATTCCACGCCATCGGCGAGAGTGTGCAGATTTCCTGTTGTCTACCAATTTCCCCTTGCTGTCCTATCGCACATGTGCATTTCCAATGGCAGAAGCTTTTGTAACTTGCAGAAGTGTATGACTGGGAATGTGTTCTTGTTTTCACGGGAATTTTCGAGAAATGTCTTACTGTACTTGTAAATATGTTTTCACTGATGTGTGTGCATCGTTAGATCTGTTTTGTAATTTGATCAAGCATTACTTCCATGCCTCTGCTACTTCACATGTTTCGCTGCTGTACGGCCCACCAGGCACATTCAAGCGATTTATGACCATTTTTTTCGCCTTGGGATCCTCGAAAAATTTTGTTGTAAATAAAAATAACTTGACTTGAAAACCAAAAGAACGAGCTGATCACTTGATTTTAAATTATATCACGCAAAATTTATGCACGAATAATTTCGGCTCTCTTTCGCTACCGTCGACAATCGACCAATACCAATGGGTATTTTTTTCTCTATACGTCCCTTCATTTGCCATACTTTTCACGTAACCAAGCTTATCATCACCAAAGTTATCGAAGGCAGCGAGCGCCGTGGTGCCCAAGATAATCGTTGGTTTCCTACGACGCGTAGGGCAGCAAAGTTTCTACCGGGGGCGTTTCTCGTCGTAGACATTGACGTCAGAAGTTTATTACAAGGCATTATAGTGTGTCGACTCAGTTTAGCTAACAAGGTCATATTTCGTGTTTTCTAGCTATTAAACTACACAAGTTATGAAGCATGTTTTCGAGAAGCGTGGTAAAGAACAGACTGGAAGAGAACGCAAAATTTGGAAGGAAGTCAAAAAAGGCCTTTCGTCATTTTGCTTTTCAATTTAGAGCAAGATGCCCCACTTACCTGTAATGTCGCCCTTTTTTAAAGTTCAATCATATTTTTTCTACATCAATTAAAATTGTCCCAAAGAATAAAAAAAGTGGCTGAATGTTACATAAAAAGTAAGCTTCCTAGCTTGCTTAGAAGAGAGAAACAGGACCCAAAATTTTGGCAATGTTTGAAAATGTCATCTTTGTATTTTGATTAAAATTTTTTTTTCCGCAAGCAAAAAAATTATGCACCCCTCCGTCTAACTGCGACAATCGTAGAACGCGAAGCTTTCTCGTGACGCATTCCTTGGTTGTCGTCGGAGTTTGGACTAAGTTTCGACCACGTCGAGATGAAGCAATGATGAGGAAGGGCTCCCGTGCGACTTAGTGATGCTTCTGGGTCTCCATAGCATCTGGCGTGCAGGCATGGTTTGGCTCCATGGCGACGCGGATGCTCACCCGGCGCGGCAGTTTCTAGGGGAAAGTGTTACAAAACCTGTTCAGGAGCAAAGAACACTACAGCCAGTTCCCCATTGGTTGCCTTTTTTGAAACAATATGCCTGTTCGATTTTCCACTTCTGGCTTCCCGGGGCTGCCCGCGGGCTGCCAGAGGCGAGAGCCGGTCATTCGTTTTTCTCGGGCAGCCCGAAACGTCATTTCCGGCGGCGCCAGAACGTCTTCGATTTTTCTTGGTCGGAACTTCTGGCTCTCCGCAGGCTGCCAGAGCCGCCCGGGCGTTCGTGGTCTGGCGGCGAGCGGGCACCGATCGGGCAGATAGCAGACGACGCTGCTAGCAGACGACAAAAGGAGAGCGGCACGGCCATTTTCAAAATAAAATTGCGAATATTTCTCGTTTTTTCGGATTTGATTGTTTGGAGTTTATTTATTTGATCTGAAAAATCACTTTCGCCACATTTCAGCTGGTTTTTCTCATTGCAACACCCCTTTTTTGAACGAGAAGTGAGATGACTTACGATTCGCCCGTAAACGGTCATTTGCGGTGCGTCTTTTGGAAGACATGGAGTACCTACTTAAGCTTGTGGGCGAGGACGGCGTCGCAATTCTAGATGAGGGCATGTCTGTGTTTATTACTTCGTGTAAGGGGTTCTAAGCGATTACATTGGTTGTCCTTGCGTCACGAATGAAAGTTTTTTATTCCTTCGGTAACGAAAAAGCTCTCCCGCAGCACTTTGCGTAGTCGGCGCTGCCAGGAAAGCCGGCGAACACGTCGATGAACACTATAGTCCGCATTGTAGATCCCCTGGAGTACGATGGAGTAAAACTTCTTGCGATTGTAGTAACTCCCTTCGGACTCCGAGCGTCTAGAAATGCGGCACCCATAAATCGCGCCGATCATGTCCGACAGTCCTCCGCTTCCTCGACGAACGAGTTCAGCTCCAATACTGCTCAGTCGGGCCGGAATATTTTCCGCCCGCTGATAGAAATAAACAAATCAGATGACTCGGTATACTGCGGCGTGAACAGATGACTCGCTCACGTCGAATTCGCGATCATGTACATGGTACACTGTGTACCGATGTACGACAGGGCAATCAGAACTGTCTTCTGGGCAGGCATTTTGGGGCGTTCTCGCAGGCCTTCGGGGTAGAATTCGGAGTGTTGAAATTCGGCGACCAGGGCTGCCACTGTACGTTGTGACAGGGAAACAGTCTCTTGAACTCGAACTCCAGGTAGGTCGGCCCAACGTTCTCCACGTAGAGAGGTACGCGGTGCCGTTCTTCCCGCTGAACCATTGCGAGGACGACGCACACACTGAAAACGTCGACTTCGCAATCGTACTCTTCATCTTAAAGATGACGGCGGTCCGCAAACAACGCGTCGGGGAGAGCAGCGAGCGCACTTCTTGCGTCGTCCGACATTATGCCGCTGAAACTGTAGCAGATTGACTACCGAAAAAAAAAGTTGCTCAGCAGCGCTCGTCGCAGCTGGGCTCGGTCCCGGCTTCCGGTGTATCCCGAAGCGCTTGAACAACGTAATGATGACGCAACATCCTGCCCGAGAGCAAGCTGCTGGCAGCCCGCGGGCTGCGAGAACGCCCGTAAATCGAATAGGCCCACTGACTGCAATATAAGTACTGATCCAATGACAAAGCGAAGCCGGAGTTACGGCTGGCCGGTTTTTGTGTTCATGTCGTATGTGTTGTGTTGAATGACTTGCTTTATGTCAAAGTCCAGCAATAAAGAAAAAAAGAAAGGTGCAATCGGATATACGCCGGCTTCATTACTCGAGGTGCCCAGATTCGATTGCAGCCACCGCAAGTGATTTTTTTTCCTTTCACTCCACCCACGATCATTCATCATCATCGACTGATAAAGTTGGCTTTCCCGCAGGACGTCCTCTCGTTACTGACGCCATCAGTAAAAACACTAAAGCTCCGCTTTAAAATACATTATTTTTTTAAAAGTACTGGATGTCTTGCCAAAAAAAAAATATCAATGACGGTAGCTGCAACTATTTGCCGCTAGAGGTGCAAACACTGAATTTCGTGCGAATCGTCCAACGAGGCTGTGATGCGATAAGGCTTCCGGTTTTTTTTGGAAAATAAAAGCTTTTTCCTGCTGACAAATTTCGTACCTGCTGACAAATTTCGTATCTAATTCCGTGCGCGAAATGAGCTAAATATATATTTTTCCCAAAATTGAAAATAGCCACAAAACGCACCTGTTCTCTCTTGTGAAAGCCGCAATCTAGACACTGGGAAGACATACGGGCTAGGCGAGAAAGTGGCTGCTGACTCGCCACTGCTTCTGTTTTCCCTGATATCTGGATCAATTGATTAAATTCGTCTTTGAAATAGCACCAAATAATGGGAAAAATTCAGCATCTTGCCTTTTTTAAGCATTTTGTTTTTCTTGTAGTTGTTTTCGATTTAAACAAGAAACATTGTTCACACTTTGCTCATAATTCAACTCATCGAACAGGTCAGGAAGCTTGAACCTTTTCGCAAACCGGTTCGATGCAGTTGAATAAATTCTCGAACCGGTTCAAATTTCCCAACCGGTTCGTGAACCAGTTCGCTACGTGATTTATTCGAACCGGAACTGAACCGGAACGGAATGAATTCGCCCAAACCGTAACCAAACAGGTGTTTCGCTTTGACACCCTCATAAAAATAAGAGAAAAGAAAGAGTAAAAGCAAGTACAAAGACAAAACCATGGACGAAAGGAATGCTTAAAACATTACAGGTAAACCGAACAAATAGCGGAATGAAAGATGTTGCACGCTCGTAATGTGCCTTCATTCGTTCAGATAAGCCTTTGGCCTTTGAAACACGAAGTAACGGTTTTTCAGCCATTTGGGACTGCGATTTGCAATGTCTGTGACATAAAAGAATCTGCGTTTAAATTGCTGGTGGTCGAGCTTCGTGAGCGCGGTTGGTAGGTGCTGCCCCTGCTTTGGCCCATACTAGCGTAAAAAAAAGATTTGTTTGAGCAGGTTACATGTTCCTATTCGGTTTTGTCGGTGCTAAAATATTAGTTTGGAATACGTAATTCTTTTTTTCCATGACAATTCCGGTACACGCTGATCGTAGCCCATGTTTAGGACATGCTAGAAACGCAACATCATCTCGTACTTCAAAGCCGCCCAGCAAATACTGCTGCTTCATCTTCCCCGCCCGAGGAGGCAGCCGAAGACTCGTGCGTGAGTCTTCAAAGTAATCTTCTCTCGGTTTAATGGTGAAAGCCATTGGTCTTCAGGGAGGGAAGCTGGTAGAATGTCACCCGGAAAGAGCAGTGGCTCGTAGGCAAGACCGGGCAGGAGATGCGGCCGGCGCGTGCTGTGCGGATTCAGTCGTAGTCGTAGTGCGAGCGGTTGAGAGAGGGGGAAAGCCCCTATCGTGTCTCGCTCCACGCGCGTAGCGACGGAGTCATGTCACGTGGCTGTGCCGGACATCCAGGTTTCCGCGAAACAAGCTCAGCCATCCACCCGCTTTCGAGGCATCCATGCAGTGGAGCTTTGTCCGTTGGAAAACTTTTCAGACGCAGTACACCAGCTTTTTCATTCTGCCGATGAGGAAGCTATTAGGAATCGTCGCAGAATTCATGCAGTACAACACTCGTTGCATAATGACAGCTTTGAGTGTGATATGATAGGGAGCTCCATCAGGTTTTTCTTCAGAGCTTTGTCAAAATCCGCTCTGGTAGGGTTGCGAGTAGGTTGACCAACAATTTTAAGAATCACACTCCAGAATCTGTTGCCATATATACGTTCTATATATCTTTACGATGTAATAATTACATGTATATGCTCTATAGAGTATAATTAAAAATAGAACAGCGATAAAAAATTGCAGAACCTGCATATGTCATTCGTTTCCGTCTCTAGTGTAGTTTTTCCTTTAGGACTTTGTGCCCTAGAGTACAAATTACTCGTAGAACATCGTATTATTAGTGGAGAGGAAATAGGTAATAAAATTTTACAAGAAAAAAAGCAAATTGCAAGCTATTGAGAGTGCGTTCTCAAACCCAAACATCGTAGGTCCCACGAAAGTACATAGCAATTGTTGAGCAGCTACTCTGACGGGAATATTTGTAAGCACTTGGTGAGAGCTTGCTTGCAGTCAGTCCCAGGAATTCTTGCTGTGGTGCTCCTGAAGTGTGACACGTGCAGTGTCACGCGCTGGGAAACTTCATTAGCACCTGCGTAAGAGAAAGAGGGAAGAGGTTGTGAAGACATGTACCTAAGTTACTTTGCGAACTCTATGCCTTCAGAGCGCGAAACGTCGTTAGGGACACACAGCGTTACTGTCACGTAATGCAGCCTGAACGTCTAGATAGACACTACACTTGATCGTTAACAAACTAGGGCGATGTATCAAACTAGCACCGCTTTTGATGAAGTATTAGCCCCATCATGTTATGAACATAACAGGCACCTTTCCTGCCAAATATCATGCCGAGCTTTTGAGCTCACATTGAACTTACCTCTTTGTCGTTGCGACTATGTGTGGATAAGTGAGAACGCGTCCATGTCGACTAGCAGCACACAAATTGAGACGTTTTTGGTGTATCGCAATAACCGGTGGTACTGCCCTTTAAGTTAGCACATCGGTACATATAAACGTAAATTAGCCTGAATGGGAGTTTTCTGGCTGAACTATGTATTTGAAACTCGTCACGGTAGGCGGCTTACTCCCATGTTTGGTATTATGATGGCGGTAAAACTATCTATTCACTCCGGTGGCCAAGAGGCGTCGTAAGTAGGCGCATTTACCACGATTGTACCACCCCCAAAACGGAGTATATGGCTGTGAATACCAAGCTGGTCCCAATGGGAGTATTTAAAAAAGAACGCCTCCTCCTTTCTTTCACCTCCTGCCCTGCCGCTCCTCCACTACGCCTACTTACAAAAATAGCTGCCAGTTTGTGTCGTGTGAGCTGTAGTGTCCCCGAAAATTCTTTGTCGATGCGAAATTGCGGCCGCACGAATGGCTGAGATGTGCTTCCCGCGAACGGAAACCTATTGTGGAACTAGCCTGGACTAACGTGCGCCGCACTGCAACGTCTCCTTCGAGTCACCGACCTTCGAGCCGACGGACTACGCCAGCGAACCAACGCGAGGCCTAAACGCAGGGACCGAAAACGGAGAGTGGTTTGTTGAAAACAATGCGGTGGTGCCGCTTACGAGCCGGTTCACTGTAAGCATCGCACGTTTTTATTGTATTCAGCATTTTGAGTGACGTGTGGCCCTTGAAGTGTCAAATTAAAACACGTGTGTTTCCGCGTCACTGTGCCGGCAATTCTCCGCCTGTCAAGGCGAGCGTTGTGCGTGGAGAGGGGCGCCATGCCCTGCCGAACGGCGTAGAAAAGCAATGAGGATATCACCAGTCTCAGCTTCAGTTTTGTGTGTGTGGGTGGCGCGCAGACTGAAGTTTCCGTACTGTGAACAGCGATCGAGAAAGTAAGCTACTAAGGCTGGTAATTTTTTTCGTTACGCGGTATCTGCGGCTCATCATTTGCAGGAGAAGCTTATATTGCCCAGTGAGCTCCGCAGAGTCGATTTTCTTGCGAAGTACGAGCGGTGCCCGCCACGCTTGGTACGTGGTAGATGATAGCGACGTAAACCTAGCGGCCCCATTGGTTTCACTGGGGCGCTAAAGGGTCGGGGTGCCGGGGCTGGGGGGGGGGTCGACAAATGGAGCACTCTGTGAGCTCTGCCTGTTCAAATTGAACCACTGAGGGCAATTTGCTGGAGAATTCTTGTTGGTTCGACGAACGTGTTTTGTTTGTCAGCACTGGAAATTATGTCCAGCGGAGGCGTTGAAACAGTAACCCTTTAGCAAATTTAGTGGGGAGAAAGGGGGAAGGGCGGGGGGGGTGGGTACAACCTCAATCCGGCAACCTTGTTGTTGCGGGCTTTAGGTTTTAGCCCCCGCAATACACGAGAGAAGAAGAGGGAGATGAAGCATTTGGAGAAGTAGGTCGCAGCAAAGGTAGCATTCCGTTTCGAACAATACTCCGTCTTCACATCCGTACTCCTGACAAGCCAGTGAACGGAGGTGTCTTAAATGAAAGTGGAATTTTGCATAGCTTAAAATACAGACATTACGGAAAAGTTGAGCGCAGGTGCCAAGTGCCGCGTCATTGCACTGCTATTTCCTTTTTTTAAGGTAAGCTGTACAACATGGCTTGTATTTGTTGCTGTAGATTTAAAGAGCTACGTTATCCCTGTACTAATGCCGGTGCTTCCGCGGCTTCGTGGTAAACATGCCATGGGGGGCCACAAAGTCAGTGTTTTGAACTACGTGCAAGCGACCTGCGCAACTATCAATGTCTGCTGGGGTTATTGTTTGCAAATGGCTTTCATTTTTTATTTGAAGTGAGTTGTAGTAGATGACCAAGATACCTTGTATTCTCGATGCACGTATTTTGTTTATTGAGCGTTTTTAGATTGTATTGTTATCTACGTGTTCAAACGCATTTTTGTATTCATTGATTGATTGATTGTAGGGTATAACGCGCCGACGCAACGCAGGCGATGAGGCGCGCCGTAGTGGAGGGCTCCGGATTAATTTTGACCACCTGGGGATCTTTAACGTGCGCCGAAATCTCGTACACACGCGCGTTTTTGCTTTTCGCCTCCATCAGAAAAGCGGCCGCCGCGGCCGGGAATCGAACCCGCGACCTCGTGCTCAGCAGCGCAACGCCTTAGCCACTGAGCCACCGCGGCGGGTGCATTTTTGTATTGATGCAATTGCTATGCAATAAATTGTCTATGTACAAAAAACAAACGTTCCACGTTTTTCCTTTAAAATTTGCAAACGAAACTAGAAATTATGTCCAATACGGTTTCTGGACATTCCTAAAAGAGAATAAGATACGCGCTATGCGCCTAATAACAACTCCCAAATACAGTCATGAATTCCCCTACACCGCTTCTATAAATCTCTTGATAAAACAGCAAAAATAATAATGCAGCTGAACAGTGCGCCGAACGCGCCTTCTATTGGGAGGAAGTAATATAATTCCAATGCTGCCGTTGAAAACCCCCATTTTAGTCGGAATAGAACATTACTCTTTTATACCAACAAATAAAACTCCGGAAATAATGCCAGTAAGGCGATGTCCCCACTGGAAGGAGTATAGCCATACCCCGATTTTATAAGTATAGCTATACTAGTATATCCCCGACTTGAGATTGAGTTATACAGAAGGCCGTCTACTTTCGTTTCGGGTAATTTGTGGCCTGAGTGTAAGGGAACCAGTGACGTGTGCGAGCAGGGCTACAGCAGCAGCAGCAGCAGAAGCAGCGCCAGCAAAGCCGGCGGAGAGGGCACAGAAAGATTAATTCGCTTTGGAACGGGTCATGTTCGCGAGTATCCCAACAGACGTGCCTGTCATTATTTAAGCACAAATGACGTTTGAGCGAGCGCGTAGAGGTTATTATCACTGATCTCCACTAGAGTTGCTGGATGGCGCTTCGAGCTCTCCGGCGCACGGCCGCCGGAAGTTCGAGCGCTCGTCCCGGAAGTCGGGCCGTTACAGCATAGCGCATGCTACGCATGGGCTGGTTTCGCACGCATTCCGCCAAAAATGCCTGCTTGTTGCGCCGTCAACTACACAAGCAGACTAGAGTAGTCGTCTGGGAAGACGTTCCCTTTGGAAGTATTACAATATTCTGTACGACGTACGTGATGCGCAGCGAAACGCAAATGTCAAATCAGTGTCGTTTTAAAGCTGTGGTTCTTGTTACGCAGATTCCCTCGCTCTAAGTCGGATTTATACCGGCGTTGGGTGGTGAACTTATACCCCAGTTACACGGCGAAAGTAACCGAAGTTACATTTAACCGTGGTTACTAAACTTTACCCGCGGTTATCGCAAACTGCGGCTTTGGATGTTACACGCGAAATTGCAAGTTTGGTGACCGCAGTCACTTGATTATGATCGCAACAAAAATAAATTACCACACTTTTAACTTCACGATAAAAAACAAAAGAGAAGCAGTGTAGACAAAAAGAAATATCGTTAAAGCATTCGCTTCTGACACAAACGCAACGCACTCGTGCGCGGCGAGTGCGTTGCGTTTGTGTTTCCCCAGGGGAAACACAAACACAAGAGGGGCTTCCCCAATAGCTCACAACCGGCTTGATTTGCTTAGGTCTGTTCGGTGTTGGCAACTTTCGGCTTAGCATCGCGGTAGATATTTGACCACCGCTATCTTTACAACTGCGAATTACAACCCATAGCACAATTTTTCACCACACTAACATCCATTTTCTCGCATGCGGAAGTTCTTTTCCGCGATCAGGTTGATTTCGAAGGGCGGCGATAAGCTGGCTGCCGTGGTCTGGGCGGGTTCGGGCCGCAAGCAGTGCCGTGCGGGCAGGCGCGCCAGCGTGTTTACAGGTACGGCCGACGCGCGCGCCGATCGTTTCGGAGTGCTGAAAACGCTTCAAGATTGCCTGCTATATCCATTTTTGGCAGACGACGCGCAGAATTTACAAATTTAGCGCGGCTTTTGGCGTAGTTGATCGGGCGGATCGGGAAACGAGCCGCTGCTGACGGGCAGTCGCGCTTATTGCGAGAGCGATGCAAAGAATTCGCAAGCGCGTCTTGGGGACAGCTTTGGGGCGCCCGCTATCTGAGAACCTTGGTCTGTTCCGAACGCCAGGTGATTTTTTTTTCGCCTCCGCTGATGCGCCGCCACTTGCGGCCGGACTGAATAGTGCGATTTTGAGCACTGCGGCTGCGGAAACTGCGGTTAGCGTGACCGAACTGAGGTGGCGAAGCTCAGTTTGCGTTAACCATGGTTAGCGACGCAACTGCAGTTTCGTCTGTCGTGTAACGCAGCAAACTGCGGTTTTGTCTAACCGCGGTTTGCTAAACCGTGGTTAACTGTGACCGTGTAACTATAGTTATATAGCTATATAGCTCTCCACCCCCAGGCAGCAGGCTCTGCAGTGAGCACTTTACTGACAACTGTTTTGACAGAACGGGTGCACGAACTCGGCTACAGCCTGACGCCGTGCCCACGTTGTTTTCTTTCTAGCATAAATCCCTAGTATAAATTTCTAGCATAAATTCCACTAGAGGTGCGTCGTCTCCTCTCAAACCAAGACCCAAGTGACATTTTCGTTCACCTTTGCAATTAAATTCTGCTTCATATTAACGACGCATATTTCGGTATAGCAAAAGTTGCGATTTGAACGCGATGTGTATAGCCAAAATGCAATAAAGTGAGACCAAAATGCCAAAATGCGCTGTTTGGGACGCTTATCAGCGGTTGAGAAGCGTAGCAGACGCCTGACTTCCGGGACGAGCCGTTGAACTTCCGGTGGCCGTGCGCGCGCCCGGCCGCGACATCGGCGAAGCGCCATCCAGCAACTAAGTGGAGATCAGTGGTGTAAACTCACCTGCACGTCATGTTGAGCGGTTATGACTGGGGCTCCGTCACCAGCGCTCAGGCTGCAGCCGATCACTACCTCGTCTTCATCGATGGAGCCCGACCGATGCACTTCGATGTATCCAACCACGAGAGCGCCGTAGCGGCGAGCTTTGGCCGCCAGAAGCCTCTTGTCGGCAGCCCCGCGACCTCCACTCACCGGGGCCCTGGTCGTTCCGTTCGCTGCTGTGCGCAGCCACGATGGGGGGTCGACGATCGGTAACTGGCGGGCGAGCACCTGCCAAGCGTAGCTGGTGCCCATGCTCTGCGCCAGGTACTCGAAGGTGGGCGCAAAGAGACACCGGCGCGTCGCCCGATCTGCGGCCAGGCATCCGCGCTTGTCGCCGTAGCAAGGCAGCGTGTCCCCTCTGCGCAGACGGCCGCGAACGCCTTGCAACATTTCTCGTGGAGGACGATTGTTGCAGTGTCATCTAAAATAGGCAGTTTTGTAGGCCATAGATTGTGCGCTCTTATTATCGTCATCGTCGTTAGGAGCAGCAGGTACGTAGCAATTGCATTTGACTTACATAAATGCTTGTTGTGCAGCTTCGGCTGCAGCAACGCGCTACAGCAGGCAGCTGGACATGCTGCAGTTGCTTGTCGCCGTGCGCTGTCGTTACTTTTGTCTACTCTGCAGACGAGCGGGATTGTATCAGAAAACCGTAAACTGATAAGCGGTTGCAATATAATTCAACGGTTAAGTTTATTTATATATACATTACCGACTGCACAAGGAATCTCCAATAAAATGGTTTATTTTGGTGTAAGCTTAGCAATAAGCACGCCACTAACGTGATAGACCATACCGAATAATTTAACGAGTCTATAAAAAAATGTTAAATGTTTGACCAACCTTTTCTTTGCATTTGACATGTTGACTCGACTTGTACGAGAAATCACCCTATGGAAACTACTTATGAAGGATTTGCTGTTGGTCGAGTTGGTGTGGACTTCACGACATGGTTTTAGGGCTAAAAATAAACGAAAACCATAAAGAAGACAGGGCAGGCGCTAACTAACAGCTGGTTTTGTTGCCATGACGTGCAACGCTATTTATTTTATTTATTATTTATTTATTTATTTATTTATTTATTTATTTATTTATTTATTTTATTTATTTTTATTTATTCAGCTTGCTGCATTCGCCCAGCGGGCATTGTTGTAGGAGATACATAAAAAGTGTTTAGTGCAGAAACGGAATCATGAATCTCGTAATATGCAAAAATAAAAATCAACAGAGGCATCGTTTAAAAGCTTGCAGTAAAGAACATTTTACATAAAACGACAACAGAACCGAGGGCAAAAAAATAAAAGAAAAGACAAAAAAGGCAAACAAGACGAAAGGCGAAATAAAAATGGACATTCAATAAAACGACATTCAATAAGGTATAGAAAAGAATGAAGAATGACAGATTAGCTGTGCATGGAACTTCACGAACCACTTAGGAAGGCTACGGGAGGGCGGTGTCAAACTAACTGATTTCCCAAGGATACAGAGATATATACGTATCGCTACCACAATCAACCCCTTTTTTTCTTTACGTGATAGGCCTACAACAGTTCACGGGGTGTTTGGTCCTGGCTTCTGCCTAGAATGGGGCGGCTGCAAAAATGCAACGAGTTTTTTTTTTTTTTGTTCTTCCGGTGGTGTAGACACAAAACGTTTCGAGTTAGTGTTGTTGCGATTGAGTGCCCCGCTACTGTGTGCGAGCGTAATACAAGTTTGGTGCACTGCAATGAAGGTCCCTGTGTTGCGGTGTACCCAGCGCATTTCGAGCTTCGCCAAGAATCAACGCGTAGCCTGACATCCGCACAGCTGCCAGAAACCTATGAGTCATGGCTGTTACCGAACCAACGTGTTCCTGCCTCGGTGTGCTCGATTTTGTTCCCCTATTCAACGACCGTCCTTATTTTCCGCCCTCTCTTCAACACAGCGTACGCCGGCTATCACGGGATTTGTTGAGAGTATTGATACTTGCATTGATACTTTCAGGCATTGATACGTTCAGGCATTTACTTTCAGAGTGCATTGATACTTTCAGGCGTCGTGCCCAAACTCGTTTTTACGATTGAGATTTCTGGTTAGAAATTTTTAGCCATCGGTGAGCCGAAAGAGTTCGCTCTCGGTTGTTTTTTAGAACGTTGCTGTGCCTCCTGCCTTGCTGTAAGGGCGGCGGTCTGTGCCTCCGGTGTCATCGCTGCTCTTTTCTCGTCATGCATTAAATAAATAAAGTTTTGCTATTGGCTCTGCATCGTCGAAACGAAGGCAACTCTTCTGCAAACCGCTGCCCCACCACGCTACAACGGCATTGACGGGAGTCGGCTATAGGAAGCCTTGGCCGATTTAACAGTGTTTATCATCACTGCAGAAACCAAAGGTCACAGCAATTTATTGCCTCGCTATGAGCATCTTTCGGGGTTATTACGGGGTTACTTGCGCTGCGCTTACGGGACGTAAGATAACTACATTTCTTTTGCTGGTGAATGCTCACGTTTTGTAAACGTGCTTTTGCAAGACACGGGCGCTCGGTATGCTCATAAAAATAACCCATTGTCGGTCATGCCCACCAGAATAGGGACCGGGCGGCCGTTGTATGGCACCACCGTCGCTTCAGCGAACAGCGTCGCCCGTGGCGAACCGCTCGTCAGTGGAATGCCGGTGGCGGTCAGCGCAGTGTTATTGTGCATGGCTTTCTTTCGCTCTGCTGCGGTGCGGCTTGCAAAGCGTACATAACCACAAGGACTTTTTTCAGATCGTTAAATCTTGAGCGTGGATGTGACCTTTACGAGGCATGCCATGAGTGTGGTTTACGCCAAAACTCAGTATTTACAAATAGCCGACGACGCTCAATGCGCAAAGCTGGAAATCAAGCTGGAAGTGAAAGTCCGTTCCTTCATGTAATTTTTTCATGTCTGCATGCAGTGTCGTGCATCGAGGAGTATAGTACAGCTAAATGCTCCCACAAAGCCGGTGTGTGCAACCGATCCAGGAATGCTGCGGCGCTGGCCTTTGGCAGTTAATGACAAAACGGCGTCGACGTCGTGCACAAGCGAAAGACAAAGTTGGGGGTGCCTTCTAAGATTGACCTCAAAACAGAAACAGACGACGCTTCCGTAGCTTCATTACCTACGGCTGAAACGTGTTTAATTTCACAGAAATGCTCTTACTCATCAGGAATCAGTGATAGAATAAATACCGCATGATAGTAGAACGTTATTGCTTGTTGTGGAGAAGCATTGCTTTATAAGAATTGCAATGGTTGCTGGCTAGTTGGTAAAGGTTTTTCGATAACCAATTCATGCGTGGTTCAAGGACGCAAGACAGGAGGGAGCCCGAAGCCTGTACTTAGCTTCACAACTGAATGTTGCGGTTACAAGCTGCAACCTACGCTTGAAAATCATGCACTCCTCCGTGTAACGACGATGATGGTTTATCGTAAAGCTTTCTCGTATGGGACTCCATGGTTGCCTTCTGGAGTTAAACTTTGACTAGTTGAGCTTCGAATTTTATTAGCACGCAGTTTGGTGTTTTGATCGCAGCGTCTTTGTTTGAACATTTCCCATTCATTTCGCAAGAGGAAAGCTTTGCGTTCAACCATCGTAATCATCAGACGAGGGTTAGGTGATTTTGCTGTTTAATTTTGAACTTCCATGCACCCCTCTCCAAATCAAAACATTTTCCAGCGTGTCGAAAATGTGTCTGTGCTGGAGGACTCGGATTGATGGACCCATATTGGAGGCAACTAATCGCGCGTTTTTGGTGTCTTCACAAGGCATTACATGATTTTTAAGGTACTCTGTAAAGAATACTTAAGCATTAAAAACACCGGCTGACGTTACACTACCACATTTTTTAACTATCGGTGCCAGCCTTTATTCCACGCAGGTGGTAAAACGGGAAGCGGAGGAGGAATGTTTTGCGGCTTGGGCTGTTGGGTGGTTGAATAACCTTGGCTCTTGAAAAAATGGCCACCAAAAACGCGGGAGTTCCACTTCGGCTTTCAGGCTCCCATGCTGTCACAGTGTCGCTCACCAAAACCGAAGGCACAAAGCTCACGGTTTCAGAAAGTGTAAACTACCGCAACGTTTCTACTGTTACACGGTAATCCATATCGTACGCAAGTGCCTTTCTCTTCAAAGCACACGTATCGAGGTATCCCAGCGCTACGGCTGGCGCGGAAACCGTAGTCATTGAAACCAGTGAAGATAATTTACAGTAGTAGAAATCAATACTAATATTCCTAATAGTTTTATTCCTACTAAGATCGCGTGGAGCCATGGGCGCAGAGCGTTGCAAAAAGCGCTCATGTGAATGTATCCCATTCCCAACCTTAGCAGCATCCAATAAGTTTGCGTAGCCGTTAGTGCATTTAAGAAGGAATGAATACTAATAATAGTTTTATTCGTACTCAGAACGGGTGGAGCCAAGCGCAAATCGCTGCACAAAGCGCTCATGCCATTGAAGCCGATACCCAAACTTTAGAAGCGTCCGACAAGTTTACGTAATCGTCACTGCATCTAAGAAGCCAACACATCTCTCTAGACTTTGTTTCATCTCACATGTCCGCTCACTACACCACCAAAACATTCAAAGCACCCAAGCAAACACGACAAAAACAACGGGAGGCTGTGTAGTCCAATGCACCGGCTCATTCCACTGACGAGGGGAGCGCCGAGTGGTGGCGCCACCTCTCCAGCTGCCCGGTCCCTATGAGCATCTGTCCACTGTTTTCTGGGAGGCAGAATGCGAGCACCTGTTTCAGAACGTTCTCGTTCGCGAGATTGGTACCTCATACGCCCATGCACCATTTCGCCGCTCCCCAAACACTGACAGCTGTCAAAACTAGGTGACAGATGATACACAACCGAGAGCAATTGTTTGCTTTTAAGAGCATACCCTCCCGACGGTTTGTTTATTCACACAAAAATTCCATTGCGACGTAACAATAGACAGCTGCACTGGGGAAACACAAAGAATAGATGTGATATGTGGACCCATAGAGCTGTCTGTTTGGGGAGGTTTTATGTCTTCCACAAATGACACGTGCCACTTTTCTACTGCAAATTTGTATTTACTTGCTTAGACTACCACAACATTGGAGTTGCTCATGGCGCCTAGGCAATGACAGAGATGCACTGGCACGCATGACACTCCTGCCTTACCACAAAGGCGCAGGCCTGATAGCTCTGCCCTGCTCCAGCTGTGAATTATATCAACTAGCACGAACCTGCGGACCGTTCGACCGACCAGCCAAGCCGTCGTCTGCCCTGTGATCTTGGCTGGCCACAGTGGCGGAATTTCTGGTAGCACGGCCGGCAGCCATCGCTCGTTGGGAAATGAGTCACGGCGCTTCGTGAGGATCTGCAGTGCCCCGGATATTGGCCGGACGACGCCGTCTGGGCCGGCCAGCATTCGCCTTGCCGAGGATAGCAGGCCGCCGGATGGGAGGCTACGAACAACCGCGGCAACGTCACGGTTCTTCAACGGAAATCATGGGTGGACTAGAATAAAATAATTCAATGTAAAACAAGTGAACAGACCGGAGCATTTTGATACATACTTTAAATAGGTGGCAACCGCAATAGTGCAACCACAACAGTGCAACCAGGCAAGAAAAGAGCCGCACCCCTGGTCTTCGTATCTGAGCTGTCTGGCGAACACGATGGTGTCCCCGCCCAGGGCGCCCGGGTCGGCCCTGACCGCGTTCTCCGGCAGGGCGCCGCCCCGACCGGCCGACAGCCAGGACAGGACGAGGCCCTTGGTCTCCAGCAGATACTGGAAGTGGCTGCTGGGCGCTTGGCCCGAGCTGAGGCTGGACACGCTCCTGGGCCTGCAATGAGGCTATGTCAGCTGGTAGTAGTGTCCAACCATGCGCATACGCCTTTTTCATGGTGATAAACAATGGACGCAAAATGAGGCACTAGTATACATCATCGGTCTGCACGCACAGGGTCTTTACGATAGCAAAACAATGTCGTGGGCCACGAAGATAGAGATTCAGTACCCAGCTTGGTTACGGAACATGTCCTCTCCATCCCCATCGTCCTTACGACGGCCGCATCTGGCTGACTATAAAGTGTCATTATCTTGTTTCTTGCCTTGTGTCAGCCACAACAGCACGTTAAATGCTGAACACCGAGTACAGGGGCCAGGGACGACGCGTACGTTGCGTTGAGTGCAACAAAAAGAGGCACTGTACGCGGCTCTTGTAGGAAACGTGCCGCCGTTCGCTGCGACAGTGCACAATGCTGCAGGAAGGGAACACCAGGCACTGCATTCGTTGTACTGAGCTCCCTTTGTGTGTTTTGCGCAAAGTTACCTTCAGTAATAGATCATGTCCTTTTTTTAAGAAATCCTTAGATGCACTTATTGGAACTTCTTATTCCTGCTAAGTCTCCTTGAACTATGCTCAACAGTAAACTCATGAATTAACCTTTTGTGATCACTGTTGTCGTTCTCATCATCATCAACCTCATCCTCTTGTTCTCTGCAAGGCAACGTACCTGATAATATAGAAACTGCATTCATACGGCGCTGTTTAATGCATTCTTCGGTCCCAAGTTTTCTTATCTCACCATTCGTTCGCGTCATGGCTCTTCTTTCTCGTAGTCCTAGAGTGGCGTCTTTCGGTAGTGACTGCTACAATGGTGGACTACCGGATGCCAGTTCTTCGAGTATCGTTCCCTGACAAACTGCACTTCCTTCTAATTTGAGCTGGTTGTTTTCCAGCGAAGTACGCTGCAATACACGCTGGTTTCCTTCTCCTAAGCAATACTCCTATCAATATTTTTTTCCCGCGGCTTGTTGAATTAATGTAAGCTTTCTGTCGAGGACCTTAGGACACTGCCGTATGCGGGGGGGGGGGGTGGTAGGGGGCGGTTACGTGTTATGCCCTCTCAACAGAAATGTTTGATCTTGGGGTTAAGGCAACGGAAGTGGACACCAGCCGTACTTATCATTGAATAAACTCGCCCGATAATGATTACTGTGTGACAAGATACGAACTAACCATGTGTGGGCTTGAAAGGTGCGCTCGCCACGATGGTAGGTCATTCTACAATTTCACTAGCTTCTTAATGACTTTGAAACTCCTCGAATTTCTAAAACACACAAAAAAGACAACTCATCATTGTGAGTACATATATTGGCTGTATAACTTTTTTTAGTTGCAGAAGAAGCTCACTAGTGATTTTGATTGCTCCGGTGCTGTTGCCGAATAATCCTCAGTGGAACGTGAGCCACCAGCTCTTCATCCAGAAGGGTTTTCGGAGCGACATTTTCGCCGGTGTTTTCGCGTCTGATTGGGCACATTACCGGTTGCTCTTATACGTGTACTGGGGGGGGGGGGGTGAGGCGTGGAACGGGGCATGTACAGGCTAGCTTGGCTCAGTCTTCTCAGCGAATACGTGCCCACCGCGCTCGGGGAAGATTTAAACGCGGAGGTCTCATGGCCCAGTGCGACCCGTCTGCTGTACTCCGTCTTTGAGCCAGTTCTGTTCGTGTGTTACGCACATACTAAGATACCTACGACGCGGAGGGAAACGGACAGTCCTATGCTTGTACGCTAGAATAAGGCCGAGTTTTTTCAAGCTTAATTAAGTAAGCTAGGCAGTAGACTCAACGTAAAATTAGAAACAAACATGTTTTGCTTCGTGCCCTCCATGGCCTAAGCCCAGCTTCACTGGTCATGCCTCTTCCCGGAGTTGAAGGACACAATGTTTTTCATTCTGCCGTCGGGGAATTGCAGGAGCCATTTCACCACTACAAACGCTAGACGGCGGCTTTTGTGCGCAGTTGCCCATTTATAGCGTTTGCATTAGAATGACGTCACCACATTTGACGGCGATTGGGCTATGGTCGGCAGTGTACCTGGGCTGGTGCCTTGGTGCGAGACAGGACGTCCACACACCTCCACGGTCGGCACGCCCGGCGTACAAGAGCGACTTTCCGTCGAAGACCACAGCGACCGAATCCCGCGGCTGGTGGGCCCCTGCTGACGTCATCCAGTGAACTGCAGGCAGAACAACACACTGGACGTGTACATTCTCTCAGGTGGGTCCGCATGATTCAGGCTAGGTGCCTGCAAGTCTTGTTGGCATTGCATTAGAAACAATACCGTTCCTCTGCATGCCAAATGGTAATAGCACTATTAACCCGAACGCTGTTGTGGGAGCCGCCTAAAATGGGAACCTCGTCTGCCATAGCGATCTTTCAGAGTCGCGTAATCATGTTAGACGGGGATCGGAGGAGTAACTCGGATATTGCGAGATCAAGCGCGTTCTGCACTACCGATGAACTGCGCCGAATCTCAGCCAAGGTACATGAGTGAACGAGGCAAAGACAAGGCTGCATTTACATTTGAAGGACATTAGTAGCTGATAGTGATACTCGGAACTATTCCAATACTATAAATTTGGGCGAATGAATTGTATTTATCGCCATTATAACCCTACTTCTCAACAGCATGCATAGCATTTTTTGAAGCATCTATAGTCTGTTTTTAGGCGACTCACTTCCGGATGCCCATATCTATTACCTATAACGTAAATGTGACGCGCAACGCGTGTTGTAAAGAAGCTTATGGGGAGCTGGCGAGAGCGACTGGAAACTCTTGAGCATACCTAAATACTTACCTAGTTTGCTGCAAACTGCTTCGGTTTGAGTGTCCCATAACATGTATTCATGAAAACGTGCTCCTGAAGATATGTGGGATAGCTCAATTTAAATGTTGTTCAAGAACAGTTTGGTGAAAATGTTGCATTTTTCTGGCTTTGGAGCAAAAAATAACAGCTGTTGTTTTGGGCTGTTGATTAGTGAAGAATTTTGAACAGACCACTCAGGTAGTTCGCTTAATGTTTCGTTCCCTTTGAGGATCAGACGATTACATTTGTTTTCGGTGAAAGATAAACTGCTGTCGTAAGCATAGACAGCACTGTTTGAATATTGATCTGTACTTTAAAGGGACCCTGCAACACTCTTTGAGCAGTGCAAGTAAACCTGCGCGACGTTTAGATTACACTGCCAGGAATACCTGAGCCAAATATTACACGTGCACGTGAAGCGGTGAGCGCGCAAATCGATGTGAAAGATGCGGAAAAACCAACCGCTCTCTCTTCAGGTGTCCTTATTATGCAACCCCTGGCATGGCCTAAGGGACGTCACATAGGCCATGGCTGCCCGATCGGCTGCCACTGGTCAACTTCCCGGCTAGATTCTCCCATTTCCGGAGGATTCGCCGCTAGGCGGCCGAGCAGTGCGAACGCAGTTCCACATCGCTCCGTTCAATGTCTCTTTTTTGACGTTTCTGCCCCTGCAAATCGTATGCCAACCTCACAAGTCTGGACAATAACCTCACGGGAACCAGCGCAGTGAGTTTTCCGACCTCTCCAGCGACTTTCACGTTTGAGAGAAGAGATTTTCTACCGCCACGCCGCCGCTCAGCGAGGCCTAAAAGCTAAGCTAGGGCGACCACAGCTCGCGCTCGCGGGGTCGGCCTGCTGCTCGCCGCTTCGCAGGTGCGCATGCCTGCACGTGCACTCACCACTGCGCCGGCCACGTGCTGCTCGGCGCACAGCGTCTCTCCCTCCCTCACCGCCGAGGCTGCCCACATGTGGCGCCTTCTTCAGACTCACTCGTTTCCTCACCGCACTCTATTAATGCATACGCACCTCACCTCTTTTCCTCTCCCAACTGCCCCTTGTGTGACGCGCCGGACACGCTCTATCACTCGCTCTGCGAATAGCGATTTTTCCGCTACCCTGCAGAAATTTGGGATGGGCTCTGGGGAGACGTACCGCGGACCCTCCAATAAACTGGTTACGGGTAATGCCTCGACCGTCGGCGGATTGTCTATGGTCCACCGTTCACGTTCGCGCAACTAAAAACCAGGTTACGTGAGTAGACGTCGGAAACTCTCTCCTCTCTCTCTCCCATAGCCGTCGTCGTCATCGCTGTGCGAAACTGTCTAAACAGTTTACGTAATGCACAGTTTTGCCGTTTCTTTGGTGTTTGAGTGCGCGCGAGCGTGAGTGTTGACTGAATACTTCCCTTGTCATGTGACCACTCGTACAAACGTTTATTGCTTCAAAACCGTTCTAGAGCCAGGGCGTGCGCTTGCGAGCAGGCCGCCTTGCCGCTTTTTGTGCACCGACCGGCAAGCGGCCCCTCCGCGTTGAGCAGGAAAAAGGAGAAACTACCAGGCATCGTGAGTTAGGGAGGCCGCCGAAGAGAATACCGGAGCCGGAAGCCTCTGTGGGAGAGAGCGCGCAGTTCGTCGCGTTGTCCGCGGTTTAGTCGAGAGGGAACGATTTTAAGCGCGTCTCATCGAGCGTTTTCGTTAATTGTGCACGGATTTTTTAATTCTTTGGGGAGGAGAGTGCTAGGACAATCGACTTTAGGATCAGAAAATACTTTAGTAGTCGATGCAATGGGCAGGCGTTGTCTCTTTGGCTCATTTTCTGATTCCTTCTATTTAATTTCGGTTATGTAGGCATTAAATAACAAATACTCTAACATGCTGCCCTTTGGTACTACGCAGACAGAGAGAGGGACAGTAAACATGTTTAGTGCGGACAGCACTGGGGAGGAGTCCTTAGTCGAAGACCCCTTCAGCTTTTCAAGCCTCAACAGCCCTCAACACCAGCAAGTGCTTATCATTGAAATTTGGAGCTAGTCAGAGCTCTCTCCCATAGCTCATAAGAAGAAAGCGGGGGATTGCGGGAATGTAGTCCACAGTTTCTTTTAAGGGGGGAGAATGTCCCTATGTGTAGAAACACACTGATGTCGATTTCTTACGCTCAGGTATATTTTATACATTTTTACATTTTTATATATATTATATTTTACATACAGCTTTATTTAAGCTTGTGACTGGCTTTGTACCAGACGCATCTCATTCTACTTGCAATAGACTTGTAATTCCTTGTGAGAAGCTGTGTGCCTGGCACAGAAGGCAAGCGCTAATCTTAAGTAAGGTTCCATTGCAAAGAAATTCTGTGCTTTAGTACATTCTGCCGTTAAATGCCCTTGCTCACTTAAAGCTTGACCTTCGTGCTGCTGAAATGCTAAATGCGACCAATCATACCCTACTACTTTATGTGCCCACACCACACACACCGAGTCACACCCCACACAACGCACAACGAGAACGTAGTGACAGGTAAACTCGACAACACTCTATCACGACAGCTTAGGCACAGGAGCACTTCGAAAGACTGGACTGGCGGCCTTGCGTGGCTGGCTATGTTGCAAACGTGGCCTCACCGAAAGAGCGTGGCTAAGAAATAAAGCTTGTGCAAACGTACGCCTGACTGGAATTTCGGGCTCGTCCTCGAGGGCGGTTGGGTCTTCCCAGAAGTAGTACTGCTTCTCGGGAAGCTCGCCATGAGGTGGATAGGTCTGGTTTATGGGCTGCAGAAACTCCGACTCGTTTAAGTATTCCACCACCATGTGACGACCCGCTGTAATAAAATAAAAGCACGAGCTTATGAGAGACTTGGAGGTTGTTCCGCAGCCCATCTTTAAGGGCTTGTCTTGACTCTCGTCGCGATGGCAAAATTTAGCGAGGTTGAACAAGGTTAAATACTGTTTGTCGACAGCTAGCTCGGTTGTTCTGCCGAGAACGCGCAGTGAAGGCGCGCACAATCAATCGCCCCACAAGAATAATCACAGACTCTGCTCGGCGCAGTCGGGGCTGTAGGCGTGAACGCGCAGTGAGCTTGGATGCACCCAGCGCCTCCTTGTAACATTTCCTGATGTCGCGCGTACTAACATTCCCTGTATCCCTTTCTCTCCACCCTCCCTTATGGGTTACCACGACATCACCACATATTACCTTCTTTCCCGCCGGATCTACCCTCAGACCGCTAATTCTCCCACATAAAAGCAAAGTCACGTCTGGCGCCAACTCCAGACGAGAGCCTTCCCCAATCCGGCCACCATGACCCATGTCCACCCCAGCCTCTATCCAACCTCGGCCTGCCCCTTATGTGGCGCCCATGCCAACCTGGCCCACATCATCTGGGCATTCCCCACGGACTATTTCCGCGAAGCCCCTTCTGAAGAGAGGTGGGCGGCCTCGCTTCGCAGCCCCGAGCCGGTCCTACAGGTGCGCCTGCTCAAGAGGGCGGTAGACTTCGCCGAAAGGCACCAGCATACGGTCACCACGAGCTCGCCCCCCTAACGCAAGGAGAAGACGTCTTGGTATTGTGGACGTTCGGCCCTTAACCGCCGCCAATATAAGGACTTCTATTCTCCTTGGCCGTTTCCTCAGCCAATAAAGTTTCTCTCTCTCTCTCTCTCTCTCTCTCTCTCTCTCTCTCTCTCTCTCTGGAACAAACGAGCGATCGGACGGTTTCCTTCTGCGCAACAGCGCCGGCCGCTGCCTTGATCTTTGTTGAACTTGAAGGCCATATTGACGCTACGAGGAACTGGCGGAACAAGGCGTTTTCTTCGTTTGTGACTTGAGTAATAAAGGTTTGGGTATAAAAATCATAAACACGTTTTAAAATTTCCGTCTGTTGCTTTCGTCAGGCACAGGCAACAGTCCAGAACGATTGCTTTGACAGCAAAGGCACCTGGGCTGATAGATCCGCTGGCAGGACTGCCTAATCGGGCGTCCGATTGTTCCTCCAAATGTACGCCAGCTAACAAATACACCTGCACGCTATGTTTTTTATTCAAGCGAAGATTTCTGTGCCTCACAGATGGCGTTCGGTGACAAAAAACACTGCAGGAAAGCCAACTTTACACAATCGGTTTCACAAAACACTGACGCTTATAAGCGAAGGAACATCATGCGCCTCAGGAGAACGGGCTTCCTGTAATTCTAATCGAACCTCGGTCCCTGGCATCATTAGACCGACGTCCAACTGATTGCGCCTTTGCTACACGGTTGAAGCAGCTTGGCGTTTTAGCCACCTTGTTCTTAAAGGAGCACTGACACCAATTTCCGGCATTAATATTATTGCACAGTTCGCTTCCTTCACTCAACAGAATACCCTGGCTGAAATATGAGCGGCCTGCGGCAAGAACATAGTTCAATTGGATCTCATTTATCGCGCCAACGGAGCAGCGCGCGGAGCGGCACTCATCAAATGGACATCAGCGGTACATCACTCCAGGAGAGGAAAAAGAAGTGACGCGACAGCGCTCGTCAAAAACTCGTGACGTCACTTCACGCGCGCGGCCCCACGACCAGCGAGCGGGCGCAACACCCTCTCAAGCGGGCGTCGGTGACATCCGCCCAAAACGTGAGGTCAGGCCGGGATTCTGTCATATGCGCCGTTCGGGACAAAAGCGCGGGAATTTGAAACAAACGATTTGCGGGCCGTTCAATGTAATTAACTATCGCGCGCTGAAGTATTTGAAGTGCTGTTTCTGGATCGCCAGACCATTATGCATCTACAAAAGCAATAAAAGTGACATAAAATTTTCGTGTCAGTGCTCCTTTAAAAGAAAGGGGCTTTGATTTTTACAGCGAAGCTGTATACCTCTCGTTGGTGGGAGAATTTGTGGCGTGAACACAAAATGCACCGCGGGCAAGCCAACTTTCACTCGCAATGATGATCATAATCTGCGAAGTAAAAGAAACGAGGGGGGGGGGGGGGTGGTGTGCTACGCGGATTCGAACCCGGTACCTTCCGCATACGAGGCGACTACTGTATCTCTGAACCATCGCTGCGAACCGCAATGTTCCACAGGATACATTTAGGCGACTTGAAGTTCATCACCTCCAAATGGTCACGAAACAATGCATGACCATATAGACGAGCCGCACAAGCTTGCACTTGCTGCAGTGAATGTGCAGTGCACATTACCTCCATGTTACGCATGATTTCAGCCTTAAAAATTTACCTCTTTTGTGCTTCTCCGAAACATGGTCGGACGAACGCATCGAAGTCACCGGGTGCACTGGGATCACGCGTGCAAAGCGCCATGAGGAAAGAGCCTCTGCTGTAGCAATTTAGGCGAAACAACATTTGCGTTCGAACCATCGAAATGCCGGCCCACAATTTACAGCACGATATCGTCGACTGTGCGTATGTGTGTGGTGTAAAGACCAGTGATGGAATGCTATTCTTCAGAGTTTACATCGGCCGTGGAACATCAAAACAGACATTGAGGACTTTATCTGAAAACACTTTGCTTGGGGGAGACACGAAACAGTCACACCATTACCTATCGTCGGTGATTTCAATACTGACGTAGTTAAACCCGCCAACAAGGACTGGTTCTTGTCGTTTGTCAGGCATAACTTCGGACTGAAATGATACAAGGACCCCACTCAACCAACCCGCCGAATAAATCATGTTTGGATTTGGTCTTGACCGAGAATGTAGCGAGAACGGTGGCGGAACCTGTAACGTCTACCACAGGGACCACAAAGCCGGTATCACTACCATTAATCCAAAGTAACCGTAAAACATGACCCCATCAGCACGTGTGGTGTTTGATAAGCTGCGCTGGACATTCATGTTCGCAGGGCGGGATGGGGCCAATTTGTTTCATAGGAAGGCTGCGTGAGGTCGGTTGATCTTCCACTAGGAGATGTGCTCGAGTATAAATACAAAATTGGTGACTCCTACGTATTGCCGGATTAAAGGGTGGCTCAACGCATCGTGGATCGGGTTCATCAATATGGAGGCATTAAAGAGACCATAAAGATAAAACACATACTCGGCTCATTAAAATGTACACTTTTCCCCGATGATAACAATTTTACCGGAATCCCCAAACGAAGAGAAAACAGACGAAGCAGTGGCGACTCAGAACCCTGTGTCCGGTGATTTTTTTATTGTCACAGAATCTTTTTTCAGCGATTAGCGGCAGCCGACCTCATCAATCGTCATCAAACATGCCTGCGCAATTGTTGTGGGGCCTAATGTTTGGATTGATTGTATCGCTTGAATGCTAACATGCAGTGAACACGCTGACATGTTTTCGTGCTATTCCATAATTCGTCACTATAGCCCATATTGGGACGCCGTAGCATAAAATTGAAACCGCAATATATTTCTTGATATTTCGGTTAAAAAACATTTTCCGTCGCTGACATTGAAGAGAATGATTTACCGAAGGATACTTCTTTGAAATTTTACAAAGTTGTATTTTGTTTTCATAGCCGCTTTAAGATGTTATGATATGGTCGTTAAAACTCAAGTAAGACAACGTTATTAGCTTGCCGTTTGCGCAATTTTACTGTTTCCTGCATCACCATGAAATCCGAACAAATAACGTGCAAGACATCTTCTAAGAAAACGCTCCTGCAGTTTTCTCTGACTAATTTAATAATCAACGTACGTGGAAACCGCAGCGTGAAACTTCCTTCATTGTCGCGTGGCACCCGTACGATCAAAAGATAGCGAAAAAAAATGGCTGGTGGCACGAACTGGATAAAATTCGGGACGAAACAAACAATTTAGTAAAACCTCTCGGTTAACTATGTGGTCTTGTTGACTTGATAAATGGAGTTCAAAGAGCGCAAAAGACCATAGCGGGGAAGAAGGGAACCTCCAACAAAATGCGCACCGCGTGAATGGCCAATTTCGAACGCATTAAAAACGTTGGGCAACAAAAGGTGCATACCTTTTCTTATGGCGGGGAGAAATAACAATGAACAAAGAAATAAGTCTAACATGAAAATTTGCGTCCTCAAGTAGCGCGGGCAAAGCACCCTGTTTCGGAATGTTGTACTAAGTTCCATGCGCTGTTTTGCCATATTGGAGAAACACGATCGCCCACCTCATTAGCTTACAAGGCAAACCAGGATCTTAGAAAAAAAACAAAAAAATCTTCGTGCCTACATAGAATCTTTCTTGGACAGAGTTTTTTTTTAGGTGAAAGCCATACAACTCATAATTTGTGAGAAACGCCAAGAAAAATTGAGCAGCTTCATCATGTACCTGGTTTGTTAACAGTTTTCGCGCAGAAACTGTCAAGCGTTCAAGGGAAGCCCAGACCACCGGGTATGCGTGTACAGGGCTTAGTATATGACAGTCTAGTTCTTAATTGAGGCTGATATTGCTGGCATGAGAGCATACTGTTGAACAGTCTTATCAAGAACACAAGGAACAGAGGGGTATTACCTTGGTACCCGTAAATTCGTGGGTCACCTGCACAGAAAATATACAATTAGCAAGCACAGGGTACCAAATTTCAAAACGACGCCGAAACTGCCGGCACCACACTGTAGGCGACACCGAAGAGTAAGCGCTACTGCGAAAGGCATGAGGAGATTGACGACCGCCTTGCTATTAAGCAATATCGGCTGTTCCAACATCGATCCTCAGCACGTTTTTCTTCGCGCGCTGTGTTTTTCCGGCAGGGGCATGCTTGTGAGCTATTTTTCACTTGGAGCCTGCAAATCTGAAAAACTAACTATTCGGAAAATGATTATACGAATGTTCATGATATTTACATTCGACCAGTGGTTTGTTCTTGCTTCTTAGTTTCTGTTCCATTATTCATTGTAAATAGATTTACCAGAAATGTGTCCCCACTTGATCCGGCCATAAACGTTATATGGTTCGTGTAATCACGAGCAGCTGTGTGACAAACAAAAATGCTCCTCAGAATGCGCCTTCTAAAATAAACTCTTCTCCGTAACAGTGCCTTGTTCTGCAAGTCAGCAGCACGTGGTCATTAGGCTGAATTACACTTTTCCAAACAAATTAACGTAGATGCAAATTACGAAACCAAGCGCATTGCGGATTAGAAATTAACATGCCTCTTCGGCACTTCAGCGCCAAAATGGATATCAATTGAGAAATCACCTAAAAATAAAGTAATCTTCGATGAACAGAATGTGACAAAATTTTTGGTACCCTCATACGTGAAGCCATATAAAAATGAATGGCAGTTGACGTAACCGATATCTGTACCTTCTGTGTTTGTAGCTTCGATTTCAGTGCCAGCTGCAATCAGGCTACAAGCCGGGTTATGATCATTTCCAGAATTACTGAAATTAACGTTCGAGATCATTGTTTGTTTCGTGCCACCCGCACTTTTTTTGAGAGAACAGGAATTTTCATTACGGCAAATCATTCTGAGAGCTTTTACTTAATCGAAGGAAAAGAATAGCAGAAGCTAGCACAGGGGTACATATTTTAAATCACAAAGGAACCTCAGCTCTTCCCACCAATGAATGCCAGATTCGATTACAGCAGAACGTATACGTTGGCAGGGTTAACAAGCGGCTCAGGGTATAAAAACAGGGTGTGCCAAAGGCATAGTAAGCCACTTTTTTGTTTTAGGAGCTCGTGTTTTCAGGTGTCTCCATAAAGTGCAGTTCATACCAGGGACTAGAGTCGGCAATGCCTAAGCAACCAAGTGATGTCCTTGGAGTGCATGCTACGAACAAATAATACATCGAGATATTGCTGTCCGTATTGAGAAACGTTAAGGTGAAAGTTGACAATGCCAAGTTTGATTTAGCAGAGTTTAAGGAAGTATAGAAGTGTTTAACTCAACCACGGCGGAACGAGTCAACAAAGGGTTTAGAAGAGCAAAAAAATTGCTGCAGTTTTGTGCCCCGTGCGTGGTCGGTAACATATAACTGCGACACCGTAGCGTTCAGTAGCACCTTTGGTCTTATTGGCAGCCATAGGCGATGGGACTGCATACTCTAAGACGTATAGAACTGCTGGTTGTGGTCTTCTGTGACCCTCATAACGGTCAGCGGTCACTCCTCCGCACGTCTCCCCACTTCCCGCACCCCTTTAACAGACATGAAAGATGTGGGAGACAGAAAAGGGCCGAGTGGCAACACCCGCTGCTCACTGAGACTCTCGACGGCGAAGAAGACGGCGGTGATCACAATGGCGGGGCAGACCAAGAGGCCAAAGATGGTGTTGACGAAGGTGTTGCACTTGCGGGACAGCGCCACGTCGCCGGCGCTCCTGCGTCCCAATTTCCAGTTAACGTCAGAGGCATTGTCCAGCAAACTCGGAGAAACAGTCGTCTGCGCATAGCTCAACCTTTACTAAACAGCCGCGCATCCTAACACCGTAATTAGTGACGCCACAGTAATGGTCGTTCGCCCTTTTGATTTAACCACTTCCACGCCTTCTTTTGCTCGGCGAATGGAATAAAAGCAGTTACTAATCTCAGGGCACACCATCCTGCCCTCGTTAGGACTTTGACACAAGCCACCAACGTTTATGCTGGGAGTATCAACCAGTAGGCTTTTGGTCTCCCAATAATAAGGAAGCGAGTGAAACGCTCTCACTTCGCTATCAATCACCAGAGGGGCATTTTCCTGTTGGTTCAGTTTGCCACTTAGTCAGGGCAAACACACACCTACCAAATTAGTCATTCTGTAGCGGTTTTGGCCTTATAGTTATGCCTGTGATCCGAACAACAGCACCGGGTCACCGAAACGGTATCAATGGCATTTTTATGCTTGTTACCAGCTAACCATATAGTTCGGGTTAGGTTATTTACGTAGATGTTACCGGAACATATCGGCGGAACGTAACGCGAGAAGTCTACGTGGTGTGCGATAGACATCGAACTAAACTAATATACTTTGAGATTGTACTTACCACTTATCTGGAAGTAATAATTGGGCCAAATTGTGATTAGAGCCGCGGCTTACATCAGCGTCGCTTAAGGGCAGGGAAAAGTGCATGCCTTGGTAGTTTTCAGCCCAAACTATTTGTGGTACTCTTCAAGTCGCAGAAAGACACAACAAAGGAGAAACGTTGCATGCAAACAATACTGAGAATTTTCTGTTATCGTTCTGGGTCCTTCCAGCCCCGGCGACGATAAAGGAACGCTCCACTGCTGAGCCAATTCACTCAGAAGCGAACTTGAAAAGTTATGAGCCCTTAACAAAAAATGCTGCACAGAGCCCGGCTTTCTCTATTCCACCCGGTTCATGCCACGCTAGGGGCGGGTAGGTCTGTTAAGATAAATGTTTAATTGCACACACAGAAAACAAGGCATGACAAATTTTTCTGTTCAAACCAATAATTGAAAAAGGTGATGGTGTGATGGCGCTAAACCGCACCTTTTAATGCTATTACGTGGATTCCAACTATTTGTTGCGCAGTTCTGCTAAAGGAAATTGATTTCCCGTCTTTTCGGAATGAAAACTCGACGAGGAAGCGTCTTAGCCTTGAAGAAGCTACACAAGCAGTCCTACGCATACAACTCACGCGATTGCGTTGCCCCAGGTGTAGGAACACTGGCAGTTCCCCGACCGAGCTTGAATATCAAGTCCTACTTACCCCGTTATCATGGCACGTGAACACAACTACACAACTCGTGAACACAACTACAAAAAAAAACACGCACTAACATTTGTGTTTCCCGCATGGCCTGTTCCGTTTCAAGCGAAGCTTTATTCACCGAGTCGTTTCGTTGGTGGTTGGTGGAGTTCGCCTCAAACCATTCTTCTCATTTCCACACTCTCCCTTTCCTTGATCGCAGCCGTCACTCTTCTGTCGCCGATGGCACTCGCGCGCGCACATGTGGCGCGCCTCATCGCGCTGAACTCAGAGAGAATCGCAGGCGGTGCGGCGCATCATACCACATCGGAGGTGCGCTCCGGAAGAGGTTCACTGGCTGTGTGATCGTCAACCACTTCACCGCTGGATGCGGCATGGGTAGGCCGCGCTTGATTCGCTCCGCCGAAGAGCAGGCACCCATGCAAGATCACCATTGTGAGCGTGAACGCTAATGTGCGCGTTCTCGTCGGGATGATACCGAGTTTCGCAAGCAGAAGCCGAAGCGAAACGACAATGGCAGGCCGGTATTGCTATTAGAGTGGCTCATATAGAGGCCAAACTACAACACCGGGTCGATCCTGAGTTGGGAGACGTGATTGGTGCTGGTTTTCGCCGAATTCAAGTTTCGCGTGTACCCTGCTTCCGGTAGGGAAGGGGTTGATTTTTTAGTTCCTTTTCTGAACCCGCATTTTACTGCATGACACCGCAGTACATTCATGGCCACGAACTCACGCATGGGTTCTCGTCTGAAGCAGCTGATCACGCGGACACGCGCGCACACTCAATGTAGCATTGTAAGAGTTCAGACAATTATACTTCGATTGTAGGAAACCACTCTTGCTATCTTCACCTGCTTTGTGTACCAGCAAAACAGACGAAAGTTTCCTGATATCGATGGCAGCAACCAACAAAATGTAGTGAGGGTGTATGGCCAAGTGACCATTCCGCATCTATGGCGTCGAGCAGCGTTTCGCATACACGGCACGAAATGATTCTTTTGCGCGCGGTAAAATGCAGAAGGTTACGTTGTGAAACTTCTATTTATATAGCAGCAAACTTGAGCATGAAAACTTGTTTGTGTAAAATTGCAGAAAACATAGGCTGTGGGATAAATTTTTCCGTGCGCTGTAAGCTGGAAGTACGGCCGGAATATGTTGCCTGTTTGAAAAAAAAGGCATAGGAGTCCTTTGCCGGTTCAGGGTGTCCGCGTATTAGACAAAAACGGGTAGATGGAGGATGAGGGATTCAAGCAAAGTTATGTCCTGCTTTAACCTTGCAGAGTGTTTCAGGGGTTCTGAAAAATAAGAGCAATGATCGGGATCCTCGAAGCGGCGCTCTCAAGTTATTTGATTTTTTTTGTACACATGCGGAAATACATGCGGAGTAACTAATACAGTCTTCAGTAACATCACAGCCAAGGGACGGCAATATTTAGTTCAGTTGGTCAGTATTTGTTATTGAGTTCTTCTAAAAGAAAAATTCAGAGGCCGTCCACAAGTTGAAGACGCAATCCAGCGAAGTTGTTTCTATGGTGGGTTTTCCTATGGTGAATTTGTATATTATCGTTTTTGTCTCACGTCGGCGTTCCAGGCGGGAAACTCACCCACGAAGGATTCTCAGCTGCTCGACGAGGTGGGACTTCCGAGCGTTAGCGCGGTTATCAGCCGACTACGCAACTTTTGACAGAGGCATCGACGCTGGCGAGGAGAAGATAAGAAGTGGTGCCAATAAAGCGGCGTCACCGCAATGAGAACTGCGGGTTAGTCATTTACATTTTGGTTGTAATAATGCTATCTGCTTTGTCCGCAGTGGATCACAGTGGCATTTTCAGGGCTCAAATTCCCGTTCTTCCGACGTTACAGGAAGCATAAAACAAAAGAAATGAAAGCATGTTAGGTACACTTACGTTCTACAGCTGCGTGAAGGAAAGTAGGATTAATCGCCTATATGTCTTGCTCTGCCAAATAAAGCTGTTTGGAAGGTGTCTTACACTAGTTTTCCATCGCCAACATTTGCTACGCTTATATTTGTTTTTTTTTATAAATATTGGTGGAAGTGTTTTAAAGGCTGTGACATACCTTCTTCTTACGCTTTTGCCCTACACGCTAGAAAAGCAGTCGGCCTGTCTCATTTGGCTTGCGGCTAAAAAATAGTAAGACAGCGTTTTCTAACTTGCTCAGTTTTATGCTAGACATTAACGACGTCTTTGTAACTGAAGAAAAACGGGGGAAATAATGAAAACTTCACACTTTAGCCATATGGTGACAAAATACTGGCAAATATACGCTATCGAAGCTAGCATTACAAATGTAGTTATCATCATCATGCTGGCTGCACGTTAGCATTCAATTGGTACAATGAAGCATAAGTAGAAGCACCACTCTTGGCGGTGTCTTTGGTCAGCGGACGCTAATCGCAGAAACAAGATTCTGTAACGTGATATTGAAATCCCCGGGAACTGTCTCAGGAGACCGAACTGGTTCATGTGCTTTCCTTATTATTTTGAATATTTTTTTTAAGTTTGCGATAAACTTAACGTAATCGTTACCTGGAAAAACATTCTTCTTAATAAACCAAACCTTTATTTTGTCTTCGCGCCCTTTCATGCAGACTGAAGCTTTGCACTTGTACCAGTCGGTGCCGATTCACAAGTGTGTGGTAGAGATACGTGATCCCGGTTAGCCTGCTTGCCATAATAGAAGGCAGGGATCAGTACAGTAAACCTGCTATCTCGCATTAGAAGCTTCCCGTCTATTTTTCACTCTTCGGGCGACCAAACGCAACTCAAAATCAAAGGTCTTCCTCTGTTACGAGGCTGCATGATGGCAAGCCCTTTAGCTCATTTCTTCACAGTTGCCCCGGC
>CM023453.1:152387768-152779422 GCA_013339765.2 Haemaphysalis longicornis | reverse complement strand
GTACACGACGAACGTGTCCTTACGTCCGAACGCTGCAACCACCTGTGCGTCGAAGTGCACCATTAATGAGGTGATCAACCAGCGCGACGCCCAAACGAACGACGAGCCGCAGAAGCGCAGGCGCAGGGGTATCAGCTCGCCAGTGAGCAAGGTCGGCAGGTGGCAAAGACCCACTGAGTAGCCCAGCATTAGAACACAGACGGAAAGCACGGCCCGCCAGTCGACAGGTCCGTCCTGCTTCTCAGGTGACCACTGACTGCGGCCAAAAAAAAAAACACTTCGTCTAAATTCATGTGAATAATTTCTTCAATGGTATTAATTCACTAATCGTTTGGTAATAGGTTAGTGTTACCTAAAACTAACATTTAAATTCGGCTGCTACCGGTGTTCGTGGAACATTGGGGGGAAACCAAGCTTTGGCCTCTTGACACTCAACAATAACAGAAAGTGAGCAGATTTTTTTTAATCAACGCTGAAATACCGTAGCACGTTGAGATTTCGGTCTATAATCCACATTTCCCCTCACCTTCTGTAAAGCCGAAGTTGGCGTGTATGGTTGTGCAGAGGACAGCGTGCAGTACCGTTTCAATTTCGCCGGTCGCGTTCAAAGGGGTGCAAACTTAACAACAGATCTATTTAAAGGCTACTGAAGCTCGCTCAGAACATCGTACAAGGGATGTTTTACTCCGGAGATGTTTTCGCTCTTTGTTCTCTGTGTATTAACACCCATCTGAACTAGCAAGCCCTATCGTTGTGGGGATGACATCTTCCGATTTTATTGAAGGTTTTCTCTCTCTCTCTCTCTCTCTCTCTCTCTCTCTCTCTCTCTCTCTCTCTCTCTCTCTCTCTCTTTCTCTCTCTCTCTCTCTCTCTCTCTTTCTCTTCCCATAGGTGTTACACTACAGTACTACGATACCCTTCTAAAGGTATCAAACCATCGAGTGTTTAACACGGTGGTACGCAGAACCATAAATCACAGAGCAAAACTTAACCACTCCATAAGCCACAGGACGAACAAATAGGATGAGCACAACTACTGAGGTTCTGCAACGTTACGGCACTGTAGAGAAATTTGGAAAGACGTTGGTTGTTATCCAAGCAAGCTATTTAGCATAGCAAAAGCATTTTTACTACAGAACCACAGAACCCCTATAAACGGGACATCAGGTAAAAAGTATGAACCACCATTCCGAATCAAGGAAACAAAACCCCGAGCCAAACACCTGAAAACCATGATATGACATGTCCGACGTTAATTCACAGGTATTTTCGTTTAAATTTACGCTTTTGTTTTTTATTTAGCATGAAACAGAGAAAACCTAACTCTGCACTTTAACCCCGTTATGTAAATAGAATACGAGTACATACACTGGTAAAACAGTACGGTGTAATGCCTAATACAGCGATTTTTAAACCTACCATCTCGGCCCGTAAAAAAAACAAAATATTTTTCTCAAATTTTCGCTTTTACAATGAACATCAACATATACAATGTTGGTATGGATGCTTATAACGGGGTAATTTCTACCAATTCAAGTAATAACTAATTCCACAAGTATAATACTCGCAATAGTGGGCTCTAAACAAACCTACCGCGTTATTAAAACCAAGTAGTGCATGTGAATCTAACTTCACATGCTTTGGGAAGTGATACAGTGAAGGAAAATGGCGAGGAGGAATAGAGAATGGGGAATTATGTGGCAGGTGTGGCACCGAACTGTCGTCTTTCGGCGCCATTTGCAGCAAACCAGGAGATACTCGGCAAACTTCATTTATTGGTTTGCACTCCGCTACAGTACTGCTTCCGTTCAGTTATCAAGGGGGCGCATTTCGTTTTACACGTACCCTGTGCAGTAGAGCGGTATCACTTTTGATTCTGGAATTTGCTGAAGCCTTCTCTCCTTGCGTGGTTTTAGCGAGGCATTTGTTTTTATGCAAGTGCCTACTCCTGGAACGGATCGCAGATGCCCAGAGCTGCCTATTGGCCCAAATTTCCGGTAATACTGATTCTTCCTAATTTTTTTGTAAAGCAGTGCAACCAAGCCTAATGACCTTCTTCGATGGTTTACTTAAGCAAGATTTCAAGCAACCCTCTTGCGAAGAAAGCTAGCTGCAACGTCACTCGGAAGGCTATTGGGTGAAATCGTATGCCTGGCGTGTGAACGGGGAAAAGCCAGCGTTTTTGTAGCGTAAGCTGCACTGGGCAAGGTCGAGCAGTTTCGCGTGGACCCTGAAGGGCCGTGCTGCGCAAGCGCGAGAAGCATTGGATTGGATTGGATTGGATTGGATTGTATCGGATTCAATTAGATTGTTCTAATCCAATCCAATTGGAGTACGGGTGTGTAGAGAATTGGGTCGGATCATTCCCCGGTCTGCGCATTCCAGAGGAGTGACGTCATAGCCGCGGCAGACGCACTGGTGCCGGCGAGTGCCCAGCGAGTGCCCAGAGTTGCCAGTTGCGCAGTAGCCAAGTCTGAAGCTGAGCCGAAGCCGCTTGATAGCCGTTTCGCGTCGCTCCTGGAGAGCCGTTCTGCGCATTGGCGCGAGGACCAATGACTGGACTGGACTGGACTGGACCGGACTGACTGGACTCGATTGGACTGGACTGGACTGGACTGGATTGGACGGCATTGCTCCGGACCGTAGCTCACCTACGTATATCCTGGCCTAGCAGCAGAGTTAAGCCACTGCCATTTTTTTCTGAAACGAGCGATGCAGCTGAAGCTATACAGTCCACGGGATCAATCGGTCATGGCCTCGCGAGACGCCGAAACATCGAGAGAAAGCTAAACACCCAAGCGAATGTTTTGTAGCGGTCCTCACGCCTCACCCCCCAGTTTGCACGAAATGAGAGAGCGCGGTGAGAAAAGATCTGATCGTTGCTGCAAGTCTCACGGTAGTCGTGCATTCTACAGGGGCGAAACCCTAACGACGACGGAACCGCTTTATACTGGGAAATGATCGGCACCAAAACGTTTCGCTTTGAAGACGGGCACAAAGGCCGTCGCGCTGATGAGCGGTATCTCCCCGAATTTCGCACTGCCTGCTCCATGGCGGACAATTGGCTGGTAAGGAAACATTATTGACAGCTTTCTCGGAAGATGTTTAGGCCATGCTCTATGCGGGCAGGCGAGATAGAGGTGATGAGGGGACGTTTCCGGAGGAGATGAACACGTGGTTTTAAAACTTCCATGCAACCACAGCGATATAATTGTTCTGTTCTGATAATTACGCACCCACAAAGCTAGGTGGCTCCAACGGGATTCTTCCTGGTCATCATAAGGTGCTTAGTAGTATTTTTTAGTATTGTTAAGTGAAAGTTTATTTCATAAAAACGAAGACAAACGTATTATTATTCAGACGAAGGTCCCATAGTCAACAGACTGCAAGGGGACCCTAAATTATGAATACGCAAACAAATTTATGAAAGAAGCAAATGGGCGTGACATCTCATCATAATAGTAAAAGGACAAGTGAAGTTAATCTGTAATGTACATGCACTCAACAGTAAGCCTAAAATAGACAAGAAGATATACAAACAAGATTTGACAAGAAGGTATACAAACAATGTGAAGTGACACGAAGGAAATAACGGCACAAGCAAACACGAATACCAATCATAAATACGCACAAAAGCAGGATCGTAATTAAACCAGAAGAAACTCTCTAAGGTTTTTTTTCAGCATGTAATAGACGACGATGATTTGACCGTAACAGGCAAATTATTCCACAATGTGACAGCTGCCAAACAAGATGTTTTCTTACCGTAATTAGTACGGACGGCTGGTAATAAATTATTATACTTGAAAATCTGTGGAAGCTTTTGCTTCGTAAACCAACATGATTAATGAAATTATAACAGTGGTAACAGTGCAACAATTTGTAAAAAATATTCCGAAGTTGTAGTGAAATAGTGCATTAATTGACACTGTGTTATTCTGACATAGTAGGCCTGAGGCAGAGGAAAGACATGAACTAAACTTTATAATTCGAATACATTGATTTTTATTTTTGTTGAACCGATGAAACGTGAGAAGAGTACGCGTTCGCCCATGAAACAATGGCATAATGGAAATGACTGAACAAAAGTAAAATATAAAGACAACAAAGCATGATGAGAGAAAAATAAGCGCCGAGCCTTGATCAAAGCTCGTATACCAAAAGCAGTTTTTTGCTTAAGATTGGAAAAGTGCGATTTATATGTAAGGTTAGGGTCGAGATGAATGCGAAGGAATCTAACGCGGTCACATGGTGCAATTAAATAAGGCTCAAGTTTTATTTCGGAAAAAAAAGGATAGTTTTCTGATATGACCTGAATGCCATAAATTTAGTTTTTTCCGGGTTAATAATTCGGTAATTCTCATGGCACCAGTTTATAACGTTGCTCAGCACTGCATTCAAGTTCGAAATAAGGCAAATTATTGATTTATTAGATAACGATACTGTGGTATCGTCCGCATACAAGACGCAGTGAGCGGGATTAACGCAGTCTGGAAGGTCATAATATATAAAAAAAAAGTAAAGGACCTAAGATTGATCCCTGGGGATCGCCTTGATTAAATGTTTACGTTTAAGAGATAGTATCGGCAATATATACAGTGTATTGTCTGTTTAGTAGGTAACTTTTAAAAAATAGTAATGCCGGTCCAGTTATGCCATAAGTTTCTAATTTGTTAAACAAGATTTCGTGATTAATGGTATCAGATGCTTTAGTAAAGTATAAAAAAACTGACCCTACAAAATGTCCAGAGTCTGTTGATTTCTTGATAAAATCAGTTAACGAAAGCAAAGCTAGGTTAGTGGAACGTCTAAACCGGATAGCGAATTGACAAGGGTTTAGTACATTAAACTTAGTTATGTAGCTATTAAGACGTTTGGAAAATAGCTGTTCAATTAGTTTACTTAAACAGGAGAGAATGGAAATGCGGCGGTAGTTCGATAGTAATAATCGATCGCTTTTTTTTAAATGGGCATAACTTTTGCTTTCTTTAGAGAGGATGGGAACGTTCCAGACCTAAATATGAGATTTATTATATGGGTAAGTGTATTTCCGATAAATCTACAACTAACTTCAAATGGCGAATAGAAATGTTGTCTAGGCCTGGGCTCCTGTTTTTTAGTGTACCAAGAGTAGATCGCACTCTTCTGGTGTAACCGGGCATAAAAAGAAAGCTTGGTTAGCACGGAGCATACAGAGTTGCGCATTCAGAGACTGAGGGGTATTGTTATGACAGAGGAAAAATAATCGCAAAAGCTTCGGCAATGTCAGTTTGTTTTTATTTAGGTTTGTTCCATTGCAGGTAATTTTTCGTATTGAGCATTAACTGTAGTCGTGTTAAGAAAGGTATTAAACAGATTCCCTGTTTTGGGGGTTATTTTCGTGTTTAGCAAATTTATACTCATATAACACTTTTTTTGCCTGTTTTAAAATAATGTTTAGGAGCGAGCAGTATTTCTTGTATCTCTTAGCTAAATTTGAATTGAAGGGCTGCCTTTTGGTTTTCTTGTAGAGGTTATATTTCTTTCGCAGGCTTTCTAAAAGTCATGTAGTAATCCAAGGAATATTTATGCAACTGAATCTTTTTACATTTTACAGTAGTAGTGCTAGATGACACAAATCTAAATATGCGGAAGAAAGGGCTGCAGTGCTACTTCTACATCATCCATAGAGTTAATGGTACACCCTACAGTCGCCCTGATAGCTTCTCTAAATTTCTGAATCAAATACGGATTGTAAAGTGAGAACTGCATTTTTCAGGCACGTCCGCGTCAAAAATAAGAAAAAGTAGGAAATAATTATAGGTGATATCTTGCGTCAATAAAGGCTGGGAAAGGTTGGGGCGATAGGTTAGATAGTGCATGGTTTAATAACGCGCATGGACCATTGCTACACGCATCTGGTGGGTGAATTTATCAGAGGTTCGAATCCAAATCCCCAGTAAAGCAATCTGTGTAATCTGTAGACGAGTTAGATTCGGTGTCAAGTAAATAATGTTGAGGTCACCAACTAACAGAACGTCCTTATTTCAAAGCTAGCTGGTTAAGAATCGTATCAAGGTTAAGCAGGAATTCAGTGAGAGAAGATGAAGGCGAACGATAGATGCAACCAATGACGACATTTTTATTGTTATGTGGAAGTAGTGACCTATCCGTTTCTATCCACACTGATTCGCAAAGATTTGTAGTGAAGGACAGATCTTGCCTAGGTGTGTACGAGATGTTAGGCGATATGAAAACTGCTATTCCTCCATAGCTATCTGAAGCTCGATGACAATACTCTGATTGATATGATAGAAAACTGCGCATATTTCTGTCAGAATCACAAAGCCAAGTTTCTGATATGCATATGAACTAGAAAGAATGGTTCAGTGGGGCTATGAAACTATTGATTGTGTCGAGGTTCTTCTTTAGGCTTCGTGCATTAAAATTGATTAAAGACTGCAAGTATTTTTATAGTTTTCACTGTGTATCGGAACAGCGTCTCCAGCTCCCTAATTCTGCCCCATCATTTAGAACTTCCCTATCACCCTGCTCAACCGCAATTGAAATCAGCCAGACCTGCGGCCTCGGCGGATTCCGAACTATGAACACGGAATCTGTGCAAACGAAAAAACCTTTACTGGTGGCCCTGGCGTTCTCAGACACATAATAAACACACCACTAACAACGTTAAAAATATCGGTTACGCTAATGTAACGCATAAATTTCCTAAATTAGCTGAATACACAAGTATTCATGTTCATGTAAATGAACGGCATTACAAGTTGCCACCCTTTAACGGGTTTCGTTTGTTTTTCGGTTGATTTAAGGCCTTTTATAATACACTTTTGTTCTGTAAGGGTGGTTGTATATGGCTACATATGTTTGATTTCGTCATTATACATATTTCCCTGTATTTTTAATATCCTCCAAACACTATATACGGTGAAATGTTGTGTTAACTTTGCCAATTATGCAGTTTGTGTAAAACTCACGGCTTGTCACAATTTTTTAGCTGTAGGGTTAATCTGCGCAAAGAATGCTACGCATTAAAAAAATACTTGTTCCTGGTTCCTTACCTCACAACCAGATGATCCAGAGGCCTCAAGGCGAACAGGGTTCCTGCGACTAGGAGAGCCGAAGCGCACAAGAGTCGACGCGACCGACTAGGCTGGTGAGGGCCGAAAAGCTGGCCGTGACGATCACGTGGGCGGCGAGCAACAAGAAGGCCGCAACTCCGCCGTAGCCTACTCCAAGGAGCGTCACCATGACTTGGATTGCCCGCATCGTGAACAGCGGGGCGCACGACATGTTGTGCGCCAGGTGCAGTAGCAGGCAGACGCACATCATTCTGCGGGAAAGGATGATTGCTTGGAATGATTTTATTATTGTTCGGAAGCAGCCTAGAATTTCCCCCACCTTTGTCGTGCAAGCTACGAATTATCTTCGTGGAGTGCTCGCACGGTGTCACTTTAATGTTTAAAGTGAACACGAAGGCCACATAAAACTGCGCGTCGTTGGCAGAATAGGTAGCCAAGAGAACATCCTCGCCACTTTTAAGGTAGCCTTTATTGAAACTGTTTAGAAAGTAAGAGAATAAAACGAGAAAATCGGTAGTTGTTGGTACTCAAGACCTACTTCTCCACACTTTACTGTTAAAATAGTAGCAAGGCAAGCTTAGGTGGCCTGGATGCCCCTAGAAAAATACCGTGAATAGGGCCTGTGTTCTGCACTCACCATCACAGCTCATTACGCTAGGAAGTAAAATCCGTCTATTTTCACCGAAGCCCCATAGCGATGCACCTGCATTAAAAATAAAAAAAAACGAGCGCAAATTGCCCCTAACTAGGAGGCCGACTATGCAAGGGCCTCATCATATGCACTACCCCTGAGTGGCTATCTAACAGCATTACGTTTTTGTAACTTTAGATCAATAACGGTATTCATGTTCGCCGATGGCCACCCTGGTTTCAGGTGGGCTCAATTCAGCCGATTATAGGCAATTTTGCTACAGGCTTAAAGCAACAGGGTACTGCATTGAGCCTCTGCTTGGCCTGCTTCGCGGCGTAAGCACCAGACACAATGGTAAATCATATGATAAGACAGAAGCATTTGATGTTAGGTCAGCCCATCAAGCCAAAATCGTTTTTGGCAAAGGCAGAAACTTCAACGTTGAAGACAACCGAAGTTAATGATGAGCTGCCTGATCTCTTGTATTAGGCGAAGGTTTATGATGCCCTATTGGTTCTCTTAGAGTCCGGTTGTTCAACAAGGCGGCATCAACGGGCCGATGTTCGAATAGAGGTAGGCGTAGGGATGGCTGGAGAGATAAACTACGAAAATTTGCAGGAAATATTCAGCTCCACGTACGCAAGACAGGAGGCTCCAGATATCATTGGGAGAAGCCTGCGTTCTGCAGTGGGAACAAAGGGGATAGTCATGACGATAATAATGACGATGACGACAACGACCATAATCATAACGATGATTACGATGATTGAGTGACCTTCAATGACCTTGTGAAACCTCCAAGAACAGCAGGGTACCGGAACCAGTCGATGCCTCACCGTGCCTCCTTGTGCGCGCTAGTCGGATGGACCAGCTGCCAGGCATCTTCGGCCTCCTTCGACCGGTACTCGGGCTGCGGAACAACGCCGTAAAGACGCGCTGTGGCGACGTTGACGTCCTTGCGGCATCCGTACGCCAGGTACCAGTGCGGACTCTCGACCACGTAGTACTGCAGCGACAAGGCCGCTACGCACAGGATGGCACATGTGCTGGCCTGCATGCCCCAGGTGAGTCCGCTCACTGTGTAGGCGATCAGGGCACCGGCGCTGGTGGCCGCCTGCGCGGATCATCGGAGCAGATCACAATGTCAAGATCATTTGACAATTGTCGGAGCTGGTAACCAAGGTGTATCTCCGAATAAGACAGCCACCGTAATGCCATAAACTAAAAAATTGTTTGATGATATAAGCACACCATACTGAAGTGGGAGTAATTATTTTATTTTTTCCCCTTCATTCTTCTTTGGAATCACCTGTTTGTGTACCAATCCGGTTATACCGGCGGTGGTGAATGGTGTCCTCGCTTATAAATAGTGCACCAATTCCTCGAGACAAATGCCGTAAAACGACGTATACATAATTAGGTGACTTTAAAATGATATCAAGTTTCTTTGAAATTGGCCATTTTGCCATGCCTTTCTCACGGGACGCTGCGGTCAATCGCCATAGCGCCATGGCCCACAATCAATTTACGCTGACGACGAGGAGGAAGATGTGGGGGGCGCAGCCTGCACGAGCTCTGTAATGGCTGCTATGTAAATAATGTAAACAGGATCACTTCATCCCACCTCATGTTTCATCTGATGTCTGTCCTACCGACACGTAGCCTTCAATAAGCGACCGCTGGCTGCATTTATTTTGTTGTCGCTCGGCTTGCAGAAGGAAGCCCACAAATGGTAGTGCATAACTGCCAAATACTGTTTTAGGGCAGAAGCACTACTAGCCTGCAAAGTGTAGTGCATGTTGTCTGTCTCACACCTACAGTACTTTCCCGTCCACAACAGCGTCCACAAAGGGAGCTAGCATGGGAAGGGGAGTAATAGCCAGGCAGAGCTACTCGCGCAGCAGGCATTTGCTGTAACGTCCTGCTTGGAAGCGTAAAGACGTCGTTAGATTTTGCGTTAGTGCCTAACGTCGTAAGAGACAGACAGACGTTAGGCCTAACTTCATGCTTTGACACCAAACTTCCACTGGTAGCCGCGGCTTGACGTATAGTGAGTGACTTTGCAGCTCTTGTAGTTAGCTGAACTTAAAGGGTACGTAACGTTGCATAATCAGCCCAACATTAAAAACAGCTTTCGGTTGGTGAATTGAAGAGCAGGGGCAATGCGCGGGCTTGCGGCTCCAGCCCGTAGTGATATTGTGTTAGCGTATACCGGTGGTGGCGGTCCTTTAGGAAAACCCATCTAAAGGGCAGTTACAATGCTGTGTAAGGAAAACCTATTTAAAGGTCTTGCTCAAAAATTCTGTCTTCACTGCTACTCTTTGTATTAAATGCGCAGTTACTCGTAACATTTCCCACGAAGTCTGGTTATGTCCTTGCATTTGTCGGTGAATGCTTCCATCACTGTTTCCGTGTGAAGCAATATCAAATAAGTGATCGATTCTGTTGGTGCTCTTCGTGTTGCGGCTGGAAATTGCGTGCAGTGTCGGCTTTAACAAATTCCGAGCTAATTCTTATGGTCCCGTAATTCGCTTAGAAGGTGCTAATAATGCCCAAGGAGGCTAAAAATATAACCGCCGTCTCTACTTCCTAAAGCGGGTGAAACTCACAATGCAAAATGTTTCGAGATAACATGTCCATCAAATGCGTGCCTTCTTGAGGGCGAACTCCCCTCGCACAAAAATAGAACGACACATATATTATTTTAAAAAAAGCTAAGTTAACGAGTATCCGCTTGTACTTACGACAAACCCGTGATATCGAGTGCGCATAAATACAAGTGTTGGTGAAAAAATGGATTGCTAAAAATTTGTTTAGAAACACCAGATGTGAATTGAGTGGACCCTGATGTGTCACATTTTGTCTGGTGCTGACCGATAGAAATACAACCTCAGTTTACCGAATGCTTGCTTACCTGAGTAGCAAGCAATTTATTGCCTTCTATACCGCTGTTCTTCTAGTAAATTGCACTTGAAATGAACACGAAAAAAGATATGACTTCTCGAAGGTTGTTCTATGCTAGATGCGTTAAGGAACAAATTATGTAGTCTAACTTGTGTAACTTTTAGTTGCACTGAATTCATTGCCTACACACGCACAGACTGCTCATGAACCCGCAATAAGGTGTTATGAAGAGCAGGTTGGCGCAATTTTGCCTAAGAACTCGAGTCACCTCAGGATGTGACGCGGGTTTTCTCAAGCCGTATTTATAATCGCACACTTAATTACTTGATTACAGTAATACAAGCGAGGAATGAAGCAGAAGTTAGGGCAACTAAACCAACAGAAAAGAAGTGTCATCTGGGCATAGGCAAGACACAATTTATCTTTTTCCCTTTCAGGTACGTTCGACAGAATAGTATTTCTGCCAACCTCATCCCTCTATATTTTACACCTAAGTGTCGTGCCGAAGCTGGGTGTTTTGTTTCTATTGTTTGTCGTTACATGTCAATGACGCCTGAGTTTACTAAAGAAAACAGCGGAGTAAGCGAAACCCCACCTGCCTTCTCCGGCTATCAAACACATTTCACTGGTCATCTTTTTCAGTGCGCCAGCACTTTGACGGCGGCAACACTGGTTTGGCGGCTGCGACGGCGACGGCCTCGACCTCGGCGTTGTAACCGAGTGAGCGAAGACAGAAAAGAAACTGTTGAGGAAAGTGTGACAAAAATGTGAGGGGGAGGGCGGCACGCTCTAACATGGTGCCCTCTCCCTTACTGTCTCCCCCTGAAACTCTCGCAATGCGCTTCTCCTCCGTGTACGTCTCATACGAACCACGTGACATTTGCGCGGGAAGTTCAAACGCGATTTGCAACAACATGCTTGCAAGCTGCGGCTACGCGATGCGAAATAACAGCACAGTAGCGCACGCCGCCGTGAGTTCGCTGATCGCGCGATCACTTCCAGAGACGCAGCAGCTATGCGCCCAGACCGAGTATACTGCAGTTCGCGCCGGGCACTAATTTCGCATTAGGGAGTTCAATATTCGTCACTTCAGTTTTTTACTTCTTAAAATATCTTTTTCCACTGATATCATCTTAGCGATACCAATAATAAGTGTAGAATTTTAGATAATCATTTTCGATAACTGTCAGCATTTTCGTTCTTTTTTTTTATATCCATGTTGGCGTGTATCGAATACCCTATCTGTGTTGCTCTAACAAACTTGCCCGGCTGGTTTTCTGGCGCCGCACATTTTTCGCGCCGGACATGGCGATTTAAAACAGGCTTATCCTTCTCTTTTTGGGGGAGTATTGAGTGGTACATCTCTTTTGTTTTGCACCTATTATTTTGGCAAACTGACACCATGCCAATGCTCTTTCTGTGCGGCTGTTAAGCTTATTTCCTTGCTGACGTAATGCGGAACATTGGATACTCCAGGCGTTGTGTTGGGCTGCCTGCGCTCGGGGACCCGCAGGTCGGTCAAACTGTCCTTTGAGACAGATTTTTCTCCCGGCCTCCGGCATCGTGTAATTTGTTATTTGATGCCAATAAATATCATAGTTCAATCATGAGGCGGTAACACATTTACGTTGCACAATGCAAGCACACCTTTCTCAGTTGGAATACTAACGTCGCTGTCAATGGGATCCTTTTGTGATTCATTAGAACCGATTAAAGCGAATACCACGTAATATTATGATTTATTATTGGATGTTTAACTCAGGATAATTGCTTTTCTCTGCTCTTTGGGTAATTCAATCACTGAATCATTTATTGTTTGTTTCATTCATTCATTTCTGGAATCAACAGGTAACGGTCCCTTTATCCTTTTTTCAAATACATTATTTAATGAATTCGAGCCAATGTGAGGGTTGGATTGTGGGTGCCAGGTCGACCAGCAGGTATGTCCGCATTCATCTGTTTATGGGAATGGGGCTTATTTCACTTTCTTTCATCTGGAGCGAGGTAGTCCATCGCCTTTCTCGTAAGAGACCAGAAAGCAGTGTACTTGAAACCCGGATTAGCAACCATAGAATGCTTAGAATTAGTAATTACACGGAGTTGGTGCAATTATTTGTAATAATTGGTGTATAGGTGGAGCGTTGCTCTTGTTGCTCTTGTATTTGCCAGATCGGCATAAGGCTGAAAGTCGTCACACATACTACAGGTTCAAAAACCCACAGCAATGCCCTGGCGTCTGCGCTCAAAGAAAAACAAAGCCGTAAACCGCTCTTTGCAACAGCACAGGGCTAAGGGCCCCCGCTAAGCCCTCCCCTAGCGTCACTAAATAAGCTACGGTTAAGAGTACCGCCACTTTGTGCACCCGGAAGCGTCTGGGGGCCATTTTGTTTCAGGCTTCCAGTGTTGCCATCTCTCTCAACGAAACCGCCGCCAGTTCTGACGGGAAGAGTGCGACCGGCCGCTGTAGCGTCCGCGCAGCAGAGAGGGGTGGAGAGGAGAGGCGCCCAGAAACAAAATGGCTGCGCCCGTATGTAAACAAATATCACGTGATGCCGACCGACCAATGAAAATCCTGGCGGACATAACAATGAGAGAAAGAGTGCCGATACTCTAAAAGCCTTTTAGTGACGCTACCCTCCCCTAATGAGCGTGGCGGCATCCCTTCAATGACCTTGAGGACGTCCTGCGTAGCCCATCAGTCATGCGCCTAGCGAGCACATCGAAGAACGATCACTCTCTGCTCAGCTGCTTTTGTAGGCCTTCTACCATCGTCTGCAAAAAGTAGCCTATCTGCAGCGTGGTACTTGCCTCCGTCAGGCTTCCGTAGAGTGCCCTCTTCTCGGGCGGAGCAACATCGGTGACGTAGAGGCTCGCGCAGTTCGTCATGATGCCCAGCCAAACGCCCGAGGCGGCCCTGTTTAGCATGAACATCCAGACGGTGTCGGAAAAAATGATGCCAATCCAAGCACCGAGGAGACCGAGGACGCACACGATGAAAGTTCGTCGATGGCCCACCAAGTAAAGCAGAAGCCCTGAAATGCGAATTTAGAGAGGCCATGAGCAGACAAAATGGCGCTCGGTGTTGGTGCATCTCAAGCGACGGGGCTGAGAACGGTGCTTTCTTGATCTCACCTTAATAGTCATCATATTCATCTCCGACGGTGCACCAGCATCTCACTGTTTTTCGTACGCTAAAACAGGATCAGTTATCGCATTCCTCATAAACACAAGTTTGGTGAATGTTTCGTTCTACTTCATCCTTTAGTTGCACAAATTATTCCAAGCGCTTATTTTCCACGATAACATGTTTATAATTAGTTTTGGAATGGAGAATTGCGCCGGCAGGTTCACAACCTGTGTTGCGCAGCGCTAGGGGCAAAAGCAACAAAATGATGTGAGTTTTGTGTTTCTTTTCAATTTTATAGCTGGCTATAACCAGAGCTAACACGCTTACCTGTTGCGAAGGAAAATTATACATGCCCCTGAAAAGCGGCCATAGAGCTCCACAGGGAAGCTTCACGTCCAAGTTGTTGATCAATTCGCTCTCGCGCTTCAAACTGCTATAGCCTCTTGCTCAGCGCTCTCCACCACGGTGCTCGGTCGAGCCGCGATCTACTGCTGTCGTACAAAAATGCCACGGAGCATTACCGTTTTTCCCGCCGCCCTCACCCCCTGCCCACAAATCCTTAAAAACGCTCCGGGGCGCCTATCGGCAACTATTCCAGACCAATTCCCTCGGCTGTCATTCTATCCTCTACGAGACCTCTCCTCTAAGTTCTCTTCTCCCGCTGTCCCCTCTCTGGGTCTATAGACACTTTAACTCACGCAATGTGTGCCCGTCCGCTCAACCCATTCTCCCCATCCCCAGCATCGAGTAGTGGGAGGGAGGGCACGCTGGGCGGCGCCTATTCGGGAGGCGTCTACTTCTGGTCGGCCGAATCGTCACCGTTGCCGCAAGCAATGGGCCGGCGGCAACCACGCATTCCTAAGCCAATATGCTTGGAAAAAAAAGTGATTTCTCTCTCTCTCTCTCTCTCTCTTGCTTAACTCAGTTGTTAGCGCGACTGTCCAGGATAGGCGGGTAATCCCGGGTTCGAATCCTGCACCAGGGCGAATTTTCTTCGACTACGATGTTGCAGAGAAAGCTGCGTAAGATTTCTTTGTAGCTGTACGGCTACATTGCACGTGGATGTCAAATTTTCTTCCAAGAAAACTTACTCCACCTGGCGGATTTCCCCTCAATCTGGTCGATTAACCATACTTACTACCAACGGCTATCAAGGCACAAAACAGAGCAACGCAGCTGCCCACTGCTAGGAAACGCGAAGTGCTCGCGTTTAGCCCTGCAGGTAAGAGAAGCGATGACGACATCGTGTTGCTTTCAAAATATTGTAAGAACCGGCTTGATAGTGCAGGGAACAGCCAGAAACGCCAACTCACCTCGACACATAGGGAACGGAATATTTCATAAAAAGATGTGAAATTGGACGTGAGAATAGTATCGTAAACAAATTATTGCTTAAGAATCTATATCGTTGTTAGATGGACACTGAAATAGATGTTTATTAGATGGGCACTGAAAAGTGATCGGCTTCATCTTGATAAATATTGCCTTTTTTCACATTCCTAGATTCCCAACCAAGCTACAGCTGAACGCTAGAATGATTGCTTTGGGAAAACAAATAAGCCCAGTTAGATAGTACTGAAGTTCAACAAGCAGTTTGTAGATACATGCCATCGTGACCCAAAGGTGCAACCAAGCGGGGAGCATAAAGGCATTTGCAAACTTTGGCACCATCGCTTATGCCAGCCCTTTTCCCAACGCGAATAACGTGATGATACGCGCTCGCGTAGCCGATCTGTGGCTGCGACCCTGAGCAGTTGTCGCGTTTTCGTTTTCTACAAGAGCCTTTGTTTGAAGGCGCCATGAAGACAGAATACAAGTTGTGTGCATTAAAAAGCCGCTTTGTCCCGATAACAATGACACCAATTTCATCGCAGACGTCAAACAACTAACGGAGATATTAAATCATACGCAGCAGTGGCGACTCCACAGCCACTTTCCTTAAACTTCTCTGTGACATAACTCCGTTAAGCGCAGTAGAAAAAACAGGACGAGTAAGACAAGGACCAGAGCTACTTACAAATAAATTTTAATAACAACGGGACATATAAATAGAAAAATCGAACACGCTTAAATGACTACGGAGTTTATCACATAACTGCGCATGCGACCACGCACCCGTCATGCACGCATGTGATAAATGCTTCTCCAAGAAGGCCAGCTCTTTCGAGCGCTGGTCCTTGTCTCCCTCGTCCTGTGTTTTCTTTATTGCGCTTAAGGCTACTTTCGGGCTACCGACGCAAAAACCATATCGTGATCCTATGGACGTAAAAAAAAACGGCGAGTCACGCAGTTCGGTTGCCTAAGACGTGAAATGACGTAATTTTTAAAAGTAATTACGACCGTTCCAGCAAAGGTCTGAACGCGGCCTAACGGAGTTATAATGGAATACCAACTAGCTCGTACCCATTCGATGTTAAATTCTGTATGACAACACGCAATCTTGATCTTTCGACCGGCCGCCGCCGACCACAACCATGGCGAAGGAACATTACTGGGTGATTCCAGGGGAGTCTCCTGATCCGTTTGGTCATATCACTTGATTGCGAATGTGCAGTTAACACACTGAGAATTATGTTTAGTGCTATCCCATAGTACATCAGCTGTGGTGCAAAATTTGGAAATTTCGCAGAACTTAAGGCGATCACACGTCAAAAATCTTCGTTTGAGGCTGAGAAAGGAGCTGAGTGAGTCGTTGAAACAATAATTTTTTTTTCAAATTAAACAAAGATGTATTTTGTTTTCATGGCTTCATTAAATGGCATCCAAGGGGGAGAGAAATTACCTGCGTCGGGAACCCATTCCACACCACTGAAAAATATCAGCTAGACACACTAACCCCGACAGCACACAACTTTTGGAAAACATGAAAGGCCAAACAAATGTACACAGCAGAGGCCTCGTACACGTGCAAAGCTTAGGGGGTCTCTTTCAGCGTTCCCTGATTATCACTCCGTGATAAAGAACTTGCCTTTCTGCACGGTCATGTACAACTTCTGACTTGCGCGGTAGAGTGTCGTGCTCCTGGGGCGGTATTTTCGAGTTTTGTCCCTTTTGCGTCCCTTTCAAAAGTGTCCCTTTTGGCGAGCCCTGATTGGCTAAAAGCAAACAACCGGAAGTGACGTAACGCAAGCGCGGCAAACCTACTGCCAACGCTTACTGCTTAACCGGAAGTACGTCACGATGAAAGGGACGCAAAAGGGACGCTTTCAAAATGGACAGTTACGAGAATACCACCCCTGGATTGTTCTCGATTGGGTCTCTGCCTTTGTTGCAATCGATATTTCTTTTTCCTTTTTGTCCATTCTTCATCAGTAGCTCCATTCTACCCAGCCGCTCTTTCTGAGTGCGGCCCGAAAGAGCGGCTGGGTTTAAAAGAGCATCTCAGCAGCCCGAGTCATTCTATTTCTGTATTAGAATGCTACCTTGGTGCGGCTATGTTTGTTTTATGCTTCCCCAATGCACTGCATAGCAAGGTTGAACAATAAAAAAATGGGGTGGGGAGCTCGCAATGACAAGTAAGCTAGCACTCGCCTTCTGGGACTGGAACACCAGCACCTTCAAAAGCTTCACTTCTCCACAGCAAAAGCGGAATCCAAGGCTATGTCACTGAGACCCCAATTGCCAGGCGACAGCCTTGCAACGAAACAGTAAATAATTAACCAGTGTTCCATACGGAATTCTGCAACACAAGAGGAAGCAATGTCAGCCCTGTATACCAGGTGTGAATATCATTGAAAGACAGGAACCCTTCTGACGATTTCGCGACGGTTATAGAAATCCCTGTACCGAAAAATTTCCCGACATTTTCGGAACCAAACCAGTAAAAACGTGTTGCACAAGAAAAAACGTGCAGCGGATAAATGAGACCAGGCTGATATGCCATTGCGAATCTTTGGAGGAAAGTTTCATTATATATCTATATCGAGGCTAAGCAAGCAGTAACACAAGATATAACATGTGTTCTGTTCTTCGAAAAGCAGGTTTTTTTGTTGCACTACCTACCTAGACCGAAAATTGAAAGCGAAAATATTCACAATTTTGTTGGAAAAATTTTGATGACACAAGAGTTGCAGCGTTTACAGGGAAAAATTATCTTACATTTACAACTTTAGTGTGAACTAACCAATGAAGACAAGTAAATAAAACTGGTAATAGTATAGTCGTTTTGCCTGCCAGTGGTCATATAATGTTTGGGGTATGGTTTTAATCAAGCAAGAGATGCAGCTGTTTTCTGTTGGGCACTCGCGATAAAGTTGGTTTTGCCGCACGTTTTCTGACTCGCATGACAAGTGCACGGAACCCTAGCAACATAAATCTTCGCTGTAAAAGCTCACCCGAGCAGAGAGCCCCGAAAGCAGCAGCGAGTAGCACGATGTCGGCAGGAAAGTGATTTCCGGGCGCAGTCTTCGCCAAGGTGTACCAGGGCTCTTTCTCGATGGAAGGCATGGCGGCGGACGCATAACCAAGCGTGGTGCCCGCCACGCACGAGCCCAGACAGGCGACCAGCATGGCGTGCACGTGCTGTCCCTCGGCTGGTGGCCCCTCCACGTCGTTGACCGGCGATCCGCCTTTGACCCGTGGGCGCCACAGACGCAGCATGGTCATGGCGGCGTTGTTTGCGGGCGACGGAGTCACCGGGGCGGGGCTCACCTCGAAGTGTAACTTTCCGAACCCTTCAACACCTTCAGGCGTCGTACGAGCTTCCATGTTATAAGGCTACCCTGAAGACTGGTTGCGGAATTTGGGCGGGTTCGGGTGTTCTGCTTCCGTCCTACGAAACCGCGAGCAGTAAAAAAAAGTGGCTCCAATCCACGCAGCGAAGGTGGTTGAAAAGCAAAGCTTTAAACGACACCAACAATAATTTCCCATGCGACATCACTTGAACTCGCACACGTGGCTCTGCAAAGAGTAAAACCAGAGATTTTGCCAGCCGTTACCCGGAATTCGCTGGGGGCGGCCTCCCGAACGCAGCAGCAGCCTCGGCCACGGCCGGGCTAGATAGGCGGCCTTCGCCGCTGGTGCCCGGCCGGGAGTCGGGACAGAGAAAACGGAGAGGAGCGTCTTTCGAAGGGTGAGACAGCGGAACCTAGCCATCCTGATGTGCTAGCTTGGGGGCTATACCCCCGTGTGACACAAGTGCAGACACCGAAACAATTCGGCATGTGAGCTTTGTGATTCCCATTTATACCGTTTTAAAGTAGTTAGTTTAGTAAGTTTGAGAAAGAAGCTGGGGGAACTTTTATGCTCGTTTTTATCAGAACAAGTTGCTACTTTCGCCTTTCGTAATGCCTGTTAAAACACAATCGTACTGGTTTTCACCATTCGTGGCAAGCAGTGAGTAAACGGTAGCGTGTCTAGCGGCTAGATGTCTGTATGTGGTGTGTACGTTTTGTTCTCCCGCCCTGCAAACCGAACCTTAACGTATGTTTGCCGTACGACCACCTACTTCGATCGGGTGCTGGTTACCCTGGAGATGCTGTCGAAGAAGTTAATCAAGCCGTGTGAAAACAGTGCGCAATGGACCCGAAGCTGCACCAAAACAGGCTCAAAACAACCGTCGCTAAAGCAGACGACAAAGCCGTACCACCAACGCCACCACTGGGGAGCAGACAATTCCGCACGGGCAAAGCTGGGCAACTGCGCTGCGCCACGTACACTGTGCTCCGTAAGTGAAACCCTCCGACCCCCCTCCCCCTTCCCGCAGCATCCGCCGCGTTGGAATTTGTTGTCCCGCACGGCACGAAAGAACTGTTGGCTGCTAGAGACAGAAAGTTTCGCTTTAAAATACGCACTAAAACGGCAAACCCTGCCATGGCTAAGGTTTCGCAGGATCTGAAGGAGAAGAATGAAGTCGCATAGAATATACAGAACTGAAGGGGTCCAGTGAAGTTGGCGCAGGCAACTTTGTTCTTTGAATACAGCAAAACATTATTTAATTTTATGAAAGCGAATTCATTCACTTTTTGTTCCTGATAGAATGCGGGCATTGCGTAACCCAGCGCACCACAAAAGACGCGGGCGATACGCATCCCTTGTCTTTTGCAATTCTCGCTTGATTGGTAGGCGTACCTAAATTTCTTCCTGATACACTGTGGAAGTTGATGGAGACATTACGAGCTTACGCAGTTCACTCGTTTGGCGCTAAGCCCACGAGACTTCGAAGTCACTGAAGTGCGCCTGCAGACACGTTTATCTACAGCTGAAAAAGTGGCAGCTGCTACCTCAAAAGCTTACAACCATGGGCGTCCTCTCAACAAGCGCTATCATTCATCATCACCAAGGACTGCAAAATGAGGAGGCTTACTGGGTACTGATTTTCGAAGCCAGCTGAGAGAGGGGCGTTACGGCACCAGGAACCGTTGTCTTCTTCTTCTTCTTTGGGCTTTCAGTTCGGCATGGCACGAGCGACGACGGTGGTCTTTTTTTACCAGAATTCAGTCAACACATCTAGAAAATCGCTTCTACCAAAACGAACGTACGAGCGCTAAAAATTTCGACGCCGATGAATCACTAGTATTTTATAATATAAATGAGCGGCTATATGTTCTTTCTTCTTCAAACGAAATATTTTAAACGGGCAACCACCCACATACGACCACTTGAGCAGTGAAATGACCCGGAAATGGAATTGCCGCTCTGTCATGTCAGCTCTCACAGACCTTGACTTCATAGTCTCCAAAGAACAACCAGACATTGTTGTACAGCAGGAAACTTGGCTGACTACGCGTCGGCCATTTTATTTCCAGAATTATCGGATATTCTTCTTAGATCGACTAACTAGAGGAGGTGGTTTGTTAATTCTAGTATCATCGCAATTTTGCCATAAAGCCCATAAGTCATTTGAATTCATGTCTGTAGATTGTGAAATTCTAGCAGTTACATTTAGCTTGCCAGGCTGTTTTGTATTTGCTCTGGTTAACTTCCCATTTTCCGGAAAGCGTCATTTGCGCCTCGCCTCTCGATGGTGTTTCGTCATCGTGTGGGAAGCACGTTATTATTTGCGGTGATTTTAATTCACACCATGTCTCTTTAGGGGCTCCGCACAGATTCATGTGGTAGGCGGCTAAGTGGTTGGAAGAATGATAGCAATATGCATTGTTATAACTCTGTTTCACCAACATTTTTTCGCTGGAAGAATACTTCAGTCTTAGACTTGACTTTTTCAAACTTCAGCAATATCTCTTCGTGGTCTACTTTGGATCACGCTAAAAGAAGTGACCACGTTCCTATTGTATTTGAGAAAATGTGCCTTTCTAGGTCCCCACGTGCTCATATGATTCGCCATACCAATTCGCACCGTATGCCTAAACAAAGTAAAGGTAGCACTTCAGTCACTTCCACCCGGAAACGAGGAGCGAAGGGCAGTTCAAGTTACGTCCATCGTTTCGGATACTGTTAAGTCTTCTCAATTCATTACCTCTTCCCAAAAAGATGGCAATAGCCCGTGGTGGAATGAAGATTGCGCTCTGGCCCTCAGCTTCAAAGCTGACGGGCGGTTTTTAATAAATTCTTGCGCTGAAGCTGCGGGCACGCCTATATGCGCATGTCCTGATGTATCTATAAATGTACGTTTCTGTCGTTGCTATTAAACTGTTGGAAGTGTAGCGTCTGTCCGTGTCCTCTTTCTTGTGTGTTGTGTATTTGCGCCACTCAGTATGTTCGTGAAATGTTTAAATGTGCAATTTCTTACGGGGATTTGTGAAAACTTTTGTTATTAGGTAAGATAATTTCTTAAGGCGTGCCATGCTTGCTAAAGGTTCCCTGCACAGGCTGAAACTCAGCAAATCCTTGTATATATATTTTATTGATCAGAAATAATTATGAAAGTTGGGAAGAGACAGAACAACTAACAGCAACTAGACGACACCTCTCATAATTAATCAAATATCATAATTATCAGAAAAAGAACAGTTTTAGCATTTAATTAAGGTATTTCTGAAAAGAACCACACTAACCTTGTCAGAATCCGTTCATAATAGCATCCGCAAAACCCCTGCAAGGCTATGCAACTGCATGAAAAACACGAAGCTGAGAAAAAGGAAATTAAAGTTTAGACAGGAATGCCACTTTTATTTACAAAGCCAACAAGTAACAAAATCTTTATCATGAAGCTCACTTTTCCCTCAATACATTGACACCAAGTTCACTAAAACGGGCTTATTCGAACATGACGAAAACTATTGTACACCAGTTGCGCGTGAACAAAAAATGGAAAAAGTCACTCCACAACGATTCATCACTTCCAACGTTCACAGAACAAGCTTCAGCACAAGACCATACTGCCTCTCTTCGAACTTCAAAAGTGTTGAAAACGCTGTCCCTGACTTTCTGCACCTTGGAGACGCGAACGATTGAGGAGAACTTCCATATTCACGATGACAAACTCGGTATACCACGATCGCCATCGTCGCTTGCAAACTGACGTTGAGCAAATCAATCTTTTGCGAAGTAGCAGACTTGTCCACCGAGGAAGTATTCACGTTATCGGCAACAGCTTCGCGCTCCACCAATTATTTCTCTGTGGAAAACATTGTCAATTCGGTTTGCGCACGAACTAGGTCCAGCCACGTGCAGGGGCGAGCTCGCTTGCGTTAGTGCAGACGTCGACGGTAACGGAGAGCTTCGCTCTTCGGAGCAACCGGAGGGGAAACAATGTCCTGTGTCGACACATTTGACGTATTCGGTTATGCAGCTCCCGTCTTCCACTCGCGTCTTCATTTTCCACTCACTTTACGCGAGCTCACTTTCAAGCGGCTGCCCCGTGCCTTTGAAACGCGCAAAAGCTCAATGGGTTTATGCACACGAAATGTAAAGCTAAAATACACTAAAGTGAATTAATAGTACCATTATATACAAGAACAGTGCGAAATATAAGTAAGCGGAACGAGAAACACTTGAAATACGAAGAAAAAAAATTTTAGCGCGGAGGCAGAATGGCGTACCAAGCAGTAGCAGACGCTACGGTCAAAGCTGTGGCGGGAGTGAGTGAGCGAAAGTCTTTTATTAACACAACGATGGCCCAGGGGCCGGAAGGGGGAGAAGGGGGAAAGAGGAGGGCGAGGTGGTCACGAGGTGATGTTCATTTGAAGATACTGGAGAGGAATAGTCAGTTCCTGAATGCACACATAGGGGTGGTAGACCACGGCTAAACTACTTTTGCGAGTCCACTCTTGAGAGCGAAGCGCCCAAGGGCAGCAAGGAAATCGGGGTCGCTGAGTGTCGTGGGGGGTATCTCGCTTGGAATGGGTAGGGCATTCAACAGGATGGGGCGGAAAGATTGGTACGCAGAGCAGTACCAAATAAGGTGGGTCAGGTTTGCTGTTGTAGCTGTGTTGCAATATGGGCAGTAGGGCGGAGGATCGCCGGTCGGGTGATGCCATTTGCGTGTGGTGTGGGGAGTCAATGCAGCGTTCGCGCGAAATTTGTTAATAAAAACTTCGGCAGGACGAGTTAGGGATGGGGCGTTATGCAGGAAACCTACAGGAGTGGCAGCGGCAAGGCGGTTGCGCCCACGACCAAGTAAAGTTGGTCGTGGTTGTGCTTAACCTGGCGAGCGTGATCCAGCTGTTGCCTGAGGGAGAGCGGTGGAGCAGGGCTGTCAACCAGTGGAGGAGTTACCTGAAGACTCTCCTGCTCTGCCTCATGGGCAGCCTGGTTGCCGGAACCCTGAGCCATGTGTCCCGCTATCGACGCAACATGTACAGAGGTACCATTGTGAGAAAGCAGACTAATCATATGTTGAATCTGATGAACCAAAGGGTGATCGGAGACGGGTTTCTGGAGCTCACGTAGCGCCATTTGGGAGTCGCTCAGGAACCGAATGCGGAGTGGTAATGGGGCAGACGTCTCGTAGGTCAAGTGGTCGAGGGCTGCGAGGATGGCATGTAGCTCAGCGTCCATTATAGAAGTTTGTCGATATTTGTCGAGTGCGAGCGCCATATAAACTAGGTATACCTGGACCTCGCCAAGCCAATCCCATACGGCTAGCAGACACGCCCGCATCTGTGTAAATGTCTTGTTCATCAGGGAGTTTAGCCGCCAGAGTGCGAGAAACAGCGTGATGGTGAACTCTGGAAGGGAATCTTTGGATGCCTATGCGTGGCAGATTGTCAACCCCTAATGGCCGTTTCTATGGAGGAGGGGGAGGCTGCGGAAGGGTCTGGTGGAGCACCATTTGCGAGTCCCAAGCTGTAAGAGCCGCACCCTGCCAGGTCAAGGAACAGTGATCTTCGTGCAGTTGTCGGGTTTTCCTCGAGGAGCAGTTCGAGCGGGGTGTACCGGGGCTGATTGATTCAGGGCTTCCGTGCGGGTATGGCGCGGAAGTCCGGTAATGGTGCGAAGAACGGCCCGTATGAAGAAAGTAAAGATGTTGCATATGCACTTTGTTGAGCTTATAGACAGGTGCACCATACGTAAGTCGACTCATTGCCACTGCTCGAGTAAGCGTAAGGCAGGCTGACTGGCATGCTCCGCCATACTTGTTCGACATGCGCGAAATAAGTCGAAGCATGGGTTTCCAGTTGCGCTTAAGCTAGCTGATCCAACACTTAGCGCTATTGTTGCTGGCCAACGGGACATCTAAAATACGAATTTGTTTTTTTAGGGGAGACTGGCGTGTCGCCGAGGTAGATGACCTTGCGTTATCCGGTGGGAGCTGATGGCGACCATAAACAAGGGGAAATTCCGTCTTTTCCGGGGCAATCCCAAGTCCTAGTTTCGGAAGGATTTCATTGAGTCTGTTAGCGGCACCTTGAAGTTCGTCCAACATGTGATCCGGGTTGGAAAAGTCAGCGGCTTCTACCCAAACCGTGAGATCATCAGCGTATATAGCAAGCCGAGCGCTAGAGTCCCGTTTGAGCGTACGAGCAACCCGGGCCATGGCTAGGTTGAAAAGCCACAGGCCCCAGGATAGAGCCCTGGGGCACGCCCTTATCCAAGTAGTAGGTCCTGGGGCTCCATCGCGGATACGTGCTGCTAAGACGAATGGGCCGGTTCTCAAGAAAATTGCGTACCCAGTTTTGGGCCCTCTGACTAAGGAATGCATGAGCTAGCTCTTCGAGAATAGCAGCCTAACTAACACGATCGAATGCTTTGCGTAAGTCGATTAAAATGACGTAGTCAGGGTTAACCGCCCGGGTGGTGTGATTGAAGACTCGGCGCGTAGCAGCCAAAGACAGTCATGGGTACTCATATTTGGACGAAAGGCCGTCTGCGCCGGATGCAACCATGGTGAGACATACTCCAGATGATGTTGAAGGTGTTTATTAATGAGGCGTTCTATGAGTTTACAAAAGCACCGGGGTTAAGGAGATCGGTCAGAGATTAGATATATTAGTGGAGTCTTTGTTCAGTTTTGGTATTGGATGAATATGCGTAAGTTTGAGTTGTTCTGGAACTTCACCAGTGGCCCAGTAATCGTTAACAAGGTCCAAGAGTGCGGTAATGGTGGAGTCTACTAGATTACGAAGGTGTTGCCATGTGATGCCATCATGTCCCGGGGCCGAGCGTTGTTTACCCTGGAAGAGCGCAGCCTGAAGTTCGGCAAGAGTAAAGGGCGAGTCAAAGTCCGCGGAGGGGGCTGGGATGGTGATTAGTGGTAAAGGCGGATGCTGATCGAGGGAGGCGTGAGGGAAGAAAGTCGTGATGAGCTGATGCTCGACCGTTGTTGGTGGATCTTTGAGGGTAAGAGAGGCAAACAGGGAAGATTTCTGTTTCCTTTTATTAGAAGGGGACGATAAAGGCCACACAATTTATATAGCCCTCTTTCCTGCCCTAGCTTGTCGCAGAGGCTGTGCCAATGCTCATTTGATAGTACCCGCTGGTATTCCCGGATCAACTTGTACTGGCGCCGTAGCTTTAGAAGGTCTGAATGGCGTTTTCCCGTTGTGGGCATAACCAGCAGTGAGTGCATGCGCCCGTTTCCATAGGTTGGCCATATGAGCGTTGAGGGTGGTGTTGAGGAGTTCACATTCAATATCTTCAAGGGTACTATCCCGAGCCGTTTTGAATGGCATTGATGAGCGTCGAGAGGGTTATCGGACCTGCGAGAACAGCCTGTGCGCGGAAAGCCCCCCAGTCCGTACGTGTGAGCCGTTGGCGCGTTGTGAAAGCGTTTGCCGTGTAATGTAATGAGTTTGGGAAATGATCACTACCCCACGTTGTGAAGTAGGGGGCCCCATTCGCGAACGATGCCGTGAGACGCAATGGTGAGATTAGTGGAGGTGTTCCGCTGGGAAGGATGGGGGCCAATGCGGGTAACCAGAGTAGGGTCGTTAAGAATTTGAAGCCTACAATCGTCAACCATGGTTTCCAGCCGAGTTCCCCGGCCATCCGCAGAAGGGTAGCCCCAAGTGGTGCTGCGGGCGTTGAAGTCGCCACCTATGAGCAATGGAGTTCAAGGAAACTGAGACACCAGGTGTTGCAGCCAATTATGCGGAACATGCGTTTGAGAACCACTAACCGGACGGTAGTAAACCGACGCCGCAATCAGATCTTTACCGTCCGGTAGCCGAATGTGAACGATGAGGAGAGATAATTGTTTACAAGCAGGGGTCTGTATAATTGGTAGCTGGTGCGCGGACAAGAGCAGTTAGCGTAGGTAAGCGGGAAAACCAAATGTAGCGCGCGGTAGCCGTGGCTGAACAGAGTTTTGGTCTTTTCGATTTGGCGACACTTTCCTGCACCAGTTGAGGCGGTGCAGCACTCTCGCACTCGATTTGCCAGTTCAGCTAGCGCCACCTGCACTTCGGTCCTCGATTTGACACTGCGTCTATTCGTTTCACCTGCATCCGCGTGAACCAGTTCAGGCGGTGCCGCACTTCGCCGTTCGTTTCAGCGGTGCAGCTCGCGGCACCTGAACCGCGCCGTTCGATCCACCGGTGGTGCCGACGGGTGCAGGACGGGTTCATGGCTTTGCCTGCACTCCCTGCCGAAGAGGTGCAGAAGCAGATGAAAAAAGTGCAGGTCTGGTTCCGCCGATGGCGAACCCGCTTTGTACCGCTGTGAACTGGTTCAAGGGGTGCAGGCTGAATCGAATAGACCAACTGTGCGACTATGCTGCACGAGTTCTACACTTCTGCACTGGTGCAGCGTGCTTTGGCGCGTTTTTTTGGTGCACATTGTAGCAGACGACTCCCACATGATACTTGTGTCAGTAAACTGAGTAGAAAACGACAGCGTTTCCCTGTTTTAGACGAGACTGGTCGTCACGTGTAATAAGATCGTGCATTGTGTACCAAACACAAGGTGAGTGCAGGGTGATGTCATTTCGAAAAAAGAAAAACAACGAGAGCGCGCAAACACGGACCGCAGCAGACGACATTTGTGCACTTTTGCAGTCAATTCGGCCGCTGAACGAAAAGCGCTAGTGTCCGGCTGCACTTGCACGACACTTTTGTGAACTAGTGCACAAAGTGCGTGGCTGTAGTGGCCTCCGCGATCGGCTAGCCGGCTGACGAGCCGTTGCTTCGGAGTCCGGCCGTCCCCAATCGCCAGGAGAGGCTGGTATGAGCGCAATGTACTTTTAGTACGAAACACAAAATGTGGCACCACAAATCGAATGCGGACAGTAAAAATTGACTGTGAACCAAATCAATATCCTTAAACACGAATATTAAAAGCAATGAATTGAATTGAATATTTTCAAGTACCGATACCGTTCCTTTAGTGTGTATACATAGCTTGTTAAACAAAGACAAAATGGTAACTCAGGCAGTCAGGACTTACCTGAGTGTTCATCTACTAGCGCTTGATGAGAAACTGGTAGACAAAGTGTTAAAAATGTAAAATATTAGATATATAAGTCAATTAAAAGAGGCTAGACATGATAGCTCGTATGACCAGTACAATTACTGCTATCATTGCTGATAACTCTTGATTCGTAACCGATACAACTATGTTGACCGAATATCGTTTTTAGATTATAAATTTCGCATGAGTTCCGGTTTATTTAGGCTGTCACACACCACCTTGTCAGAACACATTTGCTTTGCGTGTGCACAAATTGAACGACCCTGGCACAAGGCATGCACGCATTAGGCTTTCTTGCGCAGCTGTGGTGTCCTGCAGAAAAGCAAACCCACAAGGGCTTTCCGTGTGGCAGAGTCAACTTTCATTGCCCGATGAAATTCATACGAGGGCAATGCGCGCCTTCACGAAGCCTAGAATCTAAAGGTAGCGTTGACACAGTCAATTACGAAGCTGAAGAAATGACTGAATAAAGATTGGATGCCGAAGGAAAAAGAATAAACTAATATAAAGGGGAATATAGCTTAGGGCAGCTAGAACCTGTACCAGAGGAGGAGGAAGTAATTTATGGTATCCAAGGGATCTAGTTGACCCAGTGTGGTTTAGACGACGTCCAAAATGTATTGGCACCTAATGGTGCGCCTTCGGCCCTCTGAACGGCCCAGTGCTGGATGTTGGGTCCTCACTAAGAAGCTGTAGCACAGTCTCCCATTACTCTTTGCTGGTGATAATAAATGTGCCGTTTGCAATGCTCAAGTCTCTCATTTGTATAGTAGGGCATTCCTAGAGCATGTGTGCCAAACGTGCAAGCTGGGAGCAGTGCGTTTGCACAAACCATATAAAATTTCTAGTTGAGAATATGTGGTCTAGAGGCCTGTGTTCGAGTAGTCTCCGTGCTACTTCTGGTTTCTTGGTCAGCTAGGGGTCTTCTGCAGGCTACTAGTTGCCTTCTTTCACCCGAATGGAAAAAGTTAGGTTGAGGCCTGCCACTATTGCAGTGTTCAAGTTAAAACAGTATCAGTTATTTGATTAGGTTCCTGTACGCATGCACGCACCCCCTTTACAAAAGGAAGGAATAAGTATCAATAAATCAACCATCAATCGTAAATGTGAAATGTTAGAAACACAAGGGAGATGATCTCATCAATTAATCAGCCTATCGATAAATCAATAGATAATTCAATCAACCAACTATTGCAGTGTTCAAGTTTAAAACAGCATCAGTTATTTGATTAGGTTCCTGTACGCATGCACGCACCCCTTTACAAAGGAGGAATAAGTATCAATAAATCAACCAATCAATCGTAAATGTGAAATGTCAGAAAAACACAAGGGAGATGATCTCATCAATTAATCAGCCTATCGATAAATCAATAGATAATTCAATCAACCAATAATTATATAATATTTCTTAAAAATTATAATATTCTTCAATCACCAATAAGTATATAATATTCTTAAATTTCCAAATATTCCAGAAACTGCAAACGATAAAACTGCCCGGCAAATTGAATCGAATAGCAAATGCTGTTAGTGAAACATTCAAAGTTTTGATTATTTGCCTGCCTCGATAATATAAGATCTGCCAACACTTGCATGCTGTAGGGCTTCTTGACGAGGTGTGCTTTATTCCACTATTTACGGAGTAGCACTAAGGTGTCGCTTAATGAGAGAGGTAAAACCAAAAACAACCATACAAAGTGCGTCGATATCTCTCTTTTTTATGGTTTAAAACCTGATGGGCTGGCTTCAAGACCCGCTACTTATATCTTGTGATCTTTGCCAGTTTAACAAACCATTATTTTCTCACGGCTTTTATATATCCTAGATACACTCTTTTTGTCACTGTTGGTGCCTGGACTTATGCAGGTTCAATTTTATGAGCAGAGGCAGTAACAAGTACATATTACTTTTTATTCCACAAAAAGTGACACCCCTATGCTACCATTCCATGTTATGTAAAATGCACCTCGCTGCTGCTCGGGCAGCAAGCATTAGTGAAATGTGCCTACAGCCAGCAATTGAGGTGCAGTTTTGTACACGAATTGACAATGTGTGTATTCTAATGTTGTTCTGTTGGCTAATAACCAAAAATATATACAACTGCTCAGAAGTATTCTTTGGCCTGTTAAACACAAACTCTGGATTAGATTTTAGTATATATAAATGTCAGGACTACATAGGCATTTTGTAACAGCATTATGCCAATCCAGCAGAATAAAATACCCTAAGTGAATGGCATACAAGCACTCGTAAGTGTGAATAGACGAAAGAAAGTACCACTTCAAAACAACTCCAAATTAAGGGGAACCAAAACACAGGTACCTGTCATAAAACAGAGCGGCGTGAGGTAATGCAAGGTAGTGTGAAGACTTTAGAAAAGCATACGGTTTTCAGAACTCACATTTGCAAGATGCGGTATTGTGCTTAAACTAAACCCCTCATCAGACCTAGAAGCAAACCAAAGCATGATACATTGCTTGGCACAAGGTGCTCAAAGCATTGCACGGAGATAACTGGCAGAACATTGTTTACGGGCAGCCAAGAAGCACAAAACAAGGTTTTCTTTCTAAATATGGTTTGAGAAGTGGTTAGGAGTACAACGAAAGTGAGCAGTTGAAGGGATTAGCTACTGCCTCTACATGAAAATCGTGGACACGGAGTGGCAAAAGTGAGTGAAACGCTGACTACGTGATTGAGAGTGAAGGGCTAATGACAGCAAAGATAAACAAACAAATAACTGATGAAATAAATTAAACCAGAAATATTAGATACTGCACGTACCAGATAAGGAAGTGTGATATCAGAAAAGAAATTTTTTACGAGAACTCCAAGAATTGTTCGTTGTTTTTCAGAGGGTAGAGCTGGTCGTTTGGGAACCAAGCTTGAGCTCTGCGAGGAAGTATGACCAAAATGATGAGACATGTGGTCTGTAGAAAAGAAAAAAAAGAAATGAAAAGAATGGGGTAGTATTCGTCTAAATCCATGCGAGGGAAATGTCCATCCTCCTAAGCCTTATGATTTAAAGGTAATGCATACTCATAGTACACAGCAAGGTCTTGAAGGTTACCAGAAGAAGCTTACAACAGTGGTGGAGGAAAAGTGGCGAGTAGAATGTAATGCATAACAGCACCTGTTACAGACAGAATTGAATGTTCTTAACTAAGTGGGCTGTTTATAGGCATAGAACAGCCGTATTTATAGTAGCTGAACCTGGAGCCAGATGGCAACTTCCACCACTCGGGTAGAAAGCCATACGTGGCATAACAATCGATCAATCAATCAATCAATCAATCAATCAATCAATCAATCAATCAATCAATCAATCAATCATAAATCAGTCAGACAATACATACTGCAAGAATGTGTGGACTCTTTGTATTAAAAATAAACCAGTCTTTTATTTAATTATACTTATGCCCTGAAAGGTATTCAGAATTTCAGTTTGAAGCAAATTGCGCAAAGTGTACAGTCACAAATCGAAAGAACAAGAAATAGCCCCCAAACCCAATGAAGCGAATTGTAGATCAATGAGGGCGTTGCATCTCCTTGATGGAAGTCAATTCACATTTACATTGTTAATAGCAAAAATCCCATCTGCCCCTTATCACAGGCCACTATTCTTCAGGTGGGATGGAGGATCACTGTGGTGGAGCGAGAAGATGGTGTGATTACAAACATATAATAAGACTGCTTACACAATATGTGTTAGCGTACAGTTGGTTTTACAAAAATAGGAATCCTCACTCATACTTTTCAAAATATTCAAATGCTACAAACTACAACTATAACAGTACCACTGCACCACAACTACTACAAACACTAGAAACAGCAAAGCTTTGAGTGCCCTTTGGGCCTGTCTCGAGTCTGACCATGACTTCAACAGGACTTTGTTGCAACTTTGGTGCATGGCAATCTAGGGCAGAAGCCAAAAAACAGCAATATACATGGCAGCATATACCTTGCACCCTCATAATAACGCCGCGGCTCGAACTTGAGTCGCTAAATAAATTTGCTCTCTCTCTCTCTGTCTTGCTACACATACAGTTGAGCGAGTGCTAACACACCTCTGTTCGTGCTGCCACAGATTGTTCAAACAGTTGCACCAAAATTTTCCACCATGAATTTTCCACCGGGCAGGCCACAATTGGTGGAAACCAACTGTGGCCTGCCTTTTCAGTTCTGCTACCATAACGTGAAGCCATGCTTTGTTTTGTCGCTAATCCTCTGCTGAACTTTTTAATGAAGACGCAAACTGTGCTTCCATATGGTGTGGTGAGAAAAAATTATCGTGTATGAACAAATCAAGCCCTTGTCTGTCACAACAATGTCCCTGGCTTTGCAACTAACCTTCAGCAAGCACATGCTAAACTGGCTAACCTCCTTTTGATTGGCACGATAAGCAAAACACATTTTGTTTTTACGCAAATCAAGAAACTACTTCATTTCAGTACAGTTTACATCCCAGAAATGCATCTGGAGGGCTCCATCATCTGAAAGCAGACTCAACGGCTTGACTAGGTCCACGAAAATGGCACTGGCTGCCCAAATCTAAGCCAAATGTGTAAATTATTTGTGAAACAAGCTATAAAATTTAAATGTATGTAAGTTCTCGCAAAGACATGGATTGGTTAAGCCACATTCTTGCATATTACAAACAATGTGGAAACATTTGTTTCATTTCCCATACACTCAATGCAAAGAGAGAGAGAGAGAAACACTTTATGGCTGAGAAAGCGACCAAGGAGAATTGAAGTCCTTATGTTGGCGGTGGGTAAGGGCTGAACATCCACCCCACCAGGACTTCTCCTTGAGTTAGGTGGGCGAGCTCGTGGTGACCGTAGGCCGGTGCCTTTCGGCGATCACTTCCGCCCTCTTGAGCAGGCGTACCTGTAGGTTCGGTCGGTACTGCGCAAATCTGCTCTAGACGAACAGTGTGCGTGAACTCTTCTGTTATTATGAACTTTCGCAGTGACCACCACTGCTGGCAATTATGCACAGTGGAGAATTCTTGCGACCAGAGGGAAAGGAAAAATAAATAGAAAGAATGAATACCGACGCTAGGATCAATACCGATAGGATGATGCTTTAAAGGAAATATGCTAGCAAAACATGAAGGAAGCTGACACTAACGCGTAAGAAGCTGTACACAACCTTGACCGACAATCACGAAGGTCCACGATTGCCGCCAATTTTCTTCTTTTTCGCTGCCGCAACGACCTTTGTTGCTATAAGGGTGAGCTTGGCTCATTTTTTGGAGTGATAATCATTGGACATCACCTAGAGGGGCATACGCTATGGCGTGCCTTTCTCGTTTCCGAGCAAGTGTTGCTACGATACGCCGAACGCTGGAGTTTTTTATATTCTTGGCCCATTTACTGAAGTGATATGCTTGGCTTGGCAAACATGCCTAGGGGTACGCTGGGTGGTGACTTCGTGGCACGCACGCACAAACGCTTGGAATTTTTGCGTGCGTGCGTGCGTGGCACGCACGCACGCCGCGAGGCCATTCCTTGGTATTTTTAACTGCGGACACTACAAATTACGATGTGCTAAGCAGCTTCGCTGTTAAAAAAACTTGTGAAGTTTGCACTCAGTCGAGCAAGACTTGAACTATAGCGAAGCTGCAGGATTTCTTTCTTCGTCCAGCACTGCATAGTCACCTGCATCCCTCAAATAACGCATATACCAACCCTTCAGGCCGAAGCTCTCAAACACCCTGGATGAGCTTGTACGTCAAACGCCCTCTCCGCACGCCAGAACAAACTAAATTTTGTTCCGTAGGCAGCGGCGTTGGCGATCTGCATGGGCCGTTCTCTGCCCGCCTTACCAGCCCACCCTGTAGCTAGGCTGCCCTAGCTGTACCATCAAGTGACCGACAACCGGCCTCTCATTCGACTGGACAGTCGATCGATGGGAAACGCAGACGAGCAATCCGCTGGCGTGCCATTACTAGCGACTGCGAACCTTCCCCAGGTTTGTAGAGGCATTTGTGGACGCTGGGGTCCCAAGACGGCGCCTTAAATACAGCGATCCGTATGCCCCTCTCATTCAGAAGCAAACCAAAACTGTGCTTATGAAACACTCCGCACCTGGCCTTCTAAGCTGGCGGAGCTTACAGCCATCCGGGACGGACTGCAAGCTCTACTACCGGCACTTCTTGAAGCTCCTGGAAGTTTTACGGCACAAATTTACACGGACTCAACGGCGGCCATACGAGATTTGCGACGTGTAGCCTCCAACTCGTCTGTTTCAAGAGACATTCATGACTTGCTGGACACGTGCCCCTGCCCTCTCCGACTGTCGTTGATACGGCGTAATACTATCACCGCTCTTATTGCGGCGGATAGTTTTCTGTCACGTAACGTCGGTTCCACGGCCCCTGACCCTGCTGACAACTGACTCACATGACCAATTTGTCCAACTAAAGGAATATCTGCGTCGCGCCACACGTGCTCCCATCCCACCATGTGGAACAGACCTTCCCAGTGGGCTCGCTCACTGGAGGAGGTCCTGCTGCGTAGACTACGAGTTGGGGTGGCCTCTCTCCTGCGGTAACCCGGGCGTGGCCACCGCGATACCATGCCCCGTTTTCCACGACCTGCCCCTTCTGTACGGCTCCTGCCGAAGACGCCGACACCAACCACCTGCTATGGACGTGCCCTTCCCTGAGTGCAGCGAGATCCCGACACCTTCGCGGCACAGGCCTGCATCCGGGAAGATCCCCCGATCTTCAGCGATGGCTGTGGGGGCCCCACCACCACTGTCTTCTGGACTTCCTCCGGGAAACAGGTCCAAACTTGTACCTGTAGGACTTATGCCAAATGGCATACTGTCGCAATTAAAAAAAATTTCTTTGTGCGAGAGAAAATCACCACACATTTGTACAAGTTTGAAATTGTTTTTTTTACATGTTACGTCGTCGCTATGCAGTGTGCTAGTAGTAGTCATCGTCATATACATGGACATCGTGATGTTCCTCATGCCGAGCATTACATGCGCCTTAGCGCTTGACGATACTGGAGCGTAGCGGCGGCGCGTACGTGCACGATGCATGCGCGTTGTTCCTGGACGCGTCGAAGTTCCGAGGAGCCGCATTGCCGGTTGTTACGCAACCTGACGCACACCTCAATAGATTTCGCCGGTATCCTTTTTTCCCAAAGCCACGTGGTGATCCTGGGACGCTCGGCGGTCGCCGTGAGCGCGCGATCATGAGCGCTCGGCAGTTTCTAGCTCCTCTGCGTTTTAGATTTTTTGAAGACGATAGTCTTTCTTGGGCTACTGTCTGTCTGTCTGTCTGTCTGTCTGTCTGTCTGTCTGTCTGTCTGTCTGTCTGTCTGTCTGTCTGTCTGTCTGTCTGTCCGTGACTTCCTTGATTCAGCCACCCGTCCAAAGTGAAACAAAGTCTGCGCAAAAAAATTACACCATCTTCCTGTGGGGAACCCTGATAAGGATGCGAATCATCGTGGTGGTTTCCGTGTGGTTCCATTGATTTCCGTTATGTTGAGTGATCTGGTGTTTACTAGCGCCAGAGGGAATTCCGAGTCCGGGTCCACACCGGTGGCAAAGGCACGCAAGTACTGTTGTGTTACGGTGAGTAGGTGGTGGTTCTCGAGGCGCCGAAACTCATCCATCATGTTCTTGTCGATGTTGTCGTCTCTGTGGCAGAATTGGTAGTCTCCGTCAGCGTTGATGAGGTGAAGGTTGTTGACATTGACGCACCGGTTGAAAGCAATGTACACGCCCTCCTCTTCGTTGTTGTTGTTGTTGTTGTTGCGCCTTTTGGTATGGAACATACCCAATCAGGGGATCGGCCAATCAACAGAGGATAGGTTAAAATGAATGGAATTCTTATCTAATCACGAGACGTTTAGGAAAGATAATTTAGACCGGTTTGAAAAATGTTTGGAAAAAAGGGAAAGAGAAAAAAAAATCCTGAAAAATCAAAGCGAGGGTGACCAATCGCAATCATAAAGAGAATCGTTTTGAATTTTCAATGTAGCGCAGGAGGGCGCTGCTTTGTCTTCTCCTTCTTCTACGGCGGTCCCCTTACGGGAAGATGACGACGGCGGTTGAACGCGAAGCTATCTCGTGATGGATTCTTTGGTTCGCAATTCCTAGGGGAATCCTGCCACAATCATTATCAGAGGTGCTGCGGACGGGGCGAGAGCAACGTACACGCCCTCCTCTTCGCAGCTTTGTAGTCTTCTCCTTCTTCATCGGTTCCCGTACGGGAAAATGACGACGGTGGTTGAACGCAAAGCTATCTCGTGATGGATTGTTTTGTTGGCCAATATCTAGGGGCAATCCTGCCACAATCAGCATCAGAGGCGCTGTGGACGAGGCCGGTTGAGCTTCAAGGCGCGTGGCGCGTCCCGCCACAGCTTTCCCACGGGAATTCAACATCATCCTCTAAAGGTTTTCGTTCGTCGTTTCCGTTGACGTTCAGCTTCGCGTGCCTTCGTTGTATCAGTAGCTTCTTGACGTAGTTGAATGGAGTCAAGTATATAAGGCCGCGTTCGTAGCTACTTGCACAAAGGCCTTATGAACTCGATGTCCTGCCTCCTACATTTTACCAAGGTTATACTGTACTAATCCCGAAAAGTGACAACGCATGAAAAGCTGAAAAGCGGGGGATGGCTACAGGCTGATATCTGTTAACGTGAATTACAAGATATTCGCGAAGGTGCTGGCACGCAGGCTACAGATTGTAATCACAAGCCTGATAGGTTCGCACAAGACTTGCGGTATCCAGGGGCGGAGAATTAAGACCAAAATCTGTATTGCTCGTTCAGTACTGGAGTTCGTATCCGACTGGTGCTCGGCAGGTTGCGCTTCCTTCAAATTGATCTTGCCAAAGCATTTACAGGGTTAGCCATCCTTTCCATTTTTGCTGTTCTGGAGTCAGCTGGGCTTAGGGAAGCCTTGTATAAAGGCATATTTCTGTTATAAAAGCTGTGACGACCCCAGTTTATTATAAATAGCGAACTCTCTAGACCTATTACCATTAGATCTTCCGTACGGCAAGGTTGCCCGTTGTCACCCCTTTTAATCGGTTTGTACCTTAAGCCCCCTGTGCATTAGTATTCTCCAAAGCAGTGCCATTCATGGTTTGTGACTGGAAAAACTATGAAGTCCAAGTTTTAGCCTATGCAGATGACCTTGCCTTTTTTTGTACGGAGAAGAAAAGTGTTTTGGAGGTAATGATGCTGACACAGCGGTTTTGCGATGTAAGTGGTGCTGAGGTGAACCTTGAAAAATCAAGAGGTTTTTGGAAGGGCTGGTGGGGTACGCAGCCACGTAAATATGGAGGCATAACATGGGACTCTGAAACAATACAGTACCTTGGGGTTCCTCTAGATCAGATTCGGAACAGTGGACCTCATTGGTCTTCTGCACTTACTGTAGTGAAGCGTAAAACGCAGGCATGGATGGGGCGGGAGCTCCCTATATTTGCGCGTGCAGAACTGTGTTATGTATTTCTTGTCTCCAAACTTGTTTATGTTCTGCAGGTACTTAGTTGCGCACAAAATAACGTTCAAGCATTTCATTGAGTGTTGGCTACCTTCGTATGGCGGTCCAATTGGGAGCCCATGCGCCGCGATAACCTCTTCCTCCCGTTAAGGTCTGGTGGTTTTGGATTGGTGCATTTCTTTGTACACCCACTCGTTTCGCGGTTCTTTTTTATCAAAATGGCTGATCATACGTCTTTAAAAGTTTTTTCAGCATATATTGAGTGCTTATTCGCCTTTTTTATTTGCTCCAACCCACCGAATCCTTGGCCGCTTCGTGGCTTTCTTAAAGAGGTTGCTGACACTTTCAAGTTTCATATTGTGTGTTTTTCTCTCGAGTATTTCTACGGTCTCTCCAGGAAAGAATTGACGGGCATTTTAATAGAAAGTTTATTTCCAGTGCCCATTTACCGTGAACCATATGTTAAGTTTTTAGATGACAGTGCGTTGAAGCGCGTCAAGAAAATGTCCATCAAAGCGGCTGCAAAAACTTTCTTTTTTAAGTTGCACACATCAACCTTGCCTGTTAAAACATGGCTCAATAGTAAAGGTGTATATCTGCCATGGTCTGTTAACACTCGTTTGGTTACCAGGCGGAGACAATTGATCACGGCTTTGTTTTATGTCGGGATGCTGTGTTTTTTGGGATGTTCTGCAATGGCTTCTAAAAAGGACATAGACATCACCTCTTACAGTATACGATTCCTGCCCGTATTTATGAACTGTTCTGTGCCATATGACCTTTTCGTGCTGATGGAAGTGTCGCATGATTGACCGCCATGCCGAGAAACCTTGTGGAACGAAGTCCATTTTTCGCGAACAATGTGCATTGTGTACAGTGTCTATGCGGCGCAATCGCAGCCGCCGGACTGGTTGCATCTTCTTGAAGCGCAGTAGTATATCAAGTTGGTTCATTTCCCTCGGTTTCAGCGGGAGGTAAGGCGTAGAGTACACCACGCGGCTGACAACCAGTGCTTGCACCAACTTGATGACATCATCCTCCTTCATACCCTGGTGCCGGTTTGTTACTCGACTGACCATACGCGGAAGGCGTACAAGCAAGCGCTAGGCCTCCCTCCTCACACCGCCACTAGTAAGCTGGAAGCGCTCGGGGTGCACAACAAGGTGCGGGAGATAATTGATGCCCACCTTGTCAGCCAACTAGAGCGGCTAAGGCAAATGTCGACCGGTCGCACGGTGCTGAGGCAACTAGGCTACCAGATAGCGGACGCGAGCCAACCTCGACCGGAAACTGTGCCACAGGACATCCGTACGCTGATCAGGGTTGCTCCGCTCCAGCGAAACATGCACCCTGAGCATCACGTACAGCGCAGACAAGCGCGAGCACAATTCCTACAAAGGAAGTACTCTGCCCACCCCCATGTGCGATTCACGGACGCGGCCCACTATGCAACCCATCCAGCCACAGCAGTAAGCGTCATCGACGGCTCAGGAGATGTCGTTTGCACTGCGACCGTACAAACCAAAAACATCGTTGAAGCTCAAGAAACGGCCATCGCACTGGCAATAACGTCTGCAACTTCGAATAAACCGCTTCACGTAATTACGGACTGCCAACAGGCATGCATGAACTACGGCAACGGTCGCATCGCAACATCCGCCATCCGATTACTAAAAAAGCACAAGGATACCCTGAACCCTACCATACTGATATGGACGCCAGGTCACGCAGGGCTCGACGGAAACGAGCGAGCACACGCTACAGCCCGAGCATGCACCCTCCAGGCACCGCACCAGCCGCTCCGTGACCCGGAGCCTGTCCAGCAGCAGTACCGTGCACTTCTGCAACACCACCACCTTGCCAGATGTGCCTACCCACCACCGCACCAGAAGCTTACCCGAGAAGAGGCTGTAGCCTGGCGGCAACTAAAGACCAACACATACCCCCCCCCCTTAGCTTCCTGAGAGAGAGAGAGACTCTTTATTACAGAGAAAACAGACAGGTTTGCCAGCATGAATTCGCTGACATGCTACTCTGCGGGGAAGGGGGAGAAGGAAACAAAGGAAGAAGGGGGAAGAAGAAGAGTAGGATACAAAAGATAAGAATAAAAAAAGAATAAAAATTAAAAATGAATAGAGTCCCTGTTTAAGGGCGCTGAGTAAAAAACTTGACTGCACACGCTATGGAGATGGCTACAGTGTTGTAGCGACGCCAATGTCCTCGAGGTACTCAAATAATGCAGACAGGGCTTTGCGCTGGGAGGATGGTGAGTGGAATGGTCCAAGCATCAATCTTAGTGTTATTGGTCCAGGTTGGAGACATTCAATTCTTTGCTGTAAACGGGCCCTTGATTCAGCATAAGCAGAGCACTCTAGTAGTATATGTTCGATGGTTTCGGGTGAGCCACAGTTGTCACAGTATGGGTTGGAAGTCTGGCCTATACGATGAAGGAACGAATTTGTAAACGCTGCATTAAGGCGCAGTCGATGGTACAGTGTCTCCAGTCGGCGAGGTAGTCGTTCCGGCAGCCTCATTCTCATGTACGGGTCTATGCAATATAGAAAGGCCTGATGAAACTCCGGAAGGGACCATAAGCGGTTTCTCTCAGCCAAAACTACTGCCTTAGTCATAGCTGAGGCATCATTTTTCGTGAAAAAAATCCTTCTCCGTGTTCTCAATTCTAGGCCCCTGCGGGCAGCCTCATCCGCTTTCTGGTTACCCAATATGCCACAGTGGCCTGGGAGCCACTGTAGTGTCACACGATGTCCAGAGACGAATGCGAGATGGTGGAGATACTTCACTTCTCGCTGGGCATGTTCATGAAGGCTGAAACAGCTAGCGCGTTGCAGGGTCTGAAGAGCTGCCTTCGAATCGCAAAAAATGGTCCACTGTGTCGACGGCTGGCGAAGAATGTATCGGATGGCTTCTTTTATCCCATGAAGCTCAGCCGACGTGGACGAAGTCGGTCGCTCAAGGCGGTATGACAGGGCTTTCCCAGCTGATGGAATAAAAATTCCTGATGAACTGCACTCAGATGTTGCCGACCCATCAGTAAAAATGTGAGTCGTTGCAGTGTAAAATTTGTTAATGTGTGCGAGTGTCATCTGAAGTAGGCTGATTTGAGGCATTTTGCTTTTTTGAATCAATTCCAGGTATAAATGTTTTTATCCGAAGGGGCGACAGAGTCCAGGGCGGGAATCCCAGGGGCATTGTCTGCGGTGCTTGAGTTGGAATTTGAGCTTTAATAGCCCTGATTGCTTGCCCAAAGCTGGAATTGCTTCGATCTGCGATATGAGCCAACGAATGCGTTCTTGTATGTAACCTGTGCCTCAAATGAATTCGTAGTGTTTCTTGAAGTCGTAACACGTCTAAGGGCAGGCAGCCGGCTTCAGCAATTGTCCCAGAACGCGACGATCCTTTAGGAAGGCCGAGGCACTTCCTGAGACAGTTATTCCTCGCCGCTTCAAGCTGTCTTTTGCTTGTAGGGGACAGCTGCTGCAGGACAGGGAGGCTGTAGCGCAACACGCCGTCAACATACGCCTTGAAGAGAAGCACCATGGAACGACAATCGCTGCCCCAGCGTGTGCCAGCAAGATATCCAATAATTTGGGATGCCGTGGAAATTCGCATACGTAGTCTCTTTACTTCAGGAGCCCAGGAGAGGTTTCTGTCGATTGTAACACCAAGATACCTTTGGGTACGGACGTATTTCAAGGGCCGGCCACCGAGGATAAAGGATATCTATCCATGCTCTTACGGGTGAAGGCCATAGCGCTGCTTTTTTTCTGGGGAGAGATGAAGTCCTTTAGGCTGTAGGTGTTCTGATATTTTTGCAAGTGACGTCTGGAGCTTCTGTTGCGTAACTAGACGTGATCTCGAAGCACTCCAAATGCAGATATCGTCCGCGTACAGAGTTATCTTGACCCTACGGGGGAGAACACGCTTCAGGTGAATGAGCACGATATTGAATAGTAAAGGACTTAATACAGCTCCTTGAGGTACCCCTCTTCTTACTTCATAACATGGTGTAGGCCCTTCTTCTGTGCACATGAAAAGTTTTCTTCCTTCAAGATAGCTTGAAATCCATGCGTATAATCTTCCGCCTAAGCCAAGTGAAAGAAGGGATGCTAGAATTGCATCGTGATATACGGAGTCGAAGGCTGATTTAATATCTAAAAACACCGCAATTGGTATGTGTCCGCAATTTAGTTCTTCTTCCAAAGACGATACGAGGGTAATAATGCTGTCAATAGCCGATCGGTTCTGTCGAAATCCATTCATTTGAGGTGGGTACAGTTTTTTAGTTTCCATGTACCAAGTCATCCTTTTGAAGATCATCTTTTCCATTAATTTCCCAACACAGCTAAGTAAGGCTATCGGTCGAAACGAGTCGTAACGTGTTGGTGATTTTCCAGGCTTTAAGATAGAAATAATTTTCGCTAATTTCCAATCAGACGGGACGGTACCATGCAGCCACGTTGCGTTGTAATACTCCAGAAGACGCAGGCGGGAGTGCTGGGATAGATGCGAGATTGCCTCATAAGTGATTTCGTCGTAACCAGGAGAAGACCGTTTCTTGACGTCGGAAATCGCTGCATTGAGCTCCTGTATCGAGAATGGCAGGTCCAAGGCAGGTAAGGCAGCTGCCGGTGGCGCAGAAGGGTTGGAGTGTGCGCGTATCTGAGTAGATGAGCTTGCAGACAGGAGCTTGCAGTATTCGTTAGCTGCTTCCTTCTGGGAAATGTTTTCGTGCAACGACAGCGCGCTGAATGGGTGTAGCTGCGGTATATGGGTACGCATTCCCTTTACAACGCGCCAAATGTGCGATGACGGCTTGTGAACATCTAATTTTGCACAAAAATCTTTCCATTGCTGCCTGCTCAACTTTTCCAGATGGCGTCTTACATGTCTATATGCCCTGCGAGCTTGTTGCAGGTCTTCTAAAGTTTTGGTGCGACGCGCCTTCCGCTCCGCACGCCTGCGAATGGCTCGTAAACGCTCATACTCCCCATCTGTCTTGATGTTTGAACACCTTCGTGTGACACACGTTGATTCCCTGAGACATCGAGCCATGAAGGGAATGAGGTCGTCATCTGAAGTCGCTGCAGTGATCCTCAGGTCCACGCTCTGTTCATAAGCATCCCAGTTTGTGCACTTTACCTTCCTTCCCAATCGGAGTGCATCTTTCTCGAGATAGGATAGTAGAACTGGGAAGTGGTCGCTCCCCCTCGTTTCCAGGTCTGTGCACCAGGAAAATTTTTGAGCGATGCAGCTTGATACGAAAGAAACGTCAATACAGCTGCTCACTGTCGCGTTTTTCATGTATGTGATGCTGCCATCATTAATGGGCCCAATATAGTTTCTGATAAGCAGCTCCGCTAATTTCGTTCCACGGGCACTTGAATGTGCGCTACCCCAGATCTCATGGTGCGCGTTGAAGTCACCGCAGATTAGGTAAGGCGGGGCCGTGCTAGTGAGAATGCTTTGTAGCCTCGAGGCGTCAAAGGCATGCCTGGCTCTATGTAGGCAGCAATAAAAGTAAATTGCTGTCTTCCAATCATGGTTTTGGCACAAACACTATTCTTCAGTTTCATGAGCAGGCACAGCGACTCTGGCTACTGGCAAATCATTGCGGACACCAATAAAAAGACGACTGATGCCGTTCGAGCGTGAGAATGCAGCAAATTGTAGTTTTTTACCTAAAGTCATCCTCAACACGAGACTCAGATATTACATAAATGGAAATCGATATGTACGCACAAGTTGGCGAAATCGGCAAGTTTTGAGCGTAGACCGCGAGCGTTCCATTGAAAATTGTACAGGTCTTGAGATTTTCGTTGATGAGCGGTTTCGGGGAAGGGGTGTCCGATGAAGTCAGCTTCTGTGTACTCCGGACCCATATCGCGAAGTTGAAGACGCAGCCACGAGAGGTTCCAGGGACAAGACGGCTCAACTTCAGGGATATGTCCATACGAGGGATGGGCACGTAGTAGAGCCCTGATTGCTGCGAACAGCATTGGGATCAGCATACCGGTGATATCGGCCTGCGTGGGCTGACCTGTCGTCCGTTCCTGTTCTTTGCGGGGACGTCGAGTTGGTGGGGAGGCTGCGTCCTGTGGGCGCGCGTCAGGTGTGACCTGAGAAGCTTTGCTGGAAGATTGATCCCGTGTAGCTTGCGCGTAGGACTTGTTTGTGGGAACTTCACCATTAAGCGGAGGGTCACTTGAAGGCCACACTAACAGTGATGAAAGTACGACTTCAGGGTTCGACGGCGGCTCACGTCGTGCAGGAGCTTTCCCTTGTATTTGCTCGACACTGCGTGCAAGAGTAGCTGCCTTTTTCTTCGGGCAAGCACCAAACGACGCGGGATGTGGGCCGTTTACAGTTCGCGCAGCGGGGTTGGTTGCGCGAAGTTACAGTCCTTGTGGGAGTGGTCACCAGAGCATATTTTACAGCGAAGCTTCCTCTGCAATTCTTGGCGATGTGGCCATGTTTCTGGCACTTGAAGCACTGTGTGGCAGATCCGATGTATTCTGCCACGGGGGAAGCTGTAAAAACCAAGGAACACCCTAGCAGGCCGAGGGGAACCCGGCTTTAAACTCCAAGATGGACAGAGCGTCGGCGGAGTCTCAGCGACGACTTGATTTTCATCGCGTGAGTAGGTGACTTGCCGACGGGCAGATACCACACCTTGATCGCTCAGGTTAACTCGCTAGTGCCTCATCCGTGTACTCCAGGGGCACGCCTTGGATTTTCCCATACGTCGCCATGTAGAACGAGGCACGCGCGCCTCGACTGTCATGCCAGCAAGGGAGGAGACGTGAAGAAGTCGGTTGACAGCGGCAAGGGACGACACAGTCACAATAAACTTCATCCTTGTTTAGGCGATGGGTAAAACCTTTTCTTGTGCCGTTGCACGACTTCTGACGCCAATAACTTGGGGTTGACTCTCACAAACTGCAGCCTTTCAGCTGGTTCAAAGACGACGGGAATCCCAGGGCTCGCTTTTTTTGTAAGGTGACCAGCGTGAACTCTCCTGATTGGTTTCCATGTCAGTGGTTTCTGAAGACACGTTCTGACCATCAGGTTGCTGGTCAACAGCACGCTTTTTAGGGGCTGGTGGGATTTCTGGGTTGTCATCGGGAGTGGAGTCGCATGTACTTGTGGGAATACCTTGATGTGGTCCGCTTGGAGGAGATAGACGTTGGTGAGTTCCGTCCATTACGACAGCATGAAGCGCAGGCGATGGCGGCACCCTGCTAGGCTGCAGGGTCCGCTCCCAGCTTCGCTGAAGCCGTTTGACACGGCGAATCCGGCTTTTTGAAGTCACTGGGTGGTGGTAAGGAGGCAGCGCAAAGGATTGTAGGCACTGCGTAGAACCACCGGTACAAAAAACGGAAAAACTGAAGAGCAGCAAAAGCAACCAGCCGGCGAAGCCGATCTTCGTCTTTCTCCTTAGCTTCCTGCACATCATACACCCCACAATATATCCTGCACATCACCCACAATATATCCACAAACATGCCCACGTCGCAGCGAACATGCAACACTGTACCACACCACGTGGGCTTGCCAGAACACACCAGCAGCCCCCATTATTCGCACCCCCACCCTCGAGCAGTGGGAGGCCGCGCTGTGCACTTCGGACCCTGAGGACCAGCGACAGTTGGTGGACCGGGCACGGAGGACCGCAGCCGCCGCAGGCTCCCTGGACTGAGGGCTTCTCCCGCTTTCAAGCGCAAATCTGTTGAATAATTGTTTTTACCACCACCACCACCACCTTTTTGAAGCGTGTGTGTGCCTGCCTGACTTTTAAAATGTATTAGTGAATGTACCGTCATTGTAGTTAGTGTGGAACTTTAAGCTATTCGGGCTAGTTTCCCATGCAATAAAGAAAAAAAAAAGATTTGTAGCGTAGTGGGAAGAGCACCGCGTACCTCCCGTTGAGGCCAGAGAGTCGTGGGATCGAAACCGGGCGCCGCTAACTTTTTTAAATGCAGAGCATTTCAGTAACTCACGATGTCACCCGCGTTGGCGTCCGTAGTCCGCATCCCCGACACACCCGCCCGCACCCGAAGGCTCGCCTGAAAGCCTGCACTATATAAAAACGCCGTGTGTTCGAATGGCGCACGTTAAAGATAGGTGGTCAAAATTAATCCGGCCCTCCACTACGGCGCGCCTCAGGTTTCGATCCCACGACACTGCGGGCGGAACGCAAGGTGCACGGTACTCTACCAACTGAGCCACAAAAGCCGACACAGAACGGAAGGTTACGAACGTGCCTTATATCCTTGACTCATTCAACCGTCGGCCAGAGGTGCGCCCTCTCCCCCGCGTCCTCCTCGCCTTCTCTCCGCTCGCAACGCCCTCTCTCGCCGCGTTCGGTTCGGGCGCACAACAGGTGGGGACGTGCGCAACACCCTCTCTCGCCGCGTTAGGTTCGCGCGCAAGAACAGGTGGGGCGCTCGCATCGCGCTCTCTCGCCGCGGTCGGTTCGCGCTTAAACCACATATGTCGTTCGCGCGCGCTGCGGTCGCTAACATCTGTGGCGTGATCGTGACGTCAGCATCACGCGTTCGCGTGGTGGCGATTTACGGCGCTATAACACTCTCTCGCGAGGGGCATTGGATTGGATTCGATTGGATTGGCTTGGATTGGCTTGGATTTGGATTGGATTGGACTAAAGTGGATTGTGTTGGATTGTGTTGCGTCATAGCCGCGCCACGTTGCGCCATAGCCGCTCCACGTTGCGTCATAGCCGCGGCAGGGGGTTCACGGCACGTTTCACCATCGACTTCATCGACAATGTCTACGCTGGAAGACAACAATTACAACAACAACAACCAATACGTAATCCATACGACTTGTAGGCGCGCCCTCCCCGCAGAAATGCTCTGCATTTGATCGTGCCCCTCGCGAGGGGGATGTTTTCTTTTTTTATAGTGTAGCGGGAGAGGTGCGGACAACGGACGGACGCTGGACATAGCCCCGAGCAAGAGATGCTTTGCATCTAATAGTCTAATATACTCACAACCAAATCTAAACATCTAAGTCCGGTTTATATGTTCATACTTGTCAACATTGTTGAACAAGAACAAGACATTTGGCAAGTATAGAACAGAAAATAATGCACAAGGAATATATACAGTGTTACTTTATACAAAATTTATAGATACTTGATTTTCGTGAAATGAAATACTACATCCACTGCACAAAACAAATCACACTGTTGATGATGATGATGATGATTTGTATTGGTTTCCCCTTTGTATCGGGGTGATGACATGTCATCTTACCAAAAAGGACTAATATACATATGTTTTACACTTTTGGTTTAATACTAGCGCTGCTTAGGGCAGGCACAAAAAGCTTATTAGGCACAAAATACTTTTTTTTTCCTGTTACAGGTGGTAACTGTCCAAGGCAATATTCCCCTCTCTGCTTTTCGTCCACCAGCATTCTAATCTTCTTTTCGTCCCCTCGACAGCCTTGAAGGTAACTTCCTCTGTGATACCCTTAAATCCTAGGGCTTCTGAAAGCCCAATATTCCCTTCATGTAGATTTGGATGGATACCCTCACATTTTAACACGATGTGCCGATGTGCCGCAACTGTCGACTGCTGTCGCCAGCGCCACTATAGCTTCTGGCGGCATTTTAGGAAATCAAGCAGCAACAGTTACGAAAGGTTCCACTAGATAGGTTCCACGTTCTGCTTGGAACGCACGTGGACTAAGGCAACACGGTTCTATAAAAGTTGAAGTAGGGTGCCTCGATTCTAGAGCGTCTCCGCTGTATGGCTGCGCTGGCATCGATGAACCCGATGCCAGCGCTGCCAGCGATGCCAATTTAAATTGACATGAGCAAACCTTTACCGTGTTTACCTTGGGATTAGTGCGACGCCAAAGCAACAACATGAGAGGTGAGCAGGAAAGCGAAGGGAGGCATTGATTTGGCAGATGTCGAAGGATTATCGTTTTTTGCCGGCATTTGCAATGAAAGGAGCAGATACGCGGCCATTTTTTTGCTAAAGTCACTGCACGTGGCGGGGGTGGGTGGCGGTCGCCGCGAGGCACGGGCTCACGAGTGCTCGGTGTATTATTGGTTTTTTTGACGCGTTCCGCATTGCGCGCCACACATTACGGCCAGTTACCACAGCTATGCTGTTAAAAGCGAGGCGAGCCGGCGCAGCCCCGAGAGCATACGAGAGCCCGTGAGAAGCAGAGCGAAGTGATGGTAATGAGCGGCGTCGGCTACGAGGGTTGATAAGGAGGAAGTCACAATAATGCTTGTACTGCAAGAAAAGACCAATTTCTGGGTAGATATGCAGTTGGAAATTTCAGCAGTGCAGCTTGAATCGCAAATTGCTCCAGCTAGGGAATGGCTACTACTCAAGCAAGAAAAATTCCAGTTGTAAATACTTCTACCGCCACAAATTTTCTGGTTAGTTCCAAAATCCAGCTAGAAACCGCATTGTTTTCTTCTTTGTACAGGCACATTGCTGCACTATGTACACTGGTAAGGCATTAAATGCAGCTGCGTCATACTTGGTACCATTAACAAAACTAGAAAGCGGCTGAGCCCCGAAGAAGATGGTGCAAGCACTGGTTAGGAACAGCCTTTATTGCATACAAGCATTTGCATGACGGTGCTTTCTTTCTTAAGGAGCAGTGACCCCCTGAGAGACTGGAGTGTTTTTGAAGCGTGCGTGGACACCAGCGTGGACATCATCTTTACAATAATTAGCAGTAAATGTGTTAAAAGCGGGACGAACAGCGGTCTTTGGTGTGGTATTTCTTGCTGTCACGCCGTTGTTTGTGCATTTCCTCCGAATTATGTCAGGCAAGCTAGCCCTTCAGATTGCTTTGATCTCGTGTCCAAGAATATTCAGGGCATGCCAAAAAGCACTAATACAAGTTGTAATTTCTGATCGAGTGCCTGAAATAAATGGTGTAAAGCGATAAGCGAAGATGAAATTTCCTTCCCACTGAAGGCCTGCAGTTCCACCTACGAGGTGGTTCCAGTTCCAAAGTAGGCCCCCTTCCAATGCGGTTCCACTTCCGAAGTCATCCCACCTTCAAGTGCTTCTACTTCCGAAGTGGTCCCACTTCGAAAGTGGCCCACTTGTGAAGTGGTGCCTGTTCGATAAGCCACTTCAAGGCGATCCCACTTCAAATATTCGTCTGGGTGGCCATGATGATGTCTGGGCAGCAATTATAACAATAATTATGTTAATAATCAGCGCTGTTTTAGCCGCTCCTCCCCCTTTGCTTCACCTTCAAAACACTTTTCGAAGGTGAAGCACAACTTTTCGTGGAAAGAAAGAGCTTGCTTACTTACATTACCTGAACGAGTTTGTCGAATGCCACCCCCACCCATATTGTTTCTTTCCTTGTTTGGAATTACGCAGTGAATGCAAAAGTATTAGTGTGTGGCTTATGGAGTGCTCCTACGGCTTTCTGGGCGATTGAAGTTTCCTCTGACGCACGCACGATGGCCAAAAAATAGACATTTTTCAACCATGTTCATCACTGCCATCTTTGCTGTGTTTTAGCCTCTGTTGGGTTCCCCATAGTGCAAGTATTGGGTTCCCAATAGTGCAAAAAAAAAGCGGCGTTGTCCTGTACAGAAAACGGCCACCCTTGGGAAACGTTTTAAGCGAAGGTGTATTTTACATCAGCCAGTGCTTAATGCTCCCGCATTAAAGCAAGAAACGAGGAAATGCAAAAAAAACGAATAGTAAGAACGTGTAATACAATAAAATTATAGGTACAGTTAGTATATGCAACGATTAATAACTCAGAATGTGGAAAAAACACCGGTATCTACGGCGTCTATCTAGCGGGGCCGAATGCCGGTTGGACCAACCCCAAAGGACAGACTCTGGTTGTCCTGTGCTCCTAAGGCCGTCCTGCCGCGGCGCCTTCCTCCACTGTCCTTGGACGCGGCACTCTTGGTGCTTCTGCGTTTGGCGGGGCCGTTAACAGCCTTGTGGCTGCGGGCCAACCTGAGCGGCGACTGGAGCTTCCACTTGTCGGCCATCACGCCTCGCATCGTGTTGGCTGGCGGAAGCTTCGTCGTCTCTGGCAGGGAGATGGCCAGGAACGCGAGGAACAGCAGCAGGAGGGCGACGACGGAGAAGGCCATGGCCCGCAGCTCTGCAGAGTGCACGTCGTTTAGGAAGGGCCCAACCATGGCCCCCATGCGACCGCTCAGGTAGCAGAAGCCCACGCCTGCTCCCCGCACCACCGTCGGGTAGAGCTCGGCCGAGAAGGTGAACAGCGTGGTCACGGTGAACTCGAACACCAGCAGCCACAAGACGGTGACCCCCCAGTGGAGCGCGTACGAACCGCGGTACACGTCGAGCACAGCTAGGCATCCGATGATGACGGATAGGGCCGCCATGCTGTAGGCCAAGGACAGCCGACGGCCGATGCGCCTCAGCACATAGACGTTGAAAGGGAGCTCGATAATCTTCAGCCCCAGAAGGGAGAAGCGTGGCACCCAGCTTGTGCGCATAACTTCGCTTGTGTTGAGGCTGTAGAACACGGCAAATGTGATGCACCAACAGCCGAAGATGATGATGGACCGGTTTGCGCAAGCTCTCGTTCGCTACCAGGTCGGAGACATGAACGTCTGCAACAGGAAGTGCGTCGTTGCTGTTAGTGCGCTGTCCTCCTGACAAATGGTTGTCACCTACAGACAGCGCTGGGATAATGATAACGAGGAAATGTGGCTAAAGCTACTCAGTTAACAATCATGAATTACCAGATTTATATTTAAAGTCTTGGTTTCTGATCAAGGGCCGACAATACTTATTTGCTTTTTGATCCCCTTCATTTGCTTCAATTTGCTTCAACACAGCTCTTTACCCTCTTTCCGCGTAACCCACCACGGGTTGATGACTTGTAGCTTTATCCTTCCCTCTTCTCGTCTTCCATTTCGCTCTTACCACGTTTTTAACTGTCCAGAGACGGTATTCTCGTAACTTTCCCCTTTGAAAACGTCCCTTTTGCGTCCCTTTCATCGTGACGTACTTCCGGTTAAGTAGTGGGCCTTTCGTTCAAATACCGTAACTGGTCTTTCAAACGCATTTTAAAGAACTGAAACCGTATCAGAGTATCTTTTATGTGTTTTTTGTTCCGCGAGCGAACCAACAATAAAGCGACGAAAAATCGTCTGCTCCAAATCGTCTGCTCCGAGTAGCCACGGCTCATAGCTCCGCCGTGCTTGTAAGGCGTCACATCCGGGTGTTCGCTTTTAGCCAATCAAGGCTCACTCAAAAGGGACAATCTTGAAAGGGACACAAGAAAGACAAAACACCGGAATACCGCTTGAATATTGGTCCCAGATCTATCATCTCGTTATCACCACATTGTCATCATCATTTAACCTCACTTATGGTTGCCCAGCGGGCATGCCCACGAGCTCACTGGCCAGTTGAGAGAAAGGATCTCCTTGCACTTTTGTCTCCAATATACTTACTATTACCACGTGATTCGTGGAGTAAGTAAAGAAACCAGTCAGTCTTGACCCCACGGCAACATCAGGTCGGCACAGTACAGGAACCACTCATATTAAAGATACAAGCCGATAACGCTGGTTAACTGGTTGTTTCTCCATGTTAGTAAGTCTGAGCTTAGGAACAGTGCATCACGGACACATGTCTGTTTTGAATCACAAAATTTCAATTATGAGGACGTGCTGGCGCGAATCTTGTTCCCTAGGATGATCATTCTGCTTGTGTGCTCCCGTCATCTCGCGGCAGTTCTCGGATGAGCTTTCGACCTCAGATATCTTGCCTAAGCTTTTTTAGAAAGGGCATGCTTTTACTCAGAGAGGTTAAATATTCAATCCGGAAGCCTTGCTTTCGTGTTGATGGAATTGATAAAGCTGGTGTATTTTTATTGTATAAATCACAGAGATGACCGCAAAAAAGCCTTCACCAAACCGTATCAAGTCTATGGCTTCAAGAAATGAGCACAGCAGGAATCAGGTGATGGGGAAAGCCTTGCAAGTAAATAAAAATACTACTTATTTGTCAACAGTAACAGTAAAGAGCGGGACGCACCTTGATCTGAGAGAATGGCATCGAGAGTGCCCCCTTGCCCGTGTTCGAGCAGCTGCTGCTGCCTCTCTATCTGATCCCGGAGTGCAGCGAGGCGAGTCTTGAAGGCGTCCTCATCGACCTTGTTGACACGGGCCGCCGACACCAAGACGCGCTCGCCTTGACGCACCCGCGCGGTCGCCAGGAGCCAGCAGGGCGACTCCTCCATCAGGCACACAGCCAGGATCAGGGCACTCGTGGGGACCATGTACGCGATCTGCGCCATATGCCAGTCGTGGATGAAGGTCATCACGAGCTCGCGATATATCGCAGATGCAACGCCAGCCCCGGACAGGGAGAGAGCGCAGAACAGGGCGCGGTGGTCGATGTCGGTGACCTCGAAGAGCAGCACAGTAGACGTGACGATCGTGCTCGAGGCCGCCGTGGACAGCACAAAGCGGAGTACTGCGAAGGCCGGTATGCTGTGGTCGAACGCGGTCGCGATGCCGGCCAGGATCAGAAGAACGATCATAATGCAGAGGACCGGCCAGCGCCCGATACGGTCGGCCAATACCCCCGCACCGGCACCACCCAGCACGCCGCCAACCATGTATACCGCCATCAAGAGGGACAGTATCCAACGCCGGCCACAAACGAGGTCCCAGGCGCTCACTATCGAACGCTGTCCAGCGCTTGGTTCATAGTCCCAGCCGGCGTCACAGGGTACCACGGTTCGGTTATCGGCTCCCAGGTCCTCCGGCACGGGAAACGGGGGGTCGTGGCGAAAGCAGTGGCTGCGATCATCATCTGTGCCGTCTACGGCGGGAATGCTGGCGTTCTTCCAGGTCTCCAGAGGCAAGTCGGCGTAGGCCGCCGGCGCCCTGCACCAGTGGTCGACGGGCAGGGCCAAGTCACTGGCAGCTAAGGCGTGCACAATGGATGTGAAGACGGCTAACGTCGTGCATAACAAGACCAGCCTCTGGAAACGGCTGGGATGGTACTTGGCCGAAGATGAGGACACGGGGAAGCTAGGATGTACTGGGGACGCAGGCTATCTGCCTTCCGTGTGCGGCCTTCGGCGGCGATGTCATGCCGGCGAGGGTTGACCGCAGCGCGAGCCTGGGCCCACCAATGTTGAAGACTGGGATGACGACAAACAGGGGTACTCCTGATTTATACCAATTTGGGACAACGGGGATATCGGGGACATGATTGAGGACACGGGGAATGTGGTTTTTTGCTGGAACCTTGGGCTTGCACTCCCTCTGGGGACATCGGGGACATGATTGGGGACGCAGGCTGGTTCGAACACATCTGCCTTCCGTGTGCGGCCTTCGGCGTTTGGCTGAGGCGGCTGGAACACTCGGACGGAGCAGCTGCGACAAGCGGCTGCATCGGAGAAATGAGGTCTTCTTCTTCGAACGTGACCGGCAGCGCGAGCCTGGGCCCAGGCGGGAGACGATGTTGATGACGAGGATGAGGATGACGACAAAGAATATGACAGTGACGACGACGATGATGCGTTTCCCCGAATAAACTAGGTCATGGTTGCTATATCGCTTCCGAGTGAATAATAGTGAGAGCACCAGCCACGAATGACATGGGAACATGGAAGCCGGTTTTATTCCACTCAGCAAAATCCCGATGATGATGATTCCTTAATTGTTGGTGACGATGATGATGACGTATCATCTCTTCCCCCCTTAATTACAGTGGCTAGCCACTGTACCTTAATAGCTAAAACGTGCAGGGGAAAAGCCGTAGCGGTCAGAGGGCCGTCGGAGCCTTGTCGATTTTCGCAAAGTTGGCGGGTGAGCTCCCGCCTCGGCCCCTTCCGCGCTGTCGTGCAATGAGGTCGTAGTACCGGGAGATGAGGTCGAAGCGTTCTGCGATGAGGACGGGATACTCTCGGCGGCGGGTTCCCGCTGGTTAACGTCTCCCGAGCGACAGTCGTGTTCCTCAGCCCGACTTCTCAACTGGTCTAGATGCCGTCGCTGAAGTCCCTGCTCCGATCAACCGTAACCATCCGGGAGCCCTGGTGACTGTGCACAACTCCGGGAATCCACCGTCGACCTGACCCAAAACTTCGCATCCAGACGGGGTCAGAGGCATTAAATTTAGTCTTTCTCGCTCTCGGTTGGATTTCTGTCCGGCCCTTGTCCGGTGTGATGCAGTCCATTTTGGTTCTTATCTGATATCCCAGTAACAGCCCCGCAGGTGACTTGCCATCCTTGATAGGCGTTCGGTGATATCGGAACAGAAACCGAGATATTCATGTTTTGAGGTCCATTCCAGGGTTTTTCTTTAGCCCTTCTTCGAGGGTACGCACTGCTCTTGCAGCTAATCCGTTGGACTGTGGATGATACAGGGCAGTTGTGAGATGTTGCACGCTGTTTCGTGCCTCAAACTCGCGAGGACAGCGCTCACAAATTGCGGTCCGTTGTCTGAAACGACCGTTTTTGGAAGGCCTAAACGTGCAAACATTGACCTTAGCGCATCAACCGTTGATTGCGCTGTGGTAACTTTTATAGGAACTGCTTCCACGCATTTTGTTTTGGCGTCCACCACAGCCAATACCATCTGGCCGTCTATCGGACTGACAAAGTCTGCGTGTAGTCGGCTCCATCGTTCACCGGTGTCCGGGCACGCCAAAGGTATCTGGGCTGGTGGCATCGCCGAGGCCTGCGCACATGTACAGCATGATTTGACGAGCCGTTCTATGTCACTATCCAGACCTGGGTACCAAAACAGGGTTCGGGCTATGCTTTTCATGGATGTCATTCCGGTGTGTGTCTCATGCAGCAGATGCAACATGCGTTTTGCCACATTCATGGGCAGAACAATGTGGTGTCCCCAATACACCAAATTGTCGCTTGCGGTAAGCCTCTGTTCTCCGGTTAAAGTATGGACTGGAGTTGCTCGTGACCCTGCGGTAGGAAAGACGGCCACCCCCTCTGCAATCCACTTTTTGCACCTGCCGAAGGATGGCGTCTTGATTAGTCAGTTGTGCCACGTCGCCAGCGCATATTGCCATTCCCTCCGACCTTGAATATACAAAACATGCGTTCAGCGTCTCAGCCGCCTCCTGTGCTGATACAACAAAGTCTTCCGCCTGCTGCAGTGTTAGCTTTCGTTGTGTCAAAAAATTTCTCCGCACGTGTACATCCCGCACACCGCAAACAATTCGGCCTCTTCACATGCGCGCCAGTGAAGTTCCGAAGTTACACTTCTCTGCCTAGCCGCCGAATATTCCGCAATAAAATCCTGAGCACTTTCATCTTCTTGTTGCGAACGCATGAAGAAAGCATAACGCAGCAATCTCGTTGACTTGCGGAGCGTAGTGATCCTCTAAATGCCCGACCACTTCTAGTAGCTGAGCTCATTCACCTTTCTCGTATGACGTAGTGCTTGCACCACTCGCACCCGCAGTGTTCGTTTAGCGAAGCTATGAGCAGTGCTCGCTTCTTCGTAGGCTCCTCAATACAATGAGCTTCGAAGTAAGCTTCCAGGTGAACCCGGTACGTAGGCCACGTACCTTCTTCGCCGGTGAATTCCGGTGGCCGCCCGGCACTCATTCTTGCGTGGGACTACTCGCCTAGCGCAAGCGCGATCCTCACGCCACTGCTATATCGCTTTCGAGCGAATAATATTCAGAGCACCAGCCACGAACAACATGGCAAGATGGAAGCTGGTTTTATTCCACTCAGCAAATCCCGATGATTATGATTCCCTTGATCGTTGGTGATGATATTTATGACGTATCAGTGGTGTCATAAGGTTGTGACCTCCTTCTGAAATGGGGCTTCTCGGCAAATTCGCCGCGTGGATATGTGCTACAATCTGGGTTGCCAGCCATCCAACGCAAACGTGCAAACTCAGTAGCAGGGTCTGCCACTCAGGGCGCGTTACCCACGTAAAAATTCCAAAATTCTCAAACAAAGATGCACCATGAGTTCAAGTTACCGGCAGAAGGCAACAAAGTATCCTTACAGAAATTATACGTCGCAAAAAGAAACGACAATAAATGAATTATAACAATTTTGAGGAATCGAAGTGCGCGAGGAAATTTTAAAAATTCTCGTGACCATGGTTTGCTGTATTAAACGTACATTCTTTCTCTCTTTATTTCAGCTGCAAGTTTTTTAACGCATAGCAATAGCAATGGTCGCCTGGGCACGAAAGCTGTACCTGAGCTTTACTGGTTGATTGCAGGGTTTAGCGCCCTGACGCAACGCAGACGATGAGGTGCAGCGTAGTGGAGGGCTCGGGATTAGTTTTTGCCACCTGGAGATCTTTAACGTACGACACGTGCACATGCACGGAAATCTTGCTTCTCGCCTCCATCAGAAAAGCGGCCGCCGCGGCCGGGAATCGAACCCGCGTGCTCGTGCTCAGCAGCACAACGCCTTAGCCAGTGAGCCCCCGCGGCGGGTGCTAAGCTTTATTGTAGCTACCGTCAGCCACGTTGGCAACATAGAGACTGTATGAAAATGCATTGAGAGTGTGAGGAAGGTTGTGGCATAATTAATGGGCTCTGTTTAATAAAATATTCATCCTTTAAATGGTGCTGACACTGCAATTTGATGGAATAAAAGCTTGAACGGGTAGGTTTGACATTGTACGAAGTAAATGTCTACCTATAGAAGGTAGTGCCTGATTCATCGACTGATTGACTGATTCTCCCATGACCAGATAAAACTGCTACGCCTAGGAACTTAAAACATCGAGAGAAAAATTCTATCAAGGCGTAAGACCACACTGAATCGGGAGTTTCATAAATGGCACACCTAATAGAGGAAAACGGGGGAAAATTTCTTTTTCGCAATTTCTGATGACCTCACTCACCACTCAGATATCGAAGTGATTTCTGCAGATATATATCCCGTAAAAAATCTATAAAAAGTAGTTTTGTAGTTTTGTACTATTCCATCCCCATGGTCGAATATCTATTGCGTACAGAATTAGGTTCTCTAAAAGATATGTTTCACTGAATGGGATATAGATTGGTTTATCGCTGATTAATGGTACTCATACAAACACATAAACAAGTTTCAGGATTTCGCCCAAATTACGCGGTAAGAGGGCGTAAAATATTTTTGAAATTAAACCCTAAGGTGTGATAAGGACAAATGGTGATGTCAGCGCCCCAGCCAAACTTCGTACAAAGGAGGGAAAAAATTTCCAGAGCACATACTCGTCATAACGTGAGTACTCTTTGCGGCAGAATTTTTTTTAATTATTAGGGTGAGACTAAGAAAAGGGCTGAGATTTTTTTTCTATCAATTTGTCATTATGTCGTAGGCCTGTTGAGATATTGATCTGGTCTTCGCGTTTTTAGGTAACCCATTCGGATATCCACAACGGCTTTAAGGTGTTTTGCCTGATGCTACCCTCATAAGGCTAATTTCTGATTTAGGGTGGGGAACAAGTTCCCAGAAATTTCTCAGGGAGTGTTGAGCGCGTTGAAATACCCCATTGGTTTTTGTGTACAAACGTTACCCACACATGCGCCCAAAGTGTGGTATTCCGTTTCCAAGAGGGGTACAAACGTGGCGCTCCCGGCTCGAGAGAACACTGTAATTAAACGTACCCACCGTGATGGCTCAGTGGCCATGCCGTTGTGCTGCTGAGCAGAAGGACGCGGGTTCGATTCCCGACAGCGGCGGCTGCTTTTTCGGCACGGAGGGCGAAATGGAAAAAACGAGCGTGTGTTTTGAGATATCGGTGCACGCAAAGATTCCCACGTGGTCAAAATTAACCTTGAGCCCTCCACTACGGCACGCATCATCGTCTGTGTAGCGTTGGCGCATTTAAACCCACAATCACTCAATTAATTAAACGTGTTGATATGCCCGTCTTCCCTAACGCGACCTATAAAACTCCAAACCTACTTTCTATTTACGAAAAATTGCGTAGAACTGAGCTAAGGAAACATAATACAATAAAAAAATCAGGGAAGCTTGCACTCACGCGAAGACTTGAATTGCGGAGCTGTTGTAGGTGAGCATCGGCAAACACATAGCATCATAGTATAGTATCATGGTGTCATAGTATATCCACATATAATGTCTTAGTATAGTTTCAGTATCATTGTTTATGGCATGGTTGCGGTGCTCGTAATCGTCGTCATATTCATCGAAGAGGTCGTCATCTTTTTCACGGCGAATGGTGGATGCAAAGTCATCCTCAGCTTTTTGGATTTTCACCAGCACTTCGTAATGAACTCTAGGAAGCGGTGACGGGATTTGCAAATCATCTCGGAAAGGATTGGCACACTCGTAGCCATGTCTTCAATTATCCATAATGGCTTCTAGAGAATGTGGCATTCGCGTTTTTTTTTTGTGTGATTGTTGTTGCTAAAGCCACTGCGTGAGCCGGGGAGTCGGAGGTCACCGCAAGGCACGCGCTCCCGAGCGCTCAGCCATCTCGCGGTATTTTTTCCTGCAACGGCGAAGTTACGGCGAGTAACAGCAGCTCGGCTGTTGAAAATGATTGGTGTTGAAAAAATTATGAATTCCTCGGGCTCGAAGTCGGGGCGTACGTTCCTAAACCCTTAAACGAAGGCTACCCAGGCAGAACAACGGATCTTTTATGCACTTTTTTATAATTGCGGAAGTTTGACTACATAAGGAAAAACTATATATACAGATACACTCCGGATTTCCGAAGGTATCGGAGCAGGCAGGCCATGATTTGGACCTTGTATCCACGCCATGAAATCTGGCGGATGTCCGGGGCGCGGGCCCGCAGGTGGCGATGTGCACAAGTCGCAGGCTTCGCAGGGCAGGGCAACTCCATACCAAAAGCTCTACTGTAGCCTGGTCAACAGGAGCAGGGCAACAGAGGCACGTGGAGTTAAACGAGGCATGATGTTGAGTCCCAGACGAGATGTCGGATTGTGGGGGTCACTTCTGTGTTGCAGGCAAAGCAACGGACTGGTCTAGGAAACGTACTCGGGTGCCGATGTGATGCCGAATGGCAGCCGCAGAAAGCACTAGCGACCAAACGGGGTAATGAACGTTGTGTACAGCTGTGACTGTGGAGACAGCATGACTTGATGAAAACTTTACTTAGCATCCAGCTTAGAAAAAAAACTTGGCATCTCCAAGCAAGCCTAGGCATTGTTCCACGGTCGGTAGCATGTGGCGTTCACGAAGAATGGCTTTGTTAAGCTGAGAGAGATCTACGCAGATCCTGTAATCACCATCACCTTTTGGCACAGCTACCAGTCCAGCACACCACTCTGTCGGAGCATCGACGCGACGGATCACTCCTTCCGATTCCATCTTGTCCAGTTTTTTCTTGATGGGCTCATGGAGAGGTAAAGGAAGACGTCTCGGGGCACTTAGTGAGAAGGGCGTCGCCCCGGGTTTCAAACGGATTGTGTAGCGTCAGGCAATGTCCCCAGTCCCTTGAAAAGGCCAGGGTCTAAGAGCAGCTCTCCGGACGACTCCTGTGAGCCTGAGACATGGTCGAGGAACTTGCATACCCCCAGGGGCTGAATTGCAGGGAAGCCTAACAAGGGAGCTGTTTTGGATTCCAGAACATACAGTTTCTGCTCCACGGACTTGCCTTTCCACATGAGTGTGGCTTGGTATGTACCCCGGACAGGGCAACGTGTGATTACCGGGACCTTTGAGCTCGCCTTCTGGAACTGAAGTTTTGGCGGAACTCCGGAAAATGAGCTTGGTACGACCGAAACTTCGGCTCCTGAGTCCACCTTGAACGACAGTGTGGGAGCACATTCACGAGTACTTCGATGAACTTGGCGTTCGGGCGGTTCTCTGCCACCGCATGAAGTTCAATGGAGCTTGCTGAAGACCGAGTGCGCTTGGAGTTGCATCTTCTTTTCTTCATGCAGACAGTTTCGAAATGCCCTTTCTTGCTGCAGAAATTGCAAGTTGCTTGTCGAGCCGGACAGTCTGCACGCTCGTGCGAAGAACGTCCGCAGAAAAAGCACCCTCTCTGTTGGGCCTGTCTGGTGACCCGGGTCTTTCCTTTCGCGTTACCGAACACGCGCGGCGGCGTCGTCGACGGCAAGCGGTGACGAGTCGGCAGGCAGAGTCGCGTTCCCGGCGCTCGTTTTCTCCGTCTTCGTGTTGACGGACATGCGTAAGTGCCTCTTGCAAGGTGAGCTGGCGACTTCGGCACAGTTTATCTGAGGAGGTTACGTCTTTCGAGCAAACCGGACGACCGAAGCGTCGCGGACGAGGCCTTCCTCGACTTCCGGCGACGCGTAGTTGCAGCCGCATTTACAATCGAGCGGGAGGACCGTGTACCAAGGCATCCGGCAGTTTCACCCGTTTCTGAGCACGGCGGTGAAACCGCGGCCCGTACAGCTCGTTGGGCCGGATATGAATATAAAATGGTCGGTATAAAAGCTTTTTTTTTGACGGGCCGGCAACGTCTTGAGCTCTGAGTCTCCCAGCGGGCTGGTTGCGAAGTACGAGCATCGTAAGCTTAGCAAGCACCCAATACGTAGAGCATAGAACCGCCACCTGAAACCTCCCGGCGGTGCTGTGGTAGTGGCCCGTTGGCGAAAGTGTAATCCTCATACTGGAGCAGCCACGTAGTCCAAAAGCCCGTGGTTGTCGAGAGGTCGAAGGGCGGGTGGTGGGCGTAGCTAGAGGTCAAGCCTGCCGCGCGCGGCGGCGGCCGGCGATGGCAGGGGTAGTCATGGCGGGGGCGGCGGCGGTTGTCTCGTGACGGGCGTAATGTGCGGGGTTGAACTGGTTGAACCGTTGAACTACGGACGAGCGTTGAACCGAAGAACTAAAGCCACTCCTGACACCATGTTGAGGGTGGCCGAGCGGGTACGCCGAGGGACCGCCCCGGCAGAGCACGCAGCCCTGAGAGACACGCACAGACACATTGCTACCAGCAGGAACATCACCCGCCCCGGCGGGGAGCTTGCTTTATTAGAGCACCTAGAGTCCACTGATGATGATGGTCGCCGTGGCGCCATGTAGTCGAGACCCGACACACTACAGTTGCATTAGTTTTGGCTCCGAATAAGCTCATTTGCCCGCGTTCAATCAAACAGCTATCAAAAAACATACTAACACAGTCGTGAAGTACAAGTTACACGAGACAAAGTTACTTCAGAAACATACCCAGCTTACAGTTAATGACCTTCCACTGCATGCAGCGGAATCAATATTGCGATCTCGGAGCCATTTTAAATTTTGAGGGTGTTAGTAAAGCCAGTAGTACAGGTTTTTGCTTGAATTTGCAAACAAAGGCACCGTATGTTATCGATGCAACATGTGCTTATCGTACGGGTATCACATATATTTTATGTGATTATGTTGAAAGTCGTCGGGATAGAGAAACCATTCACCGTGCTTTGGGCAAGAATGCTTTAATATTTCCGAATGGGTTTAAACGACACTCTATAAAGCAGGTACATACAGCCCTTCAACTTGCCCCCTCAAAGCCTTCTTTAAACCATATAATATACCAATTTTGCTCCTAAGCCACTATTGTTCTGCAAGTCGGAAATTCTACAAAGCGGTTTATACGCGCCACTTATGCTACCAATTTGTCTTTGTTTTATATCTAATCTGCCTAAAACTTGGCTTTGTCAAGCCTACAAAAAATTGGGTATTTTTGTTGTGAGTTCATAGTAGGGGTCTTTATTTTGATTACCAGTATATCGTACGGGCTCAGAGGTCGTCAAGCTCTCCACAGCAGCTTTTTTTTCTCGCTCCGTCATGCCTTGCAAGGAACGTCAAACAAAGTATCTATTCCATTTATTTGACCCAGAATACCTAGCAGAATACCTAGCCATATTGACGCAGAATACCTAGCAAGAATCGGTGTTCCACTCTGCCGAAAGCTTTCGCTTGATCGATAGAGATGCAGCACACATAAGCGCTAATCTTTGTCGCGTAACTGAACAAATCACGCGTCAATGCTGGGTACGAGAAAATTGTACGGCCTGGCACGCTGCACCTTAGCGTTTGGCTTTACTATCGGGCAAAACGGTGCAGGTGCGTCTGGCCAAAATGGATGCTACAATCTCGTAGTCAGTGTTGGAAGTGTAATCGGTAGATACGCCTGGGGCTGCGTAGGATCCCCACCTTGTTTTGTGATCAAGATGACACGGTCCTCGCGGAAAGATTCAGTTCGCTCTCCGCGTTGAAGAGAGCTGCTCACCATGTCGAGGAGTGCACCTCACATGGCCGGAAAAAAACCTTGAAAAATTCAGCTGAGATACCGTCAGGTGCAGACGCCGACGCACTATTCAATTTTTTCACACACTCACTCAGCTCGCCGACATCCACAGGAGCACACAGAAGCTCAAACACGTGATCCGGGGCACATGGCAGCACCCTACAAAATGCGCTATGCTCGTCCTCAAATTCCTCTGCATCCCAAGACGCGTTCTCGGTCGAGAAAACGGTAGCTAAATGTCGCACGAATACCTCGGCTATACCTTCAGCCATCGTGCTAACCGACCCTACCTTGTGGAACTGTGGGTAACCCAACCTCGTCAACCGAGCCAGCTCCAATATACCGAAGTACGGAGGGGTCCGAGACAGTCCTGCCCAAAGTGTGCGCACGGCTCGTCTCTTGTGATGACTGCCGTAAGAAGGACTTGTAGCGTATTTTCAGCAGGTTGACATAGTCCTGCATCACGAAGGTTCATGTGCCCCCTCTCTGTAGGATATGAAGTCTTCTTAACGTGTAGTTAAGCGTGAGCGTGGTGAGAACCTTGCGCGCGCGACCTTTCTTAACGCGCCAGTGGTCCTTCAACTCATCCCAAGGGAGAGAACTCAACTCGCAAAGAGCAGTCAACGAAGTAATTAGCGCTGACTAACTGTCCCTGTCGGTTAGCAGACGCTAGTGCATCCGCCACGCCTGGTGGTGGGGCGTACACTTGCCAAGGTTAAGCGTTGCTAACGCAGGCTGGCGATCGGACACGCGACGATCCCAGCCGAAAAAGGAGAGGACGTCACAGCACTCCAAGTAGCACCTCAGGTCGAGTGGAAAATAGAACCTATGTAGCCGACTGCCAGATTGTCCTCTTTCCCAAGTTGCGTCAAACCGGTCGCCGTGGAGCTGCACCCACCCATCGGAAAGATGGAATTCACGATCAGGTCCTTCCACGCCCGTGCGCCGCTATAGGGCCGATCTTGCCCAATTCCACGAACACCACGCTCAGGGTCGGTCACACAATTAAAATAGCCCACCAGAAATGTTGGGCAAGGTTCGAGCATCAACGCGACGGGGGATGCGAAAAAAGAAGGTGAGTCAAAGTGCTGCGCGGGTGCATACACAGCAGCTGGCACGCGATGAATGAGCAAGAAAAGAAGTGGCCGCGTATATGCTCCTTTCGTAGGAAATGTCGACAAACGACGATTGTTTGTCGACATTTGCCATGCAAATGCCTCCCTTCGCTTTCCCGCTCACCTCTCATGCTGTCCCTCTTCCGTCGCGCTCCTCCCAAGGTAAACAAGGTAAAGGTTTGCTCAAGGTAATTTAGGTTTACCGGGTTCTATTGCTTCCGGCCAGGCGCATTGACGCCAGCGCCGCCGTACGACTGACATTCGCGGGAATGGAGGCGCACTATGTCAACGTTTATAGAACCACGTTGCCCTGGTCCACGTGCCATCCAAGCAGAACCTGCAACCTATCTAGTGGGACTATCGTAACTGTTGCCGCTTGATTTCTTAAAATGCCTCCAGAAGCTGTAGTGGCACGGGCGACAGCAGTCGACGGAGTGAATCTCTTTTCTGCAGCATTTGCAGTATTTCATTTCAAAAAATCATGAACCTATAAATTTTTTATAAAGGAACACTGCAAATATTGTTAAGGTATTGCTTTTTTTCTTATATGGATGTGTCTAGCGTTCCGTCCAGACGGAAGGGCAGCTGTCACTAAAGTTCCGTCCAGAGAAACACAACTCGCGTTGAGAGCAGTCTCTCTTGATTTTTACCCAACCGGCCAAACCGCTACCGCTCAGTGACTAGCCAGAATCACTGATAATTATTAATCATTATTAATAATTACAGATGGTCGGACTAACTCTAGCTCTATCCGAACGAATCTCCAGGCCACCACCCGACGCCCGCTTCACAATATTTCAGTGAGAGCAGTCGGTCTTGATTTTTACCTAACCGGCCGAACCGCTTCCGCGCACTGACTAGCCAGAGTCACTGTAATTATTAATCACTGGTAACAATTACAGATCAGGGCGTAACTGGCGATGGCTACGTCGGCCTTGGCTCAGTGAGCGGGAGCGGGTCCGGCGCCTTGAGTAAAAAACGAAGACCGACTGCTCTCACCATGTGAATTGTAAAGCGGGCGTGAAGTTTTGCTGTTACAAAACGCTGACCACGCGGCCACACACACACACGAAAAAAAAAGAAAACACGGTGCGAGAATCGAACCACGGACTACAATCTCCGTAGTCAGCGGTAGAACCACTACACCAAATCCCAGAACCAGAAACGGCGGCTAATCGGCTGGTTTTGATTTGGCGTTCAGTCTGGACGGAACTTTAGCAGTTTTTAGCGTTCCGTCTGGACCGGAACGCTAGACACCTCTTTCTTATATTTGCGTAATCTCTTGTTTTGTTCAACAATGTTGACTAGTAGGAATAGTGACACCGGACTCAGACGTTTAGATTTGGCTGTGAATATATAAAACTACTGCGCAGATTTTGTTTCACTTGGGCCGGATGGCTGAATCGAGTCACAGACAGGCAGACAGACAGACAGACAGACAGACAGACAGACAGACAGACAGACAGACAGACAGACCAAAACTTCTGGGTTTAAGTAGCCTAAGAAAGACTATCGTCCTTACAAATCGACTGCAAGCACGCGCCCTCCGAACCCAAAGGACCAATGAGCCTTGCGACGCAAACTCTTGAGCGGAAATACGAAGCCTACGCCCGAAGCCATCCTGTGTGACAGGGTAAGAATGGCTTGCATACGAAAGCGCTCGCGAAACCAAAGAACGTCGCGTGGAGTAGGAAAATTGCACTCCTGCAAAAAGAGAAGGTCAACGTGTTGCGCCCAAGCATAGTGCATTACCTCACTCTGTTTGTCGAAGCCCGAAAGCCTAGACAGGTAGAAAAATGCACCAGCATACAGGTGATAAGGGCACAGATCACGTTAACGTTCCCATCTCCAAAATTTACTATCGTCAGAAGGCACGTCGACTTCCACGCAGTTCCTTGTGGTCGGCATCGTCGGTGTCCGCTGAGGACGACGGCAACGCCGGCTTGGACGCATATAGGCGGTCTGGTAGAGAGGCTCGGCGAGGAAGGAAGTCGTGCTCATGGTTGATCGGGCTGACGAGGGTTGACACGTTCCCTCATCCGGTTCGACCTCATAAGCAGTACCCTAACCGGCATTCACCGCAATGCAAGTTCTGCGCAATGCAAGTTATGCTTGCTGTGCGCAGATTTTTAGGTAGGGGCCACGCGAGCACTGCGAAGGTGGGAAATTTTAATTGCATTGGATAACCGCCGTCCCATTCATCAACATAGGAGTGAGGTGGTGCGGCGAAAAGCATGATGGGTACGTGGTAGTAGCGACCGGATAACGGCGCTACAGCCCATTATGGCGAATCACTACTCTGCACTTTTCACAGCTTTCACATTGACTACAACAGCTTTAATTTTTCTTCTTGTTGTCGCTCGCTCAGTTGTAACGCCGTCGCTGTGTCTGTGGCCGTGGCCGTCGTCATCGCCGCCGCCAAACTGCTGTAGCGGCGGCCAAAGTGCTGCACACTAAAAATTACACAACGGATGCGGGGTTACGGCGCAATGCGTTTATTTTCTCGAGTGACACTACCGTGTTCGCAGTGTTTTTCACCAGTATTCCATGTCTTTCGCATGGACCATTCCAGTGCGGATGCTTACCCTCGAGGCTCTTCGCAAAAGCCCTAATTATAATAAATAATAGTAAATATTAGTAAATAATAGTGCTTACTGATTAACAGAGAGTGTTGGCGGTTTTTCTGTTCAGTGCAAATCAATACAGACTGCTCTCACCGCGAGTTGTGAACCGGGAACGGGTCTTGGCGTTGCGTCTGGACGCAACTCGGTGATGGCTATTCCGTCTGGACGGAATGCTACCCACCTGATTTCTCGAAATCGCCGTCAGCTTTTATACTCTTGACAGACGTCCCATCCTGCATCTGCGGTGAATCATTTATTCAATTTATTTGCACGAATAAAAAAAGCGGCTCGCGAAAAAAATGCAGTCCTGTGTATTGTATTTCAAAAATATCCGTGCGCGAAGTATATTGGACGCATGTGCTTTAGTTATTACTTTCTCAGCCGGCAAAAAAAAACGGTGATATATTCGCCGAAAATAATATTTGAATTTTACTGCAGCTTTTGAGGTCGGGAACATTTTAACTGGAGTCTCCACGCATTTACCGAAACTCTTGTTTCCCCAAAGTACGTACGTGTCTCAATTGTAAAGCAGGGAGCCCAAGCCGATATAAAAGCGATTCACTTGTAGTGGCATTTACGGACTTTCATTTGCGGTATCGGCCTGGTTTATTTACAAGACAAATCTACACTTCAGGGATCTTTTCGGTTAGGAAGTACAGTGTAGGGTATGGGGCATCTCTAGCAGTCTTTCCTAATAGAACCGAAAAGAGAGGTGTTTCAGTGAATGTGTTTCATATTATACTGCAATACAAATGGTGCTTCAGTAAAGTACCGTATTTTCGCGATTCGAAGCACCCCCTATTCCAAGCACTCTCCCCTACTTTCGGGGAAATATTGAAAAAAAAAATGTTTGCTGTGAAAAAAAAAAGCTTTCCCTCGTTTCTAAGCAACGATCGCAAGGTGTATTTCCGACGCATGGATGCAGGCCCGAGCTGACGCTGGGGTGAAGTTATTTATCAAGTTTTCAATTACAAATCGATTCAACACAGCTGAAAACGACTTGTTGGGGGCACTGAGAGCGGTGGCCCAAGCGGCTCAATAGACTCTTACCCGCCGCGGTGGCTCAGTGGCTAAGGCGTTGCGCTGCTGAGCACGAGGTCGCGGGTTCGATTCCCGGCCGCGGTGGCCGCTTTTCTGATGGAGGCGAAAAGCAAAAACGCCCGTGTGTCGAGATTTCGGCGCACGATAAAGATCCCCAGGTGGTCAAAATTAATCCGGCGCCCTCCACTACGGCGCGCCTCATCCCCTGCGTTGCGTCGGCGCGTTAAACCCCACAATCAGAATCAGAAATCAATAGACTCTTATGGTACTGAGAGTGGCTGCAGATCAGACGTAAGCGTTCTGTTCACTGTCTTTACCTAATTGTTTTTAATGTTTGCGAAATAAAGCTTTGTTCCTTGCACTCGTTTCTTCGCGATACGGCCGCGAAATAAGTGGGGGGATGGGGTAATTTTTTTTAATCTGAGCAACCCCCTCACTTTGGGCACCGCGACCGTGGAAAAAAGGCAAAAAAGGGGGTACTTAGAATCGAATAAATACGAGAGAGAGAGAGAGAGAGAGAGAGAGAGAGAAGAGAGAGAGAGAGAGAGAGAGAGAGAGAGAGAGAGCTCTTTATTAGAGGACAGCAGAGGCGTTTGCCGGCATGTTAACGTCTACATGTCACTCTGCGGGTGGGGAGGAGGGAATCAAGTTGCAATAGGAAGTAAGGCGGAAGGGAGAGAAGAAATAAATAAATAAACGAAGTGAAAGAAAGGCAGTAGCGTGTGTGTTGGGGACACTCAGTGCGACACGTGAAAAGTCTACTTCTGTACTTCAATGCCGCCTTCCAGCCTTCAATGTCATTTGCATTGTGCTGCTTCCACTTCTGCGGTCCATGCTCACTTTCCAAGTTTATATTACCATTATTGTCATATGACCGCCTTACTATAAAATCGCTAAGATGCAGCGCTGAAGCAACATGCTAAGAGGCTGGGTTTGTATACTTATTCGTTCAGCGCAGAAGGTCACCCAGAACTGTGCGCCGCTTTTATTCCGGCGCTGGTAAATCTAGTATCATCTAAGCCGCAAATCAAAGGCTAGTCAAAAATTAAAGTCGTTCAACTCATTGTGAAAGCTGTCGAGTGCAGAGCAGTGAATCGCCATAATGGCCTGTAGCTCCGTTATCCGCTCACTCCTACCACCCCACGAAATTCCAATTTCCCGCCTCTATGGTGCTGGCGCGCTCCCCTTCCTGATACAGCGCCAGCGGTAGTTCTGCTGTTGTGCTTGCTTTTCCTCCCGCACAGGCCGGCGTTGTACTGCCACTTTTTTTTCGCTTACTATCGCAAAAACCAAACCAACGAGCGTTCCCAACTAAATGAACGCGAGTGCTGCCAGTTAATTACGCAATTTTGCTTCAGACCCACCTGCAGTATTCTTTGCGCTAAACAACGGAAAGATTTTTGACAAGCGCCAGCGGTTTACGAGTTTCGAACGCTTATGACTTTTTAAACCGCTTCGTTTTCAAAGCCTCTGCGGGAGGTCCTATGACGGGAAGCCGTTGTCTACTTCAGTCCGTTATGCCGCCGCGCCACGTGATTCCGACAGTTCCTTGAGAGCGAGCGTTACATCCAGCAACGACAAAGCGAGCCCCATAGTGCCCTGTACTTAAAATAGAAAACACCAAATGAACTCTCTCTTACAGGGAAAACGTAGCCTTGCTTGTCCGAACTAACGAACACCGCCACGCGGCCTTTGTAACACGCGTGGTCTGTCTTTCCTCTATCTCGCCTAATGTACGCGACAATGAATAACACAAAAATATGCAGAGTTTGCTCGTGTTTTTACCGGTTCAGACGAAGAGCAGAAGAATGTAGGTGTGTTGCGATGGAGAAACCACCGGCCAGAAAGCGTCGAGGAAGCCCGGCGCATCCTTTTTATTGCCACGGGCGCCCCAGCGGCCAGCTTTGACCCCACTACCGCCTCTCTCGCCGCGTATACCCCCCGGCACACACACAACTCACCATCCAGCAGGAACATACATTGCGTCTTTTACAGACAAACACATTTCCCAATCCCGCTAAATTACGCCTCATTCAGCCAGCGCTATACCTTTCACCTGACTGTACTGCCTGCCAGTCCCTCGGCACACTTCAGCACCTTGTGTGGGGATGCCCGAGAGATCCCTATCCAAAAATAACCTTATGTGAGCAGTGGGAGGAGGCGTTGCGCTGCCCAGACCAGGAGGCTCAAGCTTCACTGGTCGCCCGGGCGGCCGCGGTCGCCGCCAAAACGGCGGCCACCATCGTTAACTCTGCTCCCAAATAACTGTGTCTCTTCTTCTTTGACCGCGAATGAAACTTCGGCCGGAATTTTAGACCAGAATAGCATTGAAGGATTTCGGCCACGACAACTTCGTGCCAGCAAAAAATAAAACAAAGTGATAATAACCATATCAATAGCATTACTTATTCAGCCATTGTCTTGCCCCCCTCCTCACCCAGCCCTCGACACCGCCACCTTCAAAACGATTCCGAAGTTTGTGGTTGTATGTGCACTTTTCTTTTTATAGAGAGAGGAAGCTTACCGGGAGTTTACTGAATCGTCGAACACGCCTCTATAATACCGCCCTAGCCCGCATTGTCCCTTTCCGTATTTTTAATGACATAATGAGTGCAAAAGCATTAGTTTGGGGGTACTTGAGCGCTCCTACGCTTTCCGGCGCGATTGGAGTTGGTTCTCAGGCGTGCGCAGTCGCAGCGGACAGGACATATTCAAACCACGTTCTCCCCCCAGCCCCTTCCTTGCTTTTTTTCCCGTCTGTTAAAGCGCAAGCAATAGGTGACCCATTGTTGAAAAAAGCGGCGCTGTCGATTACAAAAAATGGTCACCGCTGGGAAGAGTTTTGTGCAACGGTGACACTTCTCTATCGACGAGCAGAGTCATCCTGCACGACGAATGACGATAATAAAGAAAACGGTATTCCAGAGGTCCAGTGACAGAAATCATGGGTTCGGTTATGCGACAAAATAAAGTTCATAGCTGGCAAAAGCGCAGTCTTTATCTAGCGGGGACAGATGCCGCTTGATCCGGCGAGTTAGGGTCCACTGTTGTAGTTCTGCGCTGCTAAGCCCACGCTGCCGCGGCGCCTTCGTCCGTTGTCCTTCGACGGGATACTTTTGGAGTGTCTGCGCGTGGTGGTGCCGTGGACAGCCTTGTTGCTGCGGGCCAACCTGAGCGGCGAGTGTAGCTTCCACTTGTCGGCCATCATGCCTCGCATCGTGTTGGCTGGCGGGATCTTTGTCGTCTCTGGCAGGGACAAGGCCAGGAACGCGAGGAACAGCAGGAGGAGGGTGACGGCGGAGAAGGCGACGGCCCGCAGCTCCGGAGAGTGCACGTGGTTGAGGAAGAGCCCCACGATGGCCCCCATCCGACCGCTCACGTAGCAGAAGCCCACGCCCGCGCCCCGCACCACCGTCGGGTAGAGCTCGGCCGAGAAGGCGAACAGCGTGGTCACGGTGAACTCGAACACCAGCAGCCACAAGACGGTGACCCCCCAGTGGAGCGCGTACGAACCACGGTACACGTCCACCACGGCTAGGCATCCGACGACGACGGATAAGGCCGCCATGCTGTGGGCTAAAGACAGCCGACGGCCGATGCGCCTGAGCACGTAAACGTTGAAAGGGAGCTCGATAATCCTCAGCACCAGGAGGGAGGCTCGTGGCACCCAGCTTGCACGCATAACTTCGCTTGTGCTGAGGCTGTAGAACATGGCAAAGGCTATGCACCAACAGCTGAAGATGATGATGGACCGGTTGCGCAAGCTCTGGTTTGCTACAAGGTCGGAGATGCGAACGTCTGTAAAAGAAAGTGCGTCGTTGCTCTCAGTGAGCTGTCGTATTGACGAATGGGGGCCACCTATAGACCCAGCTGGGGCAATAATAATAACGATGAACTGTTGCCGAAGCTGCCAGTTAACAATCATGAAATACCAGATTTATATTTAAATTATCGGTTGCCGTCGAGGGCCGACACTGCTTGTTTGCTTTTCCACTCCTTTCATCACAACATTTGGCCAAACGCAGAATATTACCCTCGTTCCTTGTCACCCACCACGACGTTGCTGCTTGTAGCTACATCGTTCCGTCTCCTCCTCTTTCGTCTCGGTCTTACCACGTTTTCAATAGCGCTACTCTTTCACCTCGTTCTCAGCACATTGCCATCATAATTTAACCACGCTTATTGTTGACCAGCGGGAATGGCCACGCGCCCACTGGCCAGTCGAGACGAAGGATCTTCCGGCACGCCACCGTGTGTAGCCGCACGTTTGTATGCAATAAAGATATCATTCCAACATGTTTCGGGATGTACCTGAAGCAACTAGTCAGTGTTCTGACCCCACGGCAACACCAGAAGGGCACAACACATGAGGCACTCGAAATAAAGATACAATCTGATAACCCTAGTTAACTGGTCCTTCCTCCATGCCAGTGCGTTGCAGCTGCGCACCGGTGCCTCACGGTGCATCGCATCATAAAACTCGACGCATGAAGATGTTCTGCAACGAATCTGGTTCCGTAAGATGATAACTCTGCTTTGTGTGCTCCCGTAATATCGCGGCTATTCTCGGATAAACGGTGTCACGCTTGGCATCTTTGCGTATTCGTAATTCTCTCACTTAATAACCAAATCAACTTCGCTTAGAAAGGCCATCCTTGTTACTCCAACCGATTAAATAATCGATCCGGAAACCTTGCTTTCGAGTTGAAAGACTTTATATAGCTGCTGTATTTTTGTTCTATAAATCACAGAGACAATGAAAAACTAGCCTTTTGCACGCCTATCAACACTATGGCTTCAAGAAATGAGCACAGCTAGAATCAGTTGATGAGGTAAGACTTGCTAGTAGATCAACGTACTACCCTTTGTCAACAGCAACACCCTAATAGTAAGACAGTTGCCAGAGAAAGACCGGGCGCACCTTGATCCGAGAGAATGGCATCGAAACTTCCCCTTCGTCCGTGTTCGAGCTGCTGCTGCTGCCTCTTCATCTCTTCCCGAAGTGCAGCGAGGCGAGTCTTGAAGGCGTCCTGGTCGACCTTGTTGACACGCGCCGCCCACAGCAAGACGCGCTCACCTTGATGCACCCGCGCGGTCGCCAGTAGCCAGCAGGGTGACTCCTCCATCAGGTACACCGCCAGGACCAGGGCACTCGTGGGGACCATGTACGCGATCTGCACCATATGCCAGTCGTGGATGAAGGTCATCACCAGCTCGCGATATATCGCAGTCGCTACGCCAGCCCCAGATATGGAGAGAGCGCAGAATAGGGCGCGGTGGTCGACGTCGGTGACCTCGAAGAGCAGCACAGTGGACGTGACGATCGTGCTCGAGGCCGCCATGGACACGACAAAGCGGAGTCCGGCGAAGACCAGTATGCTGTGCGCGAACGCGGTGCCGACGCCGGCCAGGATAAGCAGGAAGATAAGAATGCAGAGGACAGGCCGCCGCCCTACGCGGTCGGCCAAGATGCCAGCGCCGGCACCACCGAGCACGCCGCCAGCATTGTATACCGCCGACAACATGGACAGGATCCAACGCCGGCCGCACACGAGGTCCCAGGCGCTGACTATTGAACGCTCTCCAGCGCCTGGCTCATAGTCCCAGCCGGCGTCACAGGGTACCACGGTCCGGTTATCGGCTCCGAGGTTCTCCGGCACGGGAAACGGGGGGTCGTGGCGAAAGCAGTGGCTGTGACGATCATCTGTGCCGTCTACGGCGGGAACGCTGGCGTTTTTCCAGGTCTCAAGAGGCAAGTCGGCGTAGGCCGCCGGCGCCCTGCACCAATGGTCGACGGGAAGCGCAAAGTCACTGGAAGCCAAGCCGTGCACACGGGATGTGAAGACGGCCAACATCGTGCACAACAAAACCAGCCTCTGGAAACGACCTTGGCCAAATATTAAAATGTGCTCCAGCGGCGACGTCATGCCGGCCAGGGTTGAAGCCTGGGGTGGCGCTCCTGGGGACAACGGCGACATCGGGGACATGATTGAGGAGGCTGGCATGTTGGGATCTTGAGCCTGCACTCCTGGGGACATCGGGGACATTGTTGAGGACGCCGGCATGTTCGAAAGTGTCTGCCTTCCTAGTGCGGCCTTCGGCGTTTGGCTGAGGTGGCTAGAAGACTTGGGAGGAGCAGCTGCGTCAAGCGACAGCATCGGCACGCTATGGTCTTCTTCTTCGACGGGGATCGTCTGCACGTGCGTGTGCCCAGTCGGGTGACGATGTTCATCATGAGGATGATGACGACGATGTAGACGACAACTACAACGACGATGACGCTCTTGACCGAATAAACTAACGTGTCTAGAGTGCCGTCCGACGGTATTATAAGCAGTGCACTATATCGACGTCCACCGGCGTTTTGTGACAAAATTGCCGCGCCTGGCACTATATATAACGTAAAGCTAGGCAACCTAACCTAAACATAACATAACATAACCTAACGCACACCAATCATTTGAAACACCAAACCTAACCTAAGGCATAAAAATTAAATTTAAAGATGAAAAGCAAAAACCGCGGCAAGAACCGGTCTCGAACCACCGTCCTTGAGAAGAACCTAAGGCGGATCCTCTACACTACAACGGCTTTTTTTTTGTATTTATGGCCTCTCTTTGAAAATTCACAGCAGATTACATCTCAACATTGAAAATATATACACATACAAGAGGTGGAGTTGCCAGCCACTACAGGGCTGACATTGTCCATTTAAAATGCCCTCATATTGATTAGTTGCTCTATTTGCGGCAGCCAATCAGGTAGTTCCTGGTGGAACTTAATAACTTCAACAAATCGCCTGATGCTCTCTTTGAAATACTCCGTCGCACATCGCGCATCAACATCATTGCACAACCTTGCTGTACAAGAGCGCCATATACTATGGAGACCCAGTGCAATGACTAAATCGTAAGGCACTCCATCACCATTGTCTATTGCAAGGAAACGTATACCGTGAAAATCTAGTGGAAAATCTTTGTGTAATGTCCTCTGTAGCACATCCCAAAAATGTACACCCTCCCAACAATGCAAAAATACATGATCTATTGTCTCGGGGGATTTACAACTAAAACAATCTGTCCCCATGGTACGAATAACCCCCTTTCTTCCATAAACGTTCGTACTAATAATGTTACTGTATGTAACTTAACATAAAGGATTTGACCCCTGTTTGAATCTGCATTCTTTTAACCCTCTTAAGCACATCGCTACCGGGCCTTCCACAGTACATAGCCCTGCACATGGTAACAGGGAACACAACATCGACCATATCACGGTACAGTTTCTTACGCGCAACCGTACTTAAATACTCTTTTGAAAATCTTGCGTTTAAAAACTTCACGCTGGCCACGACCTCCTTAAAATATCCAAAGATACCCCCGTCATGTATTCAGTCGTAATCACAAAATCGGAGAGAACCCTGCCTAGCCTTAATTGACACACTGTACGAAGAAAAGGGTCCCTTACAAAAAAATAAATCTATTCACTAGTTGTCGCACAAATGAATGCGGTAGCCCAACTCCTCCATCTTTCTCTCGCCTAAAAAGGTTGTTACGACTGCCCCTCTCCCAATTCGAGGCCCAGAGAAAAACAGCGAACACTCGATGAAACTTGTGCACTTTCGTGCGTGAGCAGTGCAACACCTGCATCAGATACCACAGTTTACATATAAGAACAAATTACACACGGTCGCCCTAGCAAACGTGGACAAATAAGCCCCTTTACATTTGTCCGCTTTCGCGCGAGTTTCTTTTGTCTGTTCTTTCCTATATGGTTCGCTATCCCTATAAAACTGTAGGGGGGCTCCCAAATACCTAACTGGGGTTGTTGTCCAGGCTACGTTGGCAAAAACGCTGGGGGTGGATTGCCATTTGCCATGCCAGAAACCAAGACATTTTCCCCAATTTACTAGGCTTCCGGTTGTGGTACTGAACCGTTTTGTGACCTGGACGACTCTATAGATGCTCTCTTTGTTCACTACAAACGCTTCGGTCCGGGGCTAGCCTAGTCTTAACTATTCCAATGTCGTCGGACGAATGTCGTCGGACGGCGCCCAGCTAGAGTGCCGTCGGACGGCACTCTAGACACTGCGTTATAGGAATCATGGGGAATTCAAGGATGCGAGTAAATGTAAAAATTGTGGGTGATCCCTGTTTTACAGGAATAGGTGAAACACGAACGTGATCGGTGCCTTCACAGGAGCAGTTGAATGTTAAAACAACCTCCTTCATGTGCCAAGGTTTCGCGAGCCTGACCCCGCCAGACGAAGTGGCGCCGACACGCGAGAAACAAAAAATAGCCGGTTTATTCCGGGACAACAAAACTAAAAATTACATGCACAGAAACACCAGCTTGAAACACAACAGTCATGGGAGAACGCCACAGCGGAGCCTTGCCTCTATTCACGCGCGTCCCCCGTACACGAAGGCGCTGGCATCAAAACGCCAACTGTCAGCGCTGATTAGCGCCATGAAGCGCTACTTCGCTTTCCATTTCCTAGACAGCAGCACCATCTAAATGAGTCATAGGGAAGGACATAATGCGCGTTTGTGTCCCTGCCCACCCCTCTGCTCATAGCGCAGTCGGTAGAGCGCCCGTTGCGGCGAGAGAGCTCGAGAGGGCATGGGCTCGAATTCGGGCGCCGCAGGGTCAATTGAGTTAGATCTTGGTGTACCCGGATAAAACACTTTCTTGTGAAAAATCACTTTAATTCCACGGAAATCATTTTTTACATATTGCAATATCAATGCTCACTTTGGCAAGAAAGCTGTCGCTACACCTCTATTGTGGCTGCACTAAGCCACCCTGGTACCTTAACGACGGTAGCTGAAAGTTCGTTTAGACAGTGAAGAAGGTTCTGCCATAATAACGAGGTCTGTTTGGTGAAAACATAAACTTTTATATGGTTGATTGATTGTAGGGTTTAACGCGCCAACGCAACGGAGGCGATGAGGCGCGCCGTAGTGGAGGGCTCCGGATTAATTTTGACCACCTGGGGATCTTTATCGTGCGCAGAAATCTCGAACACACGGGCGTTTTTGCTTTTCGCCTCCATCAGAAAAGCGGCCGCCGCGGCCGGGAATCGAACCCGCGACCTCGTGCTCAGCAGCGCAACGCCTTAGCCACTGAGCCACCGCGGCGGGTCTCTTTTATATGGTGGTGCTACACAGCGATTTTATGGGAATGATGAGTTGAACGGATCACTTTGACGTCGTACGAACAAAATGTCTACCTATAGAAGGAAGTGCTTGATTAACTGACTGATTGACTGATTCATCAACGATTAGCCAAAACTGCTGGGCGTAGACAGTTCTAAATTCTGGACAGAGTTACTCAATATATACAGTTTCGAAACTCCGCTTCAGAATCCGGGCTGCGCTAGCCACCCTGCTCCGTAAAAGCTGAGGGGCAAGTCGACGCGCGCGGCACCTAGAAGATAAAAACTTAACTTCTCTCAACTATTATTATTCAATTTTTTTTGTAAAATAAAGATTGCTTTTCAAATTAGAATACTTAATTAAGTGAAATTTACTTGTGTTTTTGCGGCTTTTTTCATGACATACAGCAGCAGCCGCAAGCACTTGAGTACTAATTCAATGTTCTGCCGACAGACGACAGGCTAGTCAACTTGCCCCGTGCTTTCCCCGGCTCAGGGGGGCAACCAAAGACCGGATTTTGATACATGGGTCTATGGGGAGTTTCACAACGGCTATATATCAAGTAACTCTGCTTCTGGGGCACGATTTCGTGATCTAGGGGCTCTTTAAGGCGGTAGTTTAAGAAATTGCACCCTCAAGTAAGAAAAAAAGGTGTAACTGTTATTTTTTTGTAACTTTCGTCTATATCTCGCTTGCCAGTTCATATATTCAAGTGCTTTTTGCAGATATATATGTATAGCCCGTCGGAATATTTACAAAAGCCGTTATAAAGCTTTTCTCTAACCAACCCCCTTATTGAAATTGCCATTTCGTAGCGCATGCGGTGTTTTGAAAGATTTGTCAATACAGGGAAATCCCATTAAGACGGACACAAACGTCCATGACGGTTTGTTCGTCTTATCAGGAGTTCGTCTAACCAGAGCTTCTCCAAAACAGAATAGTCAGCACGCCCAGCTGCATACAAATATCTTGCTTCAAGACGGCAACTGAAGCAGTAGACTCACACAGAGGAAAAAGAAAAAAAATCATTTTTTTAGTACGCAACTTGATAGAAGATTTCTTTAAGTGCTCTTTTCTGGTTCGTCCAGTCCAAGCCGCGACGGAGAGCGTACATCCGCTACCTCAACCGAGAAAGCAGCAGAAACAGATAGGGAACTCCGCGCTCTCTCAGTGATGACGAGGTGGGACTCGTGACGTGAACCGCCGCGAACTGGCATGCTTGCATTTAGAAACAGTGTTTGGGGAGAGCTGCTAAGTTCGCGAACGGGAAGTCTCCATCGTCACTTTTTTTAAGTGCTAATGCACTTCTTAAGGACCCTGAACCTGCGTCCACGGCGATGTCCGCGCACGTGAGATGGCGCCGCAGCCTGGCCGCTGACATAGCATACCCACGTGGGGTTGGCCAGGAATCTCCTCGTCTTCCTTGGCAACGGGGGGAGATGGGCGCGCGCTGCCTGGCCGCTGACATGGCACATACCCACGTGGGATTGGCCAGAATCGGGCGTGAGAAGGGCTAATGCCCTGCTTAAAGGAGTACTGACACGAAATTTCAAAGCTGAGATCCGCTCTAGCATCAAGTACAACGACAACACAAATAGGTGTCTGTGAATAAATGCATCTTTCTTTCTTTGTAGTTGTGTGTGTCTGTGTGATCTCTTTTCGCGAACATTACCGAACCGCGCAAATTCAACTCGTGCATTCGCACTTTCACATTCTTCCTCGGGGAAATGCGGGGAATTTTTTACTTTTTTCACCTTACTAGTTATTCTCTTCTTTACGCCAGAGCAGAGCAGCCAAAATCTCGCCCTCGTGTTTTTTTTTTTTTTGGCTTTCGGCTGGCTCCGCGGGTTGAAGGGTGGGCAAAGTGTCAGCTTTATCGGCGTTCTTTTTTTTTTTCGCTCCCTGCCTTCCTCCATGGCGCCAATTCAATTCACGCTGTCGTTCTCTTTTACTTTTCTTTACCTTTCGTGGCGTGAATGCTCCGCCGCACCTCGTTGGGCCAGCGATGTTCACTGCCCAGAATCGCCACCAGTGGGAGTCACCGCGAAAGTTTTTCGTCTTAACCGAACAGTGAGTACAAGGCTGTTCGTCTTAAGTGGTTTTTTTGCATTCGGTTCATGGAAGACCAAACAAACATTGCCACATTGTTCGGCGTAAGCGAGAATTCGTTTTATTCGTGTTCGTATTAACGAGAGTTCACTGTATATTTTTCACTGAATGATAGACCGAATTGTTTTGTGGTGATAAATGTTACTTATAAGAATACACAACAAATTCGAGAAATTTGCCCTAAGAGGCCGCTAATAGGGCGGAAAATGTTTGTGGAATTACACCCTAAAGGGCTGAACAGGACAAATAGGCGATAACTCCCAGCCAGACTTGAAACATTGGAGATGAAATGTCGTAAGAACATTCCCACCGTGGTGTAAGTACTTAGCATGGCTGGAGTTTTAAAATTTGTCAGACTGAGGGAGACAGAAACAGAGAGACAGAGAGAGACAAAAGGGCTAAAATACTTTTTTACAATATGAATTCGTCATTATATCGCAGGGCGGTCAACATATCCAACTGTTTTTTTTTTCGGTTTTATATAACTCATCCGTATGTCCAAAAACCGCTTTCATGGGTTTTGCCTAGCGAACACATATTTTTACGGATTTCTCATTAGGTGTTAAGCACGTTGATATACCGGATTGCTTTTCGTTTATTAGTGGTACCCACACGTGGGCCGAAAGGTATATTCCGTTCCAAAATAGGTGCAATCGCACTTGCGGTGCGATGCAACGCATTACGTAATTGTGTTGGTGTGCCGCTTCCTTCCCCTAACTCGACCTACAACTTTGAAAATCACTTTCATTTACGAAAATAATGCACATAATTGAGCGAGCACACTATGTTACAATTATAAAAATGATGGGTGTTGGGAAACAATAATAACATTGCTGGCTCTGGGACCCGGGGGGCATTTTCCTGAACCCACGATCCTACCTCTCGGCTATTGAGGCATAACCACGGAGGTTTTTTTTCAGTTGCATAAAATAATACAAGGGGTGTTCGAAGGGAATTCAGTAGCTGGATGTGCACAGGAAGGGCCGCGCTTATACCCACATGGGAACAGAATATCGCGTGCCCAAGAACACATTCCCGGATTTTTTCTAACAATAACAACGACCCCTCCCCCATCGCTCTATTGGCTGAGATGAACCATCAACGCCAACACGAACTGCCGAACCTGAGCACTTGAAAATTCGAAAGTACATTGCTTTAACTTGAAGTAAATAATTAGGGTCCATTTTTTTTGTACCACCTGAGGTCATAAAACCATTAAACGAGTATCTGCTTTTTTCGCTGAAAATACGGTCTTAAGGTAGGGCTTTAACCGGCCCTGCGACGCAACTGCACCTCCCCTGTAGCCTTCGAAATCAAGTGATGTTTCACTCCGCCGTCAAAAACACCATTATAAGTTCAACTAACTTTTGTTCATTTTGATTTTCGGGCGTTTCCACAGCTTACCACCACTCGGTTAGGGCAGCTCACACCTCCTTGATGCTGCTTTTTAACGCGTTGTCTTTTCCGTTCGCTAAAGAGAAAACGGATTTAAACAGAATTTTAATAAAAACATGCTTGAGCGCTTTCGCTCAACAAACATTATCGTCTTTAATGTAGTCATGCACACAAAATGCAAGTTCCTTTCAATCGAAAGATTGCCTTGTTAGAATAACACTGACGGAACTTCACTAATATTAAGCTGTATATTTAGGAAAACAGAGAACGGCCATTCAACCCACTAGCTCATTTCCCGCACTAGAACCTATGGCGTATTATGGACAGTTGTTATATTGGCTGAGGCCCGCAGAAGCAAACGCAAATTACACAGGGATTTGAAGCTTGCACAACGAGCTGTTTGTGCTAATATTTAGGGCACATTCTTTTTTGTATCAGTAAGAATGGTGGGGTGAACAATTAAAGTTACGAACAAACACGTAAACATCGAAGCAGTTAGTGCGACACATAGGCCGGCTGACACTGCCTAACACAGCCTTCGGACGCGTCGAATTTGCCTGACACAACACTGACGAACTGATATAAGCGGCACGGCCACTTACGTGATCACTAGAGACCGGATTTTAGGCAAATGCCTATTTTTTTCCTTGCGTTCCTATCGCCCCATTTCGATATATGAGCACGAATTGGAGGTCAAGGATGGCTTTTATGGTGGTTTATAGTGCCTATAAATGCCTATTTTGGGTTTTGGTGCCTAAACTCCGATAAATGCCTATAAATGCCTTTTTTCTCGAATTGGCGCCTAAATCAGCACTATGTAGCGTCAAGTTTCGCTTTCGAGTGCAATTTGATACCTTTATTCATTCTACCTGGAAATATTTACTGTTCTGAATTCTATGGGTTTGAACCTGGTCCTTTTTTTAACACTCCCCCCCCCCCCCCCTTTGCGCCGGTGCAACCGGAGCGGCGGCTTCTGCATGCTTTACGGGTGGCTTTCCCGCAGGACTTGGCGGTGGACGCACAACTTTACTCCCCAGGGGAACTATGATACCGTCAGGGGCAAAGAAAGTGATGGGGAAAAATTACGCCCACCTCCCCTCGCGGGAACCCTGGTGTGATGCAACTCATCTGGGTGGTTCCATTGGTGTTTCCGTTGGGTTGATTCTCTAAAGGAACCGTCGCATCAAGCAATCGTCGAGTGCTGCGAGAAAGTGCAAACAGAGCACGGACGACCGTCGACTGAGGCCGCGTTCGCTATCGGAGAGAGGAGAGGAGGAGAGTGGAGGAGAGACGCACCTGTGCCGACGCCACCGCCGCCGCCGCCGCCGAGAGGAGAGGAGGAGAGTGGAGAAGAGACGCACCTGTGCCGACGCCGACGCGGCCGCCGCCGCTGTTCGGCGAGAACGTTCGCTATCGGAGAGAGGAGAGGAGGAGAGTGGAGGAGAGACGGCGGACGCAGGAGTGACATAGCCCCGAGCAAGAGATGCGTTGCATCTAAAAACACTGTGACGTACACGCCCTTATCCTGTTTGTAATGTACTAGTTGAAAGGTTCATCACCAGGGAGAAATTGGCTCTAGGCGATTGGACCCGACCAATAAGAGGCACCCTTCCCTTCTGGTCCGGTCTTTCAACGTGCACGGTCTGGCTTTCTCCGCTGCCCTTTTCAGCCATGCCGAAACGGAAGACGCCCAGAAGTGCGTTGAACCGACAGTGGACACTTAACTCACCATGCTACAGAATAGACGGAGAGACAGTGTTCTGCCAACCGTGCGGAAAAAAGGTGAGCCGACGAGTTTTTACGTGGCGTGAGTGTTTCATGTGTTATTCGAAACCACGGCCCCTCGATCAAGTGCGCTTGATCCAGGGGCCGTGGTCGAACTCGAAACTATGCAAAGTTGTCCATTGCTCTGCCTTGGTTGGCGCCTGGGCGTCATGGCCGCGATTCGCTGTTATTGGTTTTTGTGTATACTGCCCCTTCTTCTGAGAAAAGAAAGGAGGCAAGTGTGTATTTTGAATACGGCAGACAGCGTTCCTTTCAGTGCCTGAATTTTTTCAAACGTTGGTTATTTTGATTGCTATCATTGTTTACAAGTTCTAAACTTTCAATACCATTGAGATTATTGAAATGAAATACTTTAGATACCTTGAGAAGGAGATTCACATTTTTATGTACCGTTCCTATGTGCTGCGTTAAGTGAAAACCCAGAAATTCTTAATCAAACGAGCAATTGATCGCTTGGTACTGAAGGATGATGTTTCAAAACTAGCGCTGATGAACGGAGTGTGTTTTTAAGATGTGCACTGGACATCCGTTAAATCGAAGTCCACCTCGTAGCTACTCGGTTAATTACATGCAGGCGCTAGCTAGAATTACCGAAGTACGCCACGCTAAGTTAACACGCAATTGAATCTGGTATCTTACTCCCCCGCCGTGCCACCGTGAAATTTAGGGTATTGATGGCGCGCGCCGAGTTAGTTGAACAGAACATCAATGGAATCTCACCTTCTTGTTTTTGAAGTAGGTTTTGGCAGCGCGGCGCTCAGGTGCAGTTATACCATCAAATAGGACACAGAAGGGGTGTTCGAGCGCTTCTCTGCGGAAGTTGGAATGTTTATTGATGCTTATCGTATTTATTTGTCTTCTGTTAGCATGTCAAGATGCTTAGTATGCTAGCATGTTTATCTGCGCTGTGATCTTGAATATACGCTTGATATTTAAGAAATCCTAACGCATTTGCGCAGATTCCTTGCGAGAAGAAGTACCACCTGGCTCAGCATAAGAAGACGGCAGGTCACCTGGGAAACCTTAAGCGGGACAAGCCCTCAACATCAAAACAGTCTTTTTTGACAACAGCCTTCATGGACGAACGTTGATTTGTGCGAGGCCCTGGTGGCCGCAAACATCCCTTGGATCAAAATTGAAAATCCCGTGCTGAAACAATTTCTACAGAAATACTGCAATCACAACGTGCCGTCTGAGTCTACCTAGAGGAATAACTACCTCCGGCCTTTGTATGAACAGACATTAGCAAGAATCAGAGAAGAGCTTGGCGACTCCTGCATTTGGATTTCCGTAAACGAAACAACAGACGTCAAAGGGCGCTTTGTCGCTCACTTTCTTGCTGGGAAGCTTGCGGCGCACGAGAAGACAAGGGCTTTCCTCATGTGTTCGAAACCTTTGGAGAGAACAAATGGGGAGTCTGTAGCATTCTAAACGAATCCCTAACTGTTCTTTACCCTACAGGAGTCGAGGCCACCAAGGTTCTGTTGCTCTACACAGAAGCTGCAGCCTACATGCACAAGGCCGCTGATCTCCTGAAGGCCTTCTACCCCCAGATGCTCCATGTCACCTGCCTAGCGCATGGGCTTCATGGTGTTCGCGAGGAACTGAGGAAGCACTTCACTGACGTCAACGAGCTTATTGGTTCAGCCAAGGCCGTGTTCCTGAAGGCACCCTCTCGCGTGCGCGTCTTCAAGGAGATGCTGCCTGATGTGCCCCTTCCGCCAGAACCTGTCGTCACACGATGGGGAACGTGGCTAGAAGCTGTTGAGTACTACAACTGCTACTTTTCGGACATCAAGGCCATGATCGACGGCCTTCCAATTGACGAGAGTGTTGCAGTCACAAAGGCCCAAGCTATCCTCTCCGTGAATAGCCTTCCAGGAGACCTCGCGTACCTTTGCGCCAACTTCACGTTCTTAGCGGATTCTATCAAAAACTTGAAAGTGCGGGAGAAACTCTTGTTACGACGTTGCGCTAATTCTCCACGCTCAAGAAAGAATCGCCACCGTTCCCGAAGGACCCGTCGCCGAAAAGGCACGTGCGAAGCTGCAATCGGTCTTGGACAAAAACAAAGGGTTTTCTGTCCTTGAAGAAGCTTCACAAGTCCTTGCTGGTGAGCACTGTAGGATACCAGTGTCAATTAACCCATCGAATCTTCCCAAGTATAAGTACGCACCAATCACATCTGTCGACGTCGAGCGTTCGTTCTCCGCGTACAAACTCATTCTCAGCGACAAGAGGCACAATTTTGAACCCGGAAATCTGGAGATGCTGGTAGTTACCTATTTTTTTCTATAATTTTCATAGTGATTCTTAAACTAGGTTCCGCGTTTCTGTCCAAACACAATTCTTAATATTATATTTCGAATGAGCGTATGTGTATTTGGCAGTGTTTAAAGGTCTTGCCTGTATAATTAAGATACCTGTAGAAAATTGCTAAAGTTTGTACGTAAGTTCTCACGTAACAACAAGTTCATTTCTTAACAAACCTTGTCTATCTTGCATTTATTATTTTCTTGCTTTATTGTAATTTAATTACGTCAGGCAGACATAACTGTGCGCTTTTATAAATCAGTATTACCATATCTCAGGTATTCTTTTTCCTGCCTGTTTCACAATATGCGACGCTTGAGTGACTTTCGCATCTGAACATGTATGTAAGCAATGCGTTTGTGAAATTAAGACAATTGATCGCCATTAGCCTAGAGGTATTACGGGGCAATTCCACGTCTAAGGTAAATGTATAGAACTTGTTATGAGAGAAAAAAAACAATTGAATTGAATTGAATTGAACTGTTAGTGCCATTGTGGCCTCATAGCAATGACATTTTTGGATTTCCTGTCGTGCTTACAGTTCGCTCACGTCTTCACTTGAAATTATTAGCATTTATCTAAAAATTTATTGCGCCTATTTTATTATTTTTAGTGCCTAAAACGTTGTTTTTGCCGCCTATTTTTGGCGCCTAAAACGTGCGTTTTTAGTGCCTAAAAATCCGGCCTCTAGTGATCACGTTTGTCGAACCGTAGCATGTTTTAGGAAACGATGTTTTAGGAAATGCTCGGGATGAATTTTAATCTACCACTCGCAGCGAAAAAGACGACGACCTCTTCGATGCATATGGCAACGATTACTAGCACCAGAACTAGAGAAATAAACAATGACACTGAAACCTAACTGTGTGCCCGGCAATGCTCCCCTGCAGCAGCTCCGCCATTCAAGTCTTGCGTGTGGGTGGAAGCTTCCATGATTTTTTTCTATTTTAAATCTTGTATTTCACAACACTTTACTTAACCATCTTCTATATCCACTGCGCCCTAGCTAATAGTTGTTTGTTAAGGCGCTCTTTGCCCTTTGATGGTTCGCGCAAGAAAAAAAAAATTACACCATCTTCCCCTAGGGAAACCCTGAGTAGTATGCGAAGCAGCCATGGGATCGCCTGAAGTTCCCTTAGTTCTCAGTTCATCGTCTCCCTTGACGTTCAGCTTCGCGTGCCTTCGTTGTATCAGTAGCTTCTTGACGTAGTTTGAATGTGTGAAGGACATAAGGCGCATTCGTAGCACATGCTGCCGTCTCGGTTTGTAGCGCAGTGGGAGGAGCGCCACGTGCCTCCCGTTGCGGCCAGAGAGTCGTGAGATCGAAACCGGGCGCCGCCTAACTATTCCTCTTTATAGTGGACTGCGTTGACATCAGCCCGAACGCTGACGGGGCTGAAGAGACGCACATGCGCAGTAGAGTGCGGATGGCGGACAACGAGAACGGGGGAGGGAGGGACACAGCACCGAGGATGAGACGCTTCGCATCTAAAAATAAGCAATCATTATCTAGTCCTGGGCCTGAGATGGCTTTCAAAACTTTTTGGTGATGCCTCGAGGTGGGTGTTACGGATTACGCCTTTGCCTGAATTATGCGGGAAGTCCCCACATGAAGCAACTTTCAAGGGTGCGTTTCCAAAACATGAGATTTTCATCTTTCTCAGTGCCGCAGCAGTATCTTCGGAAGGGGTGCCGAGGATGAGGATGTCCTGACCTTCATTTAAGCGTACTCTGAAGGTTGTGCGTTGAGGTTAAAAAGATTCGCCTCACGCAAGGTTTAATTCAAGAGGGTCATATGTCTCACCTTTCTTAGGCGGGCCTTTGCTACTTCTGGAGGTCTGGCGGCCGGAGTGTAATCGTCGGCTGCAATCGTCGGGACGGCTGGGGCGAAGATACGGCGTCGGCAACGTTAATGTTAGTACCGGCATGATAGCGTGTGATTGTATTCTTCCGTGTTGGGCCCGGCTTGTGACGTCAATTAGGTTCTGGGGGGTGATTGCTTCCACCGAAAGCAGCTCAAGGGTTTCATGGTTGGGTGTTTCCATGCACACTCAATGAAATCTCACTGCGCAATCCCTATCCACACGGGGAAGAAGTGGCTTCTGCACTAACGGCACATAATTGCATCCAGAGGACCCCAGGGGCATATTTCCAACCACCTGTTTCAGTACAACAGCACTATATGGTCCATTCTGCAAGTCTGCTTTGGCGGCGTGACTACGATATGGTACATAAATGGATTGAACCAAAAATCTCATTGACTGTTAAGCGTCATGTATCTTTGAACGAGGGTATGCGGGGACTTTAATTTCCCACTGTGTTCTCAACGGCCCGCCTTTAGGTATAGCAGTGTGTCTTGGGGTCTAACGACATCGACAGGCACCCGAAGCTTGACGTCCGAGTTCGACGTTTGGTAGGCCCGTGTTTAGGACTGCAAAGTTCAGCTCGAACGACAAGAAAAACAGGACGTCAGAAGGACACCAGAACCTCTCCTGTTTATTTGTTCAATCACAAGTTTGCAGCCGATGTGGGGCTGCTTCGCAAATATAGAGATATCCTACCGTGGTTTGGCTCAACGTTAGGGTCAGCGATCGTTAGATGTAAATATTCCCCTAACAACATACCCACTCAATTGGATTGGCCCCTGACCATGACAGCTGCCGCAAGAAGCGCACGGCTTTGCCCCAATTCCCATGTGTATGCGATGTCAGCGTTACCACGCAGAATTCTACGTTTCCGCTCAGGCCGGCATAGACCATTATTACCGCAGCTGCCGACAGAGGCTCACGGCCGATTCACAAACACCTTATTTGTTACTACGTCCACATAACCACCAACACACATGCTTTCTGGCACGGGTTGTTTGAGCGGGCCCACCCCCGAACGAACTGGTTGACGTGCACAAATCCTACCCCTACTGCGATCACCATGAACTGGCCCATGAATTGCAGGTTCCAAGCACTGGCCCAGTAATTGAGTCTACTGAGAACGACCAGCATTAATTTGTTTATTTTCTCTTACCCTCTCTCCCCATTCTTTTCCCCCATCTTGACCAGTGGCCATCCTTCTCTATTAAAGGTTGTCTCTCTCTCTCTCTCTCTGTCACCTACCACGTGTGAGGAGAGGCGAGTGTCTCCCGGAATGACTTATAATTATTGCGCTCCCCCAGTCAGAATTATGACGCCTACAGCTGTCATTTCCCGTATCCTTTCTCGATTGTTTTCCGCCTCACGCGAAATGTCTTTATTCTCCTGGCTGTATAGAACAAATCGATTCGCTCAACGGTAGCGAAGCACCTAGAGGACCTTTGTCACCAGAATACTGGTAGCGGGCCTTCTGGAATATCCAGGAAAGGTTCCATACGATAACACTAAACAGCCTCTGCACAAACACAACATTGTCAGGGGTGGACAGCTTTGCACATTGTATTCGAACGTTTAGAAAAGAAATGCCCTAAAAAGCTCGAGGCGTGGGCTGTACCAAGTTTCCAGCATGAAGGCACATCGCTGCACACGGCACAAGAGGCAAGATATGGACATAGAGAACGAGCCGATGCATACTAGTTGTAGTTGCGAAATCACTCCCTGTCATTTATTTGCATTCCTTATTGGGCCAAAATGGGTATCGCTTGTTCTATTTAGCGCGTGTGCTTACTGCGCCTGTCGCCTTCTCCTTTCTCGACATGCAGCCTGTGCTCTAGTACCGTTGATGATCACGCGGCCGTGCTCATAAATGCACGCAAACACGCAACACCAAGCCATACAACAGCCCACAACGGCATTCGACCATTCTAGTGCTTGCTTTCTAAGAGGGCCCACAGGACGCAGGCACTTTTTCTTTTTGTAGTGGCGGTAGCTGCCGCCGGTGTGATCGGATGTCGAGGTTGAATTTGACTTGACTGCGCATACCTTCTGGTTTACGCCTGTCAATACGTTGTAAATGAAAGGTGGCCGACTGGCTCCGTCTCTGAGTTTGTGGCGATAGCGGGTGCAGCCAGGCTCACCAATGGACATAAAAGCCCTGTAATAAAAGTGGCATGCAGTTTCCAAAAATCGTTACCTCGAAGTATTTACGACTAGTGGCGATATAATCGTACATCGATGAAAAGTTTGAAGACACCGTCATTTCGTAGAAACGAGAAGGGAGGATAGAAGGTCCAGCTGCCCGGCCAATTAGTTGGGCATACAAATGATGTCCGAGTGGAGCACCTGGCGCCGGCCCTTAGGCCTTCATTATCATCATTACGTTTATTTTGTTAGTTAAGTAGAAGTTCATTTCGGGCATCAATACAGATTCTTAAGCCTCCCCCGAGGCACGACAGCAATAGATGTGTTTGTTTCCTGACGAGGGCATCACTTCATGCTTACACAACACACGCTGACATAGCAATAGTCGGCGCGTGCTACTGACGGAATTACTGACAAAAGGCAGTTCTACGTAACTAATACTTTACTTACAATTTGAAGCACAACACACATCAGGTATCAAAATAGCTATTAAAAATTTAAAAGTACAACATTACTACTATAAGCCGTATACACAAAAAAAGTCCATCGCATAAAGATGACATGAAACAATTACGTCAATTAAACAGTGCTAGATGGACAGGTGACCCAAAAAGTAAACGAAGCACGGTTTAGAGATTATGAGGGCATTTCTCCGCCAGGAGCATAACCCGCAATATCTAAGTGAGTTTTTCAAGAAAGCGATTTCTAAATAAAATCGGGCCGCACGTATTCTAGTTATGCTGGCAGTGGCACAAAATATATAACAGTCTAGTTTCACGAAGCCGTGGTCCCTCCACTTTTTGGGCACGTGTACAAAACAACCGGTGTATTTTTGCAAAAGCAATCCAAATACCTCTGATCTCTCGGTGCAGAAATAAGTTGGCTGACTTAATTTATAAAGTGGCCATTTGATGATTTCCTACAGCCATTGGAATGAAGATGGATACACGTTACACCATAACTCATTTGTTAACTGCTGTTTACAAACAAAATTTGTTCTGGGCCCAAATAATATTACGCAGTCTGTGCGTAACGTACCTAGACATATGTTAGACAAATAAGTGAACGCATGTACATCTGCACGGTAAATAAAAATTGATATAAAATCATGGACGGTTTACACATTCATGTCCACAATTTGATTGGTGCCAGGGGCAGACGTGGGGGGAATTGCAGGTTTAAGAACTTCTACTTGACTGAAAATGGCGTAGTTAATCGACCTCGCTGCAGAGAATTCCCCGTACAAACTATAGTAAACATGTGAATGGAACTTAAAAGGAGCCTATTTTTTGGTTAATTTCAAATACCAAGCATATTTTAATGTAAGCCTTAGACGGACAGATCGGGTTACATGAAGAGGACGTTGTCAACCTGGTTTGTAACGTTAATTATACCTAAAACAAACATCGAATAATTGGGTAGACGTAATATAAGTCATCTCCATAATTTTTGTTTGCAAATTTTCGTTGCAACCAACATACCCTTTAAGCTATGAAGGTCATTGCAAGCGAAGTGCATGGTTTATAACCCACGCAGTGACAACGCTTGGCCACACCTTTGTTATCGAGTTGTCTTCCTATTAAAGCTGGTATTGATAACTTTCCTAGTTGAAGATTAACATAGTTTGAAATATAGCTGGAAAAACAAATTAAGAGGTTCCCGTTTCACCGAAATCGCGGAATGCGAAACCGAATTTCGTAAAGCCCAAGTTACTGTGGAGGGGAATAAGGCAGGTTTGCCGAAATGTGAAGCTGCATTTGGCGCGATAAGCCTCAGTAACTGAGCTTGGAGGCTTGCGGTGTGAAGTAGACGAAGGCGGGAGATAGAGCGACAATGCTTGAAACTCTCTCACGAATTTAAGTGCGGGATATATTGCGTTCGATTTTTAGTTATGCTTTACGAAACGTAGCTCTAAACAGAAGGTTTCCAACTGCTGGGTGTTAACTGTTATTGCTGTCATAATCTAATCCATCGCACTTATTTTCTGTCAAATAATGAAAGATACATTACCAATAACGACGACAAAAACATGTTTCTGTTGAGCGCTTCGCGATATGGAGGGTGATAACAGTGATAAATAACAAATTTACGCGACAAAATCGTCTCTTGAAATTACAAGACAGTCGCGTGTGACGACTGCGCGCCATGCGTTCATCTTTGTGAGTTACTTTCATGTTATCGCGAAAACGCAACGCCTATAACATTCTCGCGACGCTTGTAAACAGTTATATTGGATACCCCGTTGGGTGCAGGAATTCACAATGTATGCCTATTAATCTTGAGTCGTATTTAAGGTCCTCTAAGGTCGACCAAGATCCACGTATAGAGCTTGTTGAACACCATGTCCAATCGCTTGTACTTTACGCTGTTCAAACCATCCTTCTTGTAACGGTACTTCCATGAGTGTAGAAGGCGAAACCTGTGGAGATGCAAAAAAAATTATTTCTTTCTCTCACATACATGTATTTCATGTGGTTACTAGAACAATATCAATGAGTCTTAGCTCTCTGAGAGCGTGAATGCAGAAAGCCAGATGTGAAGAACGTCAACTTGGTCTGAGGTGACGGTTTCCGGGATTTTGTGGAATTTTAGCAAGGCTGCTCACACGTCGGGATTTTATAACTTGGGGAACCTACAAATTCCTGCGCGAGGTACCTGAGTGCTTTAAATGTAGCAACATATTTAATGGTAGGGCAAATATTTTCCAATCCAGTGCTGCAGATTGCTTCAGCTTCTACTGCCTTTGTCACAAAGGCTAATAATGTGTGTAGGTGCATATATTACCGCTTTTTTAATAGTAAAAACCCTTTCACAACAGAATATATTCTTCCTCCGAAAATTGCGCAAATATCGCGATTTTTGTGTGAAGAATTCCTAGATTTCACTATTCTTGTCTTATAACCTCAAATTCGTTAAAATGCAACTCTCAATTCTCAACGGTAGCAGTACGTTTGGGAAGGTACTAATATGTTTGTGATATCTTTCTGTACATAGGTATGCAGGTATCACGAAACATTCCTGCTACTCACAGAGCCGCCTAAGGGCACTGTGGAGGCCTCCTACAAGCTTGAGTTATTTATATCTTCCTATGACCTTGGGTTGTGCCCACGGCAGACCTTTGTCATGCATTGGGAAACGAAAACGATGATGAGGATGCTGGTGCTGCTGCTGATGATGATAACCTAATAGATCCCACTCTCACTGTTTTCGAGTGAGTACTCAATACAGGCCTGAACGAAACGATGTGGAGCAATTGTACATAAGTGGTTACTCCATGGCCGTGCCTTCATTGCATCAGAGGGGCTCGTCTGCAGGCTTGGAAGCCGCCGAGAAAAGCCGTCACTGAGAAACAGGAGTTTGCGATTGTAGCGGCGCCGTTGGTTTTGTGTGGTCAAACACCTTTACTGCTAAGATGCAGTTAACACGATGATATTTCCCCTACGACGTCTCTGCTAAAAAGTTTTAAAATTTTTAAAAGTTTTAATTTAAAAGTTTTTCAAAAGACACCACCTTCTTTTGGGGAGTTACCACACGCTGGTTCCTTAAAATAAATTTAGGTTGTGTTTTTCCTTCTTGGTTCATTTGACTACCCCTTTATCATAAAGCGACCACGAAACATTCAATGAAAAGTAATAGCAACTTCTCATTGATGATAGCCTAATTTTAAATTTTTAATCCTAAATTTTAAATCGTAAAGGCCACCACACGCTGGCTTTTAACACTTCAGGGTGCTCATAAGCCCATGCATGGAACTCATGTGGGACAATAAAATTCTCTGAAATTTGCAGTTAGCACTTCACCCAACGTGAAATATCGGTGCAATAAAATAAAATCCCGGAGCCCAGTTTCGGCTTGGGTGGTCCTTACACTAACGCTGTTTTTGAGCATCATATAAAGTAATGGAAAAGTCTGTTTGTGTTGAAACACATAAAGTAGTTAAAAGATGTACAAGAGAAACTCACCGCTGCTCACTGGGTTTAGCTTTGACGTGTTTGAGTGCCGTGTACCTGGCCACACTGGCAGGCCTTCTGTGAATGTTCAAGTGCAGGTGTTTAAGCCTAGTAATAAATGTAAAAGAGAAAAATGTAATTGCAAAAATGAAAAAAAAGGTAAGGCTCCAGCCTAATTGTAAAACAAAATAAGATTACTTTTTTCTGGGCTATATGCACCACACTTTCGTTTTCGCCTGGAAAATTATACAGCACGCGGTGGTAAAATACCACTAGAAGCGTCAAACATTAGAAGTCTAAGTACGTTACAATACGCCGAAGCCCCTGGGTGCACACGACGCAGAGCCGCAGAGAACCGCCAATAAAAGCGCTCTTTGTCGCTATAATGGACATTCCTTCCTCATGTATGCTCCACCCGGGTCCAACGAAGCTCGCTGGGTAGTTTTATATGGCACATCTGTCCCAGCAGGCACGCCGTGCCCGCTTGGCTCATAAATGCTTGCGGTCTTCCAGACGTCCGAAGATTCTGTGCTTAGATGTAGAAATTGTGGACACGCACAAGAAATTAGGCACAATCCTGGCCGCATTTCAACCCACAGAAGCAGGATTAGTCCTCCGAAAAGCCAACCGTAACATCTTGGCAACGGCCAAACAAAATGTTTGGATTCTTCACCTCAGGAGGGATGGTAGCTTTTTTCTAACTATGCCATCTCGCACTGCCGCTAACCGTTTTGTGTAGGTCTGAACCCTGGGTATTATTGCTGTTATAGTTGGCATCCCGCCATCTGTCATAGAGACCTGCGGTAGTATTCAAGGTGTCCCTACAGCGTGCACAAATGAAGAGTTTAGAAACTCTTTATGTGGCCCAGACGGAAAACCTATTTGCTGGCAAGTCTTGTTCTGACGTTCCAAGGACAATGCGTTTCCGGAATCTTTCTGGCTATCTGGCATTCTAGAATTCAGGCCTGTTCGCCACAACCTCAGCAGGCGTACCTGTGGTTGGGAAGCCTTCCTGCAGCAGAAAAATCAAGCAGTGTTTAAAATGAGTGCTATAAATATGGCAATACCGGCAGTATTACAGAGGCCCAATGCTCTGGAAAGTATAGTTTGCGTCTTATTCACGCAGACAGCTCCCAACCTCTGTGCTGCAACTATGGCGGTACGCGTCCTGCGTCGTACGGTCTGTCCAAAAAAGGTAGCGACGGGCTCGCAGTGTGACAGGAAATTCAGGGAAATGTTTCGAGGCTACAAGAATCCCCGCTTAACCTGGAACACGCGTTAGGAACATGGATGTAATAACTACCCAATACTACATTTCAACGTAACACACGCCGAGCAAGTACTTTGCAGGAGTAGTCCAAGTGCAGTCAAACCCCAGAAATAAAACCCGATGCTCGCTCTCAGCAGAAATACTCATACTCGAAACTAAGTCCCGTATAGACTACGACAAGTCTGAAAGAAGGGAAGTTCATACAGACAAAGTGAACCTACTTAATCCGATACTCTGCAGCGTGGCAACCCCTCTTCTCCCTGATTTCCTTTTTGGTTAGCCTACTCAAGGCCTTTTGGCTGTCCTAGCCTCCTGCTACGCAACTGGGCGTGGCATACAGGTCGCAAGAAACAAGAGTTGGCCGGCTACCCTATCTTCGACGCTGTCTTTAAATACTCATTCCTGGGACGGCAATTTTTCAGTGGAACACCGAGTTGTTCTCGAAGCTTGCGTATTTTCGTAAACTGTGGCGTTTATTCCGCATTGAGGTCACTTTCGTTTAAAACCTACGACAGCCGCCTTCCCAAACGTCTTAACGATTTCAATTCCTGTTTAACGGTTTTCGAAACGATAATCCGGCTGGATGCATTACTAAGGTCACCACATTTAACTGAGCAATATGTCTGCTCTAAGACTGCAATTGGTTCTCATCCTTTTACGCTCATTTCTGTTTACCGAGCGCCCGGAAATACCTTTAACTCTTCATGGCTTGAATATGTTACCACTACAATGTTACCGCCTGGCATAATATGGGATAATTTCGACGCACACAATGAGATATTGGGGGCGCATACACAAATTAGCGTAGATCAAAGATCGCCGAGCTTATAATAACACATTCCGTTCAACACTATGGAAGACGACGTATGGATGACGGCGGCCAATTGCTTTCTTACAGATCCCACTAATCATCAAATGAATGGACTTTCCCTTTGTGTCAGGCTGGAAATCTTCTGGTGCACACACCTAGAAGCGCGAGGGAGCGATCACTACGCCAGTATCCTCTCCAGACGGAGCTGTGTTTCATCGTAGAATGAGGGCCAGGTGCGCACATTGGGTAGCCGCCAAAGCAAATGTACATAGAAAATTAGACCAGCAACTAGAGAGAATAGCACCACTCCAACCATCACCAACTCTCTCCCGGAATCGTGCCGAGTCTTGAATAAAGGTTTAAAGGTACAGGATTAAACCTACGAAAGCTGGCGAGACACTCTCAGGTGCAGGGAGCTCAAGGCGTGACATGCTTTGGCAAATTAGACCTACGAGAAGCTTGCATAACAGAGGCGTACGAGCCGTTACATAAAAAAAATACCAGTGGTGGCGGCGCGATTTTTGCTCAAGACTAGATGCCGCAAGCCTTAACCAAGCATATTGGGCGTTGCTATTTAACAACGCGCAAAAGTGCACTGATAGTGCACTTTCTTGCGCACTTCGGCAAAAGTGCACTGAACAGCTGGCGAATACTTTCGCAGATCCCTTTAAGGGAATCTGTAAAAGCGTTCTCCAGCTGTTAGTGCACTTTGGTGGCGTGACGATATTTCTTTGAACGAAGGGGCTGAAATGTATTGTAGGCTACCCCTACCAGATCAGCTTATAGATATGTCCCAAACCTGCAATCTCATGGCGCCGTGAGCTGCTTGCCCCGCTTTCGACATTTTTTTTTTCGGTGCGTGAAATCAACGAAGCGATTTCCCTTGGCAAAGCGCGTTGTTCACCAGGCCAAAAGAAATAACCTAGACGGCCATTTCTCATTTGTCCCGCAACTCTGGACTGCGTTTTTTTGGGTACTCTAAATTAGTTCGCCATGTGGAACGGTACCTCTCCAATGGAAAGTACAGAACCTTTGGAAAGTACGGAACCTTGCTACAATTTCAATATATAGACGTGCACCAAAAACCGATGATTCTTTTCGAGTGATGGCATTGGTGAGACGCGGCAGAAATAATAAAAATATGATAGTCTATATAATGACCAGGCAAGTTGAAAGCAGGGTATTTAACGTAATTATAATGCATTCTCTTTGGGAGTATAGAGCGGCCATCAACCACATATACGGACTCATTTCGTCTTTAGAAGAACAATCCCTGAGTTGATGTGTTTCAGTCGCAGCACTCGTTGACACAGAAACCGCGTTTGGTCCGTTTTTTCGTGACACAATTCTTGCACCCCTCGCTGCTTTTGGCTTTGAATTAAAACTTAATACATAGATCTGAAGACTTCAGGGTTCGACAACTTCGCATTTACACGCCGGAAAGCCGAACTTTACACTATGTTACGAAAGCAGGTGCCTGACGAAAACAGATTGGATCCTCTATTATTTATCCCAAAACGAATCCTTCAAAAGCAATTTCTTCAGCGTGTCTTCCACTTCACACTCTTGACTTCTGCGTGCAATGCGCCACGATCACTTTGAAGCACGCAGAAAAGGCTACAAGAAGCCCTCGCAGCAATACCTGCACCCGATACCCGCCGATAAAAGGGTTGGGACTAGCGAGGATCTCAAACACTACGCACATGTGACGTCTAAATTGTCGTTGTTCCTTAATTCAGTCGCTCAATAGCATCTGTCTGTGGGTAGGAGCAAGTCAGGTTCCTTTTCCTTTAGAAGATTTTTGTGCTGGCAAACTTACCTGTTTGACATGTCATCGTCTTCTGCTCCCCAGCCCCAGTATTTATTTGAAAAGCCATTAACACTCAACATATGTTCTTTCTTCAAGGCACTGACTCCTCCAAAGAACATTGGGTAGTAGACACTAGAAAAGAAAAAAAAGGAGAGCGTGGTGGTTCTATAACCTGTTTTCACAAACGCAACTTGATTTGTAGATAGGGCTTTCTGTGTGGGTCCACGCCACCCTATAAATAGCTGCGTGTCACCTAAACACCGTAATAGGTACAGCACCCTTGAATAATATACTCGCCGCTGCCTACGATTGTCAGCCCGACCATGAATTATATTTAAAACATCTTAAACAGGTATACTTAGCACAGGAGGGATAATTGGAAATTAATGTGAGAGGCCTTTGCCTTGCAGTGGTAGATAGGCTGGTGATCAATATGATGATGAAACCGGTATATCATTTATTGATATAGCCTTAAAACAGGACGTGAGGACGAAATACAAGTTTGTCTCAGTAAAAGCCAATGATAGAAATGATCCCAATAGCAATGACACGAAATTTATCGCGAATTTGGAACAACCAGCGCGAATAATAAAGAAACCACGTGGAGCACTGGCGACTCCCAAGCCACTTTCCGGCAGCATTCCCATGACATCACATAATGTTAGTTCGATTTTTGACCGGCTGCCTAAATCATCGCCTCAAAAACGTGTGGGCTATTGTAGGAGGGCTTTCTGATGCGATTGATCGCAGCACTTCAATACTAACGTACAGTTAACACACGGATTATAATGTTTCTAATGCTGGCTCATTGTTGTCACTGGTCATTGCCTTTGGTCAATCTACTAAAGTGGGTATATTGCTGGGCCGATAGTCATACATAACATTAGGCGATATCAACGAAGCGTTTAACTAGAGGCTGGAAGTTTAGGCACAAAAAATCTAGGTATTAGGCGCCTCTACTAAGCACCGAAAAGTGCTATTTACGCCAATATTAGCCCTAAACAAGGGCGTAGAAAGGGGGGCTAATACGGCTTCATGCCCCCCCCAACCCGATATTTTGTCACGCTGTCATGCACGGCGACCAAAGCAGCCACCTCCACCGGAAACCATCCTAGGATTTTGTCTGCAAACCTAGGAACCCTGTGCGGAAAGCGCATCTACTCTGCTTTTGTGGCTAGTTTTCCTCCTGGCATGCCTGGTTGGGGTTGTGGGTTGCGGGAAAGGAAAAGGAAAGGAAGTGCACAGGGAATATTTTTGACCTCGGCTGGGAGCTCACCGGCATACAACCCAGTCCGGAGGCAAGGGTGCAGAGGGGGAGTGAAAGGATAAAGTAGAGAGAGATAGGGAGAGCGAATGGGAATAAAGATAGCATAAAGAATAAGGGACAGGGCTGTCAGTCCGGTCCCATTAATCTGTCACTGCAGTTCTACATCCGCTGCGTGATGCCGGATGTCTCCAGGTAATGGAACAGATGGGCGAACCCTTCCCGTTGGGTTGCTGCAGGCAAGGCCTTCATTCACGGGGGTGTTCTGCGAGCTCGTGCTCCGCGACACGACGAAGAGTCGCTGCGCAGAACAAACTAGGGGAAATTCGTGGGAGAGCCCACATATCTGGCTGGTTTAGTACCATGCAACCAGGGGCACCGCCGGAAACCAGTGCACTAAGAACTCCGTACTTCGGCCCCCCTCCCACCTCTACATGGTGCGACTTTACCTGCGAATTCTCTGCTACGGCGCCGTACATGTGGCAAAACGATCTATTGCTGCAGCGACAAAATTATGTCGTTTTTGGGCACTAGCGGCTCTGTACCAGCGAATTCGCAAGTAATTTCGCACCACGTACAACGGGCTTTCTGTACAAATGTACACTTTTTCGCCAGTGGCACTGTTGTTGCCGTGATCGAAGCATAATCTTCTCGTGTTTTTTACAACTGCACACTTTTACGTATTTTTGTGTAACTAATTTTGGACAATTATACCCTGTACGCGACGGTTGACAAGCTGTTCCTACGCAATATATTGGCATAAAATACAGAGGTGTTAAGATTTGTTCCTGACCGCTTCAGGTAGGCCAAAATGAGAAGAAAAAGATTTTTGGATGACAAAGCGACGATAAAATCAAACGTCCACCCACAAGTTGTTTGTTTCGTGCTTTTCACAATTATAAAGTCGTTTTCATGCTTTCGTAGTTTTGGTTGAATTAGTCCCACGCCTTTTGCTTCCAAGTTTGTTAAGTATACATGTGTAAATTTGTTCTGCATCTTTAAGTTTTATTTCTTCTTATGTTGCGAAAGCAGAAAATTTCAAGCAGCCATAGCAATTCTGCCACAATTCTCCGAAAATGCGAAATTTTCCATGAAATATTTTATTTTCCTTGTTCCTGACCTTTATTAGTTATGTGTTTTCAGTTGTTAGTTATAAATTTCATTAATTAGTTATGTATTTATTATGCATATTTCTTATTCCCTGAAAAATAATATGGAGGAAGTCGAGGTGCAATCTCAGCCCCCCCCCCTCCCCGAAAAACAAAATTTTGGGCTACGCCCCGGGCCCCAAATACTGTCGTTTAGACATTTATAGGCTCAATTTGTATAACTTCAGCAGCTATGTTGCGGCACATTTTTGACTTGAAAGTAAAAACAGCGGACAAGCAATATAATGTATGAAAGTAATTTTGTATTTATCGTGAAAATAAGGCGCACATGAGTTGCTAGTGTGACATAGTTACGTGAAATGCAGGGCATTCTAAAACAAAAGAAGTGCTTAAAATTCATGACAAACCAGACCCATTCCAAGGATTTGCTGCTTTAATTTGTACCTAGTTTCAGTCGATGATTGATTGATTGATTGATTGTGGGGTTTAACGCGCCGACGCAACGCAGGCGATGAGGCGCGCCGTAGTGGAGAGCTCGGGATTAATTTTGACCACCTTGGGATCTTTATCGTGCGCCGAAATCTCGTACACACGGGCGTTTTTGCTTTTCGCCTCCATCAGATAAGCGGCCGCCGCGGCCGGGAATCGAACCCGCGACCTCGTGCTCAGAAGCGCAACGCCTTAGCCACTGAGCCACCGCGGCGGGTTAGTTTCAGTCGATAGCCGTGTGGAAGAAAAGAACGCTCAACGTGTCTTAGAGTTGGGAGCACGTTTTTGTACTTCGGGACGCCCCATTACCTGATTTCATAGAGAATATCAGTGTCTGCTGGTCAGAACCTCCGGCAGTTCTTTTCGCGCAGGGAATCCAAGAAGTTTATGTCCTACAGAATGGCAGAATTTTATACAGGAATGGCTCTATCTGCAACCGGTCCTTTGGGGATAGTGGCGGATCTGTCCTGGACTTTCGAAATGCGCTCAGCATTCTCAGTCAGAGTTGAGCGCAAGCTCTCGGCTGCGGAAATTATTATTATTAGGAGTGTGAAATAAGCACACGAATGCGCCAGATCACGTTCAAGCACTAAGGTGGTGTAAATAATTTAGGCTGCGACACTTTTGTCGACTGCAAAGCTGTTAATTCCACCGGCATGTGTTTTTGTAGTAGTTTTTCACCATTAGCCGAGTTTTTGTAGGGGTAACAACGGGCTCTGGTGGAAGCGGCACAATCGGAAATTGCTGCTTGAAGACACAACTACGCGTTGAAGAAACACCTTAACTACAGGTATTTATTCGTTGACAGAGCAGAACGGAGGTCAGCAGAACGGAGGCCCTCAGCCGGAGGTCAGCACTCTTGCTTTGACCGTTTAGGGATGACCGTCAGTAAGTGTACAATGGACAAGCTGCACCGGAAGCAAGGCATCGTTGGCGGGGCTATTGCGGGACTGCTCAAGGCATCGAGTGAGATTCTTGAAGGCGCTTCACCGTCCTGCACGACTTGCAAGAGACCAGTGACTTTGTCGAAATCAAAGACACCGCACTTTAGGAGGTAGAACCGAAAATAACTGATGTTTTTGACACTGAGGAAGCTGAACGGGATTACTTCGACGCCTTGGCGTACAGAGAAGAAATATACCTTGCCCTCAACCGGCGGCACCCGGCTTTAAAGGCTCCGAAGACGCCTGGAATGAGTCACAAGACCAACGACAGTTTAGCCCATCGCAAGGACCCTAGCCACCGTGGTTCACGCACATCCACTTCGGCAGTTTTCTTGCCGAAGCTACAGTTTTCTACTTTTGACCGTGAGCTACGCACACGCAAGGGTTTCCTGGTTCGTGTGAAGACGACTGCCGAAAGTCACCTGAATCTTTCCGATATCGTCAACGTTAGCAGTGCGAACCGTTTAGAGCTATACTTGCCGGCGCAGCAGACAGTTGCCTTGACGTTCACGTCCCCGACGGGGAGCGGACGAAACAAGAACAGTTGCGGCTGCTTTGCACCCACCACGACGTCCGCAACCTCGACCCAGGCTAGCATGAGGCCAGAAGGTCGTCTCGAGGACTACTGCTCCATGACGGCGGTGCAAGATTCCGTTCCATCCACCGGAACGTGCGACTCAGAGAAGGGCTGCCTGCCCTTAACCAAACGAGGTAAGACGGAAAAAGAATAATTTGTCCGGTAACGTCTCGCAGGTCTCCGCACTGGAACAAGCCGCCGAAGCAGCGCGGAATTCCTCATACTTAAGGCTGAAGATTGGGCTGAATCGAAAAACATGCTGGCGGGACCCAGAACTGAGGTACCGTAAAGCGTTCCAAATACCCTCGAAGGTTACCCGGCATGGAAATGACGTGTGTCACGACTGGAGTACTAGAACAGTGCCGACATGCTCATTCCTATAAGCTCCGTTTCTCGCTCCCTCTAGCAAGTGTTCGTGGCGTCCTCTTAAAGCTTCGGTGTGCCACATTTGCACACGGTTTTCCCCTACGGGGCGTACTGGACCTTGATTTGCACGTGCGCGGATGTGTCGCGTTAATGTTCTTTGTTGCTTGTTTTAAGCAAAGCTGTCTACCTCTACCAGCCAACGATTCCTTCTTGGCGTGCGGGAGAAGAAACTCCTAACGCGGAGGGGGAGGGAGAGGGAAGTTTTCACTCCCGGAGCACAGTGCATATGGCATCGCGATAGGACGCTATTACCCAGCGTTCCCCGCGCGCAGCTGCCTGCTTGTACCGGCGGGCGCGTTGGAGGGATGGCTTTCTCCTCTGCTTTAGCGACGGTTGTTTTTGGCCTATTCGGGCGTACTTCCCGTCCATTGCGCGCTTCCTTCGTATGGCTTGATTACCTTTTTCTACTGCACCTCCTGGGTAACCCGGACCCGACGGAATTGAGTGGCCATACGGCAACAATACGTTAAAGGGGCCCTGTAAGGCGTTTTGAGCACACTAAATTGACTAGCGCAATCGTTAGACTGGGTCGTCAACATCATCTGTGCCAAGTATTACTCTTTTACGCGCAGCGGAAAGCTCACACTTTTGTTGCAAAGTTTGTCGCTTTTTTCTCACCCTTTCCTTCGTGTTTTTGGACGCCGCCATATTCACATGTCTACATCATCGATTCCCAGATGTTCGTCATGAGCTAGACATCCTGCTATTGGGCGACGTTTTCACGCACTTCCGGCAAAGAGATGAGTCGTCTGCTCAGCGTCGGCTCGCCGGCTGATCTGCCAGCGGAGTGCCGGAGTGCTTGGACATTTTACGACAAACGAAACAAGTGTAAACAAACGCTTAACCGTTTGTGTTGAATGCAACAGGGCCATGACACGAGATGAATATTCTCTTACGTGAGTACGTTCCATAAAGAAAGCGTTGAAGCCCCGTGGCACTTCTTTCTTGCAATCGCAGAGAACGCCCTGAGCCGAATGCCCGGGTTTGACGCATACATTTTATTCAACTTCCAAACAATTCTGAGACGCGTTTCGAACGAACACAACGTCACAACATGCGTTGCAAGTCCGAACCGCGATTGACAGACGATGGGTTGCCTCCTCCTGCCCCTCGTAAATTCGGCACTCACCTCGCGCGCGGTTTTCGGGGACGAACAGCAAGTCACTTAACTCTGGCGCACAAGCCGAGATGGCTTTTAGCCACGCACACTGCACATACCCCATGCGAGGTTGAGTCGTACGCCGCTTGAGAAAGATAATCCAGACCATGGGAAGCACTATCCACCCGCAGAAGCACAACGTCGCATTTCATCGCGAAACAAAGGCGTCCACAACACACACACCATCGCCTCCTGTAATGCCAAACGCATCTCGCACTTCCAAATGGGAGTGAGTAGTATGCCTGCAGTGCCCATATGCCGCGAGGTGGGGACCGAAGCTGAACCGGGATCACGCAACCGTAACTGACTTCTAGAGCGGTTTGTGCCTTGTTGCCAGGGCAACCGATGTTTGATATTGTCAAAGAAATGGTGCTCGCTCCAGCGCTAGAAAGCTCAGAGCCGCGGCGGAGCATGTTTTGCCAACGTTGCCGCTCTCCACCACACGTCGCCCCAAGCTGAACTGGCGTTTTGTGCACGGGTTCTGTATCGGTTTAAAATGTCTTTTAAGTGCAATGCACTTCTTAAGCGACCCTGAACCTGCGTCCACCGGCGATGTCCGCGCACGTGGAGATGGGCGCGCGCAGCCTGGCCGCTGACATGGCACATACCCACGTGGGGGATTGGCCAGGAATCTCCTCGTCTTCCTTGGCAACGGGGGGAGATGGGCGCGCGCTGCCTGGCCGCTGACATGGCACATACCCACGTGGGGGATTGGCCAAGAATCGGGCGTGAGAAGCGCTAATGCACCTGCTTAAAGGAGTACTGACACGAAATTTCACAGCTGAGATCCGCTCTAGCAATCAAGTACACACGACAACACAAATAGGTGTCTGTGAATAAATGCATCTTTCGTTCTTTGTAGTTGTGTGTGTGTGTGTGATCTCTCTTTCGCGAACATTACCGAACCGCGCAAATTCAACTCGTGCATTCGCACTTTCACATTCTTCCCCTCGGGGAAATGCGGGGAATTTTTTTCACATGCCGCCGGCAGGAATTACCACCGCCACAAAATAAGACCCGGCACCAGCGGGGCCACATCTGATACGGCGCTTTTTGGATAAACAGTGCGCTGTGCATCCAAGGGAGCGAGCGCAGGATCCTCCCCGTGCGGCTGCGAGTTCGCCGCCCGATAAACGTCGCGGGCCGCCTGATAGCAAAGTTCTGCAGCAACGTACACCGCGAAAGGGCAAGGCCAGGCCGCCGCACACATGGGGCCAGGTTTTTCGTTCGCTTTTCCAGCATTGAGCGGAGTGTGGGATTCATGGTGTCAACAAAGCTTGCCCGTAGCAGACGGCTGTGTGAGCAGCGCAATAGCGGAAGTACGTCACCGCGGAGGAGCGCAGCATCATGGGAGGGAAGGCTCGCTCGCCGTCAACAGCGGAGAGTAAGTTGAAAGGAGGAGGAAACGCGGCGCGACGATAATGCGCGGTTTTTGATTTACGATTTCTCAGCTAATACTCATCGCTTCAACAAAATTCTTGCGGGAGGAGATTGCTAATTCATTGCTTTATTTGGTTACATGTACATCCACGCATCGGGGAAGGTATTTCAGGACCCCTTTAAGGATTGCTTTGCAGGGTGGGAAAAGAAAATGTAGAGACCACATACAGACATCTGGCCGCTAGAAAAACGCTACCTTTTGCGCTCTGCTTGGACTACGTTTTCAAAATTGGTGCATACCAATTCTGGTGTGTTTTAACAAGTATTACAAAATGCGAAAGGACCAACTGGATCTGGTAAATAGCGATTACAAAAGTTCTCTCAGCTTGCTCGCAATTCTCACACTTACTAAAGTAACGAGTTTAACTCAGTACAAATTGGGATCACCAAACTCACATGCCGAATTGTTTCGGTGTCTACGCTTGTGTCGCGCGGTGGTGCAGCCCCTAGATAGCACATCAGGATGGCTAGGTTCCGCTGTCTCACCCTTCGAAGGACGCTCCTCTCTGTTTTAGATGCAGAGCATCTGATTCACTCGCCTTGTCCCTCCGGCGTCGTCGTCGTCGTCGTCGGCGTTGTCCGCCCCTCCCCCATTCTCCTCGCCGCGCCCGCTGCGCTCTCCGCCGCTCACCCCCTCTCCTCTCCGATAGCGAATACTCTCTCGCGAGGGGCATTGGATTGGATTCGATTGGATTAGCTTGGATTGGATTGGATTGGTTTGGCTTGGCTTGGCTTGGCTTGGCTTGGGTTGGGTTGGCTTGGGTTGGCTTGGCTTGGCTTGGCTTGGCTTGGCTTGGCTTAGATTAGATTGGATTGGATTTGGATTGGATTGGATTGAAAAAAAAGTGGATTGTGTTGGATTGTGTTGCGTCATAGCCGCGGCAGACGCGCTGGGGCCGGCGCATGTGCAGTACTCTCCCTTCCGCAGTTTCCTCTCCTTCCGGCGCGCTGCGCATATAACCGGTGTGCCGTTCTCCGGCGAAGCAACATCCACGCTTGGCTCAAACACCACGCCGCTTTACAAGTACGCCAACATCGTCATCGACTGGGACCAGCTTACGCAGTCCCTCAACGTTATGCGCGCTATAAAACGCGGTCCCTTCGCCGCTCCGCCTATGCGTCGCATCTACACAGGGGTTTCCGCGAGGGGAGGTTGAAATTTTCTTCCGACGCACGGCCGGGCGACAGCGGCGTCGTCGTTCGCCGCTCTAGTCCGGCCGTGGCCAACGCTGCTGCGTTCGGGACGCCGACCCCCGCGAATTCCAGGTAACGGCTGCCAGAATCTCTGGTTTCACTCTTTGTAGAGCCACGTGTGTGAATTCAAGCGACGTCGCATGGCCAATTGTTGTGGGTGTCGTTTAAACTTTGCCTTCCAACCACCACCTTCACAGCGCGAATTTGAGCCATTTTTTTATTGCGTTAGCAATTGATAGGGCACATGCGCAAAAGTTGACGCCGTTGGTCCGTGGACGCAGTGCGTCATAAGAACATAGAGCAAAACAGCTCGTGTGGACAGGGGAGACGTCGTTTAGGGTGGCTGCGGCGTCGCTGCGTACGAGCCTCTGGGAGCTCGGCCGGTGTGGGGAGGTCGAGATGCCTATGGCACGAGTACGCTTGGGGTTTATCGGCTTGTTTGGCACGGCTGACGGATTTTTCTTGTAAGCGACGTGCGACAAATACTCAGTTGCGGGCTCCTGAAGCGTGAACAGTCCTCGTAAAACATCGACTCGAACAACAAAAATGAAGGCATATATAACGCCAAAACGGCATTGAGGCGCTAAAAGGCCCACGTAAGCCCATATAGTAAAAATACGCGCTAAAAAGTCGATATAGTCAAAATAGGCACAATACATTATTGGTGAAATTGCTCCACTTTCCTTAGTTCGTGCTTATATGTCACATAGCCTTGATGCGCACTGACGGGGAAAATAGGCATTTTGCGTAAAGTTACGGTCTGTACTTATAACGCCACAAGCATTGTATAACTCATTCGAAGTAAAAGGTGAGGGTACGGGATGCTAGCATCGGGTTAGAACTACCCAAAAGGGACATTTTTCCTTCGCATAAATTTGTTCGAATCCCCGTATTGCAATTTTCAGGGAATGGGGACGCGCGGCGGATACATTATCTCCGTTCAACACCAATAGGTAATTTTAAAGACGATAGCCTTTTTTGGGCTACTTAAACACCGAAATTTAGTTCTGTCTGTCTGTCTGTCTGTCTGTCTGTCTGTCTGTCTGTCTGTCTGTCTGTCTGTCTGTCTGTCTGTCTGTCTGTCTGTCGAGAAGAGAATTTATTAAAACTAGTGACACTTAGTGCCCTCTGTAGTTAGCTACTACAGGGGTCGACAGGGCTAGGATATACGCAATGTGCTACAGAGGAGACGAAGTAAACATCGCACAAGTTCGCTAAAAAAAAGAGTACACCGCACCGAAGGCTCTTTACATTAGTGTCCGCGGCAGTAGGTCCAGACACAGGAGTTCCAACATAAAAACCACAATAGTTCACACACCTCAGTTATACTCTGTACTCCTGTCTATGTCCGTACAGAGAGGAATGCTCAGACAGGCTGCCTAAACGTAACATACAACTCCCTTCCCTAGACAACAGGCAAGCTCTACACCTTATTAATAAGGCACTATACACCATTGCATGGTGTTTTAGGAGAATTGATGAAGCCAGTCGACCAACGCAGGAGGACAGATTCTTCCCCCAACGACCTCAGCTCAAGCTGCAGGTGCTCTATGGCCATTCTACAAACGCGCACAGCATGGGGTACATGTCACCCTGAGGTCGTGCCTGCAAGGCGGCTGCACCTCGCTGGCGCCAAGCAACAAAATTAAAGTCAAGTCAAGTCAAATTTATTTACCAGATTCACACAAGTGTAGCTCTGGATGGTCTGCCAGACTCAAAGCTGCAATAAACAGCTTGACAGGGGCCCAGGAGCCTTTGTACATAATAACAGACAATGCAACATTCAAACAATTTACAGGACCCACACACAGCAGAAAGCTGACGAACAGATCTCTCGATTTCGTGTGGACTCCCAGCCTAACCTCAAACATTCTGATGAGTAAAACCAAGAATGTGGCGGTCACACGACACTCAAAAAGAGCATGCTCTAGAGCCTCGGTGCGTCCACATTGCGGGCACCGGGCAGAGTGAACCTCACCAAATGCTGCAAGGCGCTCACACGTAAGCAGGGCTCTCCAGCCACGCAGCCACCCCAAATCACGAACGTCTGCAGGAACCACCGCTGACGTTAACTGTTGCCTGCGCGCCCCAAAGGACTTCTCTTTTGGCTGGTCATCCAACTGTCCAATAGCCAATTTCTCGAATATGTCAGTTGCAGATGAGCTATAATATCCAAATCTGGGTTGCTCGATTGAAAAGCCTCTAAGTGTTTAGTAACGTACCTATAGAAGGCAGGTGGCTGCATGGCTGTAGATCAGATAAAGCGCTCATCATAAAACAACAGGCGAACAGTACCGAGAAACTAGCGAAACAGAGCCCGCTCTGGGTACTCATCATCATCTACGAGTTTCCCACACACCGCGCAACACTAGAACACTTGACATCGTGTTCAGTCATGGCAAGCTAAAGCACGGCCACGCAGCGGGGCAGACTGCAGAGCACGCGCAATCGACTCGGTCTTGTCAGCACAGAAAAAGGATCCAAATTTGTGGCCAGTCGACGGGTTATGTCCCGAGGTGGACCGAGCCACCCTCGCCGCGTAAAAGAGCGCCGCTGGAACGCACGCCTTAATAATATACCTCCTCTCAGAGAGGCACTGACCTGAAAGCTGAAGCTATGGCGGTGCGTTTGTCGGCAGTGTCAAATAGACCCTTCGACGTCTCACAGACTTGTCCAGACGAGTGGAAAATTACGCCTAGCACCCGGATTTTCCTCACCCACTCTACGTCTCCAGCAAGGTCAGTGGCAAGTGACCAAAAGCGTAGCGCTCTGCTTTTTCCCTTGTTCAGCCGGGATCCGTACAGGTCACCATACTCTCAAAAAGCCGTATGAACACTCGGTAGCTGTCCTCATCAAGGAGAAAAAGGGACACATCGTCCGTATATGCGGAGACCTTAATCTGGCCTTGACCGGGCAGGAGGAAGCCGCGGATGGAAGGAGACGCCGCCAGGCGACGCAGAAGGGGGTCCAGGCAAAGGGCAAAGAGCCAGGGGGACCAGAGACAAGCCTGGCTGATCCCGCACGTGACTGTGAAGCGCTCACTGAGGCGGCCATTAATAGTACCCGAGTAGTCACGTTCGGGTAAGCTATCCTAAGGCAAGCTAAATACTCTGACGGGATACCGGTAAGACCTAAGACACCGAGAATGTAGCGGTGCTCCACTCTATAGAAAGCTTTCGCCTGATCAACCGATATGAAGCAACCAGAAATTGCCGGTTCTCGACGCGAAGTCAAATAGGTCGCGAGTCAGGGGTAAGGAGGAAACAATTGACCGCCCCGGCACGCTCCAATTTTGCGCGCTGCTTAGGATTTGCGGGAGTACGTGGCTAAATCGGCGGGCTGGAATGGAGGCGACAATCTTATAATCAGTGTTGAGGAGCGTGATTGGTCTGTACGCACCTGGGTCCGAAGGGTTCCCTCTAGGCTTCCCTATCAGGACGACGCCACCCTCGCGAAAGGATTCCGGCCGCTCTCCATGAAGAAGAAAGCTGTTCCCCATTGCGAGAAGCGCACCTCCATCAACGGAAAAAAAGGTCTTGTAAAACCTTGCGGGAATACCGCCAGGGCCCGGAAGTGACGCTTCATTTAAACGTCTGGCACAATCATACTTCTGGCATACTTCGGTAGAGACTGGCGCATTTAGCCTTCTCGCCATGTCATTGGGTACCTGTGGTAGCGCCCCACAAAAGGTCGCTAGTCGTTCCTCGAAGAATTCATGCCGCAACGTATTCTCTGAGGTGAGGATGCGAGAAAAATGTGCCGAGAAAACGTCACAAATGTCTTCGGTATTAGCGCTTTTGGAGCCGTCCGGCAATGTAACCTCTGGCACATGGGCCAATCCAGGTCTGTCAAGCGAGCCTGCTTTGACGTACCGCAACATGGATGGATATGACACCGGCCGGCCTGAGAACAGGCACTACTAGCAGCGCGAGAGGACTGCCGCAACAAGTGTTCATATGGCGCCCTCAATACATTTACGTTGTCACGCATGGTGAAGCTTAAAGCGCCACCCCTTTTTACAATCCGAAGCCTCCGCCGTGTATCGTTGTGCGCAGCCGTGATGCGATCTTTCGCGCGCCCTCCCCTCCCGGACTAACTCCTAACGCCAGCAGGACTGTAACTACTCCCCCGGTAGTGGGTTCGTCGAGTCGCGACGCAGTGGATGCAGCGCTTCTCTTAACGCGGCCACACTGACCTCATCTGCCAGCAAACTCTCGTTCATCCGCCACATCTACTGACGTGGCATACAGTCGCCGGAGTTTAAAGTCGGTAGGACTGACCGGTGGTCAGAGATACGCAGAGTGCCCGCAGGAAAAGAGAGAACGTCACAGCGCTCAAGAGAAGGGCTGAACTACCGGGGGAATTAGAACTTCTTCAACCGGCTGCCGGACCATCTCCTCTCCCACGTGGCGGCAAACATTTCGCCATGCAGCTGCACCCACGCATCTGGTTGGAGCTGGTTTGCAAGATCCGTTAGTGCCCGTGCGCCTACATATGGTTTACCGGGCACGACATGCGCACATGGCCGAACCTAAACTTCATTGGGAAGAGGACGAATGTCTCCGGCATACCTAATAGGACCTAGCAAACCCGCCGATGAACGCCTGCCCTCTTCCCTTTTGTGCCACGAAGCACTGCAAAAGCTACAGTTATCATTCGCTCGTCGCAGCAGATATACCTCACCGCTTCTGGTTTGCCTTGCCTGGCATTGTATTTGCAGTGGCTATCGAAAAAGGTTCTTGTTGCAACCAAAAGTAACCGTTCCAATACCCGCGGCATCGTTCAAATGACGCCGTTCAATCGCGCAAACAACGCCAAAAAACTGGCAAAGAGAGTAACTCTATTTGGGACGTTTTTCCGATATCTGATGGGCACAGGGTAGAGGTACTTTGTGACCCATTACACTAAGTTGTATATGCGCTTTAGACTACGTTTGGAACTTCCGCTATTTAGGAAAAAAAGTTGAATATAGTGTTGCAGGCTTTTCTTACAGAACCGGCAATTGATCTTCAATTATATTTTTTCTTCGCATGCGGCTAAACGCACGTCGACGTGCAACCTTACCTGAATGGCTACACACCTACTTCTTTGGTATCGAAAATGCTGACGGTGTTTTCGTACACGATCTTTTCACAGCTGCCTAAAAGTCACCTACGCACCGTTGTTTTTCGATGCCAATTTCACTGAGCCAACATCCCCCCAGATATTAGCGGACGCTGCTGCGTGCCCGTCTTTGCCTCAGCTCCTTCGCGTGGTTATCTCTTATTGTTTGGTGCGCTCTGGATATACCGTTTCACTACGCTCAGCGCGCCTTACCCTCTCCGCGCCTATGCAGACAGAGAGACTTCGTTTTTCATAAAAGGCCCTGTAAATGCTGATGCATTCATAGCTGTAAGGTCCACTTATGAGATTAGCGGCCAGGCGCCCGTGCTGCGCGTGAGAACCCGCCGCTCTGTCTGGCGACGTAGCACTGCCGACACTGCGCTGCAGTCGACGCCAATTGGTCACGGCGTGCGCGGGAGACGGATTGTCTGGCCCACCGCATGCCACAAGGATGATCCCCCATTGAGAAGGCAGACTGCGGCGCCGGATTCCAGGAATGTCTACTTGACGCGCGGAGGTGGTGGGATTACCGGCGTCCGGACAAGCGCCGCACGAGTCTCTATTGTTAACACGTCCCGGTCAGCATGACGCACAGTCGCGTCTTTCGCGCTCATCCCTCGGGGTTGTACGCATTTTCTGGCCCGCGGGCGGTCCGTTGACCTGAGATAGCGGCGCCTCATTGAATATTTCGTGACGTGCTGTGTGACAGCTGTCTACGTGAATTCGGCCACTCCCATACGCGTGTACGAACGCTACAGGGGCGTTCCCGAGAGAGGGTGATCTCGAGGTTTTAAAAGGCCGAACTTGGCCGTTGGAAATCGTTCTTATCTGAGCGCTGAGCTGGCAGTTCCCGGCGAGACAAGGAGTCTCGACCGTTAACGCTAGGTTGGGATTTGTGAGCCCCCTAGTCGAGTTTAAGATCGCGTCGGAGGTTTAGGGTGCAGCGCCGCACCGGGCAACTAGACGGATCTTGCGGCGAGACATAGTCTCGGCCGTGGATTCTCGAGCGGTTTGTGTACGCTCAGAGAATAGGAAGAGTTAGACGAAGTTGAGGAGCTCGAGTGATTTGTGCGCACTCGGAGGTAGCGTCTAGCTGCAGTCGGAAGTTTGTTTCTTTTTGTTACTCATGTACCCAGTTATCCTACTGTAAATAGCTGTACATAAACTTCCGTTTCACTTAATCAACTTCAACGCCTCGAGTTCGTCAATTCGACCGCCGCCTCCAAGAACTTCAACACCATCGCCCGGCCAGCCTCCTGCCAAATCAACCGGAGCCCGGGCGATTGGGTTCCTGGTCGACACCGGACTTCGAGGACTTCAATCTTTACTATAGCTTAAGTAGGGTAAACGGAGCTGGTAGAACAGAACCTCAGTTTCTCGTTGTCTAAACAGACGCAGAATCAAAGAAAACGGGACATGGCTCAACGCTACTCAACCAAGCCTCCGTCACAATTGTTCTCACCCCTTATGGTGTAACACATTCATTCTTATCCCGGTGATACGTTTTGAAGGTAGCGCAGGATTCGTAAAAAACAGCCAGAAAGAAAGGAAATAGGCGAAGCTGTGCATTGCATCACACTAACTTTATACCTCGCGTATGGAGCACCAGTTATTAAATGTTTTCTACTAAAAACTACTGAGTGAAGACATCATCATTGTACTAGAAATAGTTATCCAGTAGTTCAAACTGTTGCAGAATGAAACGACATGCAGCATTTAAGCTCTACAAATTATACTCACAATGAATGATCGTCTACCCAGACAGCCAAGTGCCGCGGTATTTCTGGACAGTTGTAGATGTTTCGGTCGTCCGTTGGCACGAGATCAACATCATGAAAGATGAAGCACTGGTAATCATATAGCGCCGTGGCTTCTAAGAATCCAATGTTGAAGAGCATAGCTCGATTGAATTTTCTGTTATCGCCCTGAAAAACCGAAAAGTGGAGTTGGTAAGCTATGTTAAAAAGTAATATTGCATCGGACACATTGTTTCTAAAGCGTGTGTGCCAGAATGACGAAAAAACACAGACTCATTCTCGTTCGATAATGATATGGGCAGCCCAAAGGGGCGGCAGAGCTTTCGAACCAAATTATTGGATCACTAAATTAAATATGAAAACTAGACAACTCCCTATATTATATTGCGTATTGCAGCGTATGTAAAATCATGCATCTAAACGTTAGTCAAATTATTTACTTTACATTTACTTGAAGATTGAAAACATTCATTTGCTTAATTTGTTAAATTGACTGCATGCTACCACTCCGCATTGAAGCCATACGGTAGTAGTAGTAGTAGTAGTCGTAGTAGCCAGTAGTAGTAATAGCAGGTCTGGTGGTACTAGTAGCAGTTAGTAGTAGTAGTAGTAGTAGTAGTAGTAGCATAGTAGTAGTAGTAGTAGTAGCAAGTCTGGTGGTAATAGTAGCAGTAGTAGTAGCAGCAGCAGCAGCAGCAGCAGTAGAAGTAGTAGTTGTAGTATTGTAGTAGTAGTAGTAGTAGTAGTAGTAGTAGTAGTAGTAGTAGTAGTAGTAGTAGTAGTAGTAGTACTTTTTCTCAAAAAGGAATGGGTGTGTCTCCTGAGTCCAGCAGCCCAAGCCCCAATGTGGCCAACTCTGGCCTGAGACCTGCAGCTTCTGGGCGTCCAGAGCACGGCTGGTCGTTAGGTTATTCTACAGCTCGGAAAGGGTGAAAGGAGAGGTGGGACGGCTGGACTGTGATTGTACCCAATGATGACGTGGGCTAAGGCTGCTGGTTAACAACAAATGTACATTCCGCAGGGTATTTGGGTAGACAGACGGTGTAGACAGGCAAGTTAAGCTAAAGTATTGGTGTGAATTGGACATATTGTAGTTTTGTGTGTGTCTGTTTGAGTAGGTTAGAAGGATTAAGGGGAAGAAATTGCCTGAGGGTGCTGTAATGCTGTGCGATGTGTTGGAAGGTGACCCGGGAAGTGTCGAAATTTTTTTGGTACCCTGGGATGGAACGGTGCAGGGTTGCGGTGAACGTAGTTGTTGCTCGCCACTCATGAGTGAGCTACGGTCCATAAAATCTCTGTGTTCCGAGTGGGGTGATGAGAAGTGTAGGTAGTACCAGAGTCCTTCAATGCTTTACTGGTCACGAAACATCGGCGCTCGTTTCATATAGGGACCGCGCGCGCCAATACAGGTGCCACCGCCGCACGAAGGGCGTCCAGCCGCCCCGCGTGCGGCGTATTGGCCAGCTCTTGGCGTGCAAACGCTCGCTACTTTTGGTGTCTGCGCGCTCATTAGGTGTGCTTTTTTCGTAGTAGTTAGCGACGAATAGTACAGTCATTGTGTATATCACCTGCCTTGAATGGGGTTTTATTTTTCGAAGTAAATTACCGTAGACTTCGTCCGCGAACGGCAACGGCTTCTGCGTGCTCTGGCACAAACGCTGCGCCGTCGTGTTTACGGAGTTTTAAATTGCTCTTGGTTGTTTTCCTAAAGCAAAAGTTGTAAATACTACACGTACGGTAGCTGCGTAGTCACGGACTGCTGCGGGTCTATCGATAATGCAATAAAAAAACTGAACGAAACCAAGTACGCGTCGTTCAGACTACGCATAATGAATCCGTTGATTGCTCTGGAATGCACAGAATGCTAAAAGACATAGCCCAATAGTATTGTCGTTTCGGTGAGTGGGTACATACTTGAGAACATCTGAAAACGCTCCAGAAACGCGAATGATGAAAACACGAAGAGATACATGTTTCACTATGTGTCTTTCCGCTTCCACGCTTTGCAATCCTTGCAAAAACAGGAAGCGGAAAAAGAACAATAAAGCTGGTTTTATCACACGTAACAAAAAGTTTCAATGTTACGAAGGGAGACAAAAGAGCGTGGTCCTCCGTACAAAAATTTATTTTTTCGCGCTGCGATGTGCAGCACACGGAGGAAACAGAATATTGCCACGTAGCCAAGAACGACGCAAAGCTTTTCTGAACGCAGCGAGCTAGCGAGCTCCTGCTCTACAAAAGACTAGAATGAAACACAAACGTCGAAGAAGCAGTCCGCAGTATGACGCGCACAGATGAACGTCGATAAAGTGCGTGGCGCGGCGTTTGCTATGCATGCATTACTCTCGGAACGTTATTAATTTCAGATCCATGGAAATAGGATCGAGAACATAGTCGAAGAAACAAAAAATCAAGTTAGCGACAAGGTGGCAACCCTTTCCATATCAAATATTATTGCCTTACGTCGGGACGTACGACAAACGGAGCAAATGGGCGCTTCGGTTGAAACGTCAGTTAAGAAACCGGAATCGGCCACGCGCGGTTACAAAACAAACAAAACGAACCCTAAGGGATAATTCGCGGAAGTATGAAAAGTAAAAGCCCAAGGACGTCCCACAGCTTTTTTACACGCCAGCCTGAGCCCAACATAATACAAGTTTCAAACAGGTAATAGAGCACCGCTACAACCTGACTGATATGACACAAATCCGGCTTTAAGTTAGCCTTGTACAATTCTAGGTCCCGATGATCTCAAAAGGGTAGATTGCCTTTTCCATTCTCACCCACAGTGCATTTCCGCACACTGTCATACACTTATAATCGAAGCTGAAATCTCCCGTTGCTTGCTTTGGAATGGCGCGCCTCCAATTCTCACGAAGCTCCCCGTCGCTCGGTCAACAGAACAAGAAAACATTTTCTACGGTATCGTTGTACAAGGAACGACATCCCGGGACGCAACACATGTTCGGCATCGTCGTTGCACTACTTAAGTCGCATCACAGGAGCGCGAGATGCACGTTACATTTTTTTCCCGCACAAAACAAACAACTCGCCGCGGCTCCGCCGTTCGAGCCAGCGCAACGCCGCCCGAGGAGTGACCTCAGTGAGAGGGTGGCGCCACCGCGCGGCGGCCAAGCGCAGCATATGAAGCTCTCCCATTGAGTTACGGAGCAGTTTCGAGACCAGTAAAGCATTGAATGACTCTGGTAGTAATTAACATATCTTGTACCAGCAAGACAGCCACTGATTAGTGGCGGATTTGAAAGGTAGGTGGTAGAGGAGGCCACTCCCTTAGTCTACATAAAATATTTTTGATAATCTCCTATTATACGCATCCTTCAGAGCTCACAATAGAGATAAAATGCTTTGACACTTTTGCAATCGCATTCAGAAGCCTGAAAAGAACGTTTCCCCTGTACAACTATCTAAAAAACGTTCGTGGTATATGGACGAATATTTAGTAAGGGGAACCTTAGCTCCCCGTCATCACTTGTACAGTGCTTCGATGCGTGCGCTGATATGGCCATCAAGGCACCCTAGCCAATTGGACTCCCAGGCGCTCCATCGTGATCGTTGCGAACACGTGCACCGCTCCGATTGCGCGGCACTCACATGCAACCCGCAACTGCAGCAAAACCTGCGTGACGTGCCGAGAAGTGTGGCGTTCCAAGCGGCGTCCCTTCATTGCGATCAGGCCGATGGTAATGACTTGCGAGCCGTACAAAATGAACAGAAATTCGCCGCCTTTCGTAACACTTCAAAGTGCAGAAAAGTTGGGGCACATTATTGTAGTTGTAAAAAGTTGTGGCAGCCATTATTATTTTTTTGCTACACACTAAATGTGCGTGTTGAACCCTTTTTCCACATCCCTCGAGTGCGCTTAGGTTACAAACAACGTGTTCGACATGCAAATAAAATGCCACCACTTCAGTTTTACACCACTGGCTAGTGCAGTCACTAGGTTACACATAGTCACCGCACTAATATTTTCTCGCCTTCCTAGCTGCAATCAGTTCGTGCCTGCATTTCTTGTATTAATTGTAATCGTACTTGAAATTGACTTGCCCCGTATGCTCATGATTGTGCTGTTCCGCCCTGTGCAAATTTTGGGATGATGTTGCCAGTAGGTTCACAAATATCATAATAACCTCGCCATGAAATAGGACAAAACATAAACTTCAAGGCAGTAATAATCACCAAAACACGCTCTGCTTCGCCATGGCTACGTATGGGTAAACAACGCGGAATTCTTTTTCAGCAGTACCTGCCTAAAGGATTGATGAATAATATGAAGGTTCGTGCATCAAGTGCCTTGCACACTTCCGGATTTTTGCAAAACAAGCAGCGTGCGGTTGTTTACTTGTCTGACAACTTCCAAAAAATAATATTTTTGTTACAAATTACTATTTTCCGGGCGTCAGGAAAGGCCTGTGGGCTGCCCCGGGACATGTTAGAAAAGCGACTTTTTGTTGTTTTAGTAGGTTATTATTATCACCGGCTGCTGTGCTGTCATCATCACCAATGCGAAAAGCTTCCCACCACCCAACCCCTTGGGCGCATCCAGGAATGCACCCCTGCTTTTGGTTCAACCCCAACCAGTGAATTATCACGTAACTTCTACCGTGGTTACGGACCGTCACGAGAATTTCACTATTAGTCATTGGCTTTATTCGCGACGTCAGTCGACTCCAAAGAGTGGGTCAATCGATGAAAATACCTAAAGCAATATGCGACCTCACCACATTTAGCTTTGTGATGTAAACGAAAAAAACTTGCCTCATAAGGGGCATCGACTACCAATAGGTGCGTAACCCTTTTTCAAAGAACTGTCGCTTTAACGCGCAAGCCGATTTGCTTATACACAAAGCCTGTTCAAAGTCGGCATCAGAGCTACAGAAATGCGCTGCCTCGAAAAAACGTTCTTGTGGTTGGAATATCAGGTGTATTTTACAAAGTCCCGAATGTCCTATCGTTTAGTTAACACCTCGATAGGATCCTTCGAATACCTAAAGAGCGACGTACATCGGACCTTTTATTGGTCAGCTGTACGCATATACGGAAATGCATTTCTAAGATTTCATTTGTGCTAAGGCGATATAAGCAATTGGACATGAAAGTACGGGGCCTGTAGGGCCTTTGATTAAACACCCCTTAAGACCCCACGAGCGCCATACATAGAGTCCCTTTGAAGTCGGCTTCACGTCTGTACTCCAATGCTTGGCTGTTGATATATATTAGGAGTATTACAGCTAGTAGTGTCCAAACATGAGGACCCCATTACTTTTCAATAATAGCAGTATTTTTGCTGAGCGAGAGTGTGACCCATGAAGCTTTACAGACGGTCGGAAGGTTCTCGTAGTTGAGTCCACACAGAACTTATTTAGCATTTAAATGTTTGGCCGCATAAATGTGGCATCTTGCACGATGTGCCACGCCATTTACTGCAGGTTCTACTGTCAGGCGCTAATAAAATTAGGCGAAACTCTTGAGGCTGTCTACGGGGAGAATACGAAAGGACTTGGCTGGTGCCGTTGAAGTGGACGCTGTAGGTACATCACACACAGTACGTCCCCCGCATAGTAAAAGGCGGGAGACGTTCGCTCCATTTGAATGAGAGAAGCAGTTCCCAAGAAGCAACGCTCTCTATGGCTGGGGTGGACGTGTTATTTTCACGTGTTCTTACTTGCCGGTGGAACGTGATATGACGTCAATGCTTCACGCACTGGGCTTTAAAGCGAAAGCTTTCTTAGTGGGACCAATGGCCCCCTGTCAAAAAAACTATCCCGATTGACAACTTTGTCAACCGAGAAGCCCTGATAATCTGACACACGGCGCATGCGCGAAACCGGGCTTGCATTGCCTAAAACCTTTACTTGAAAAATGCGAAAAACAGTCGGTTCAAGGTTACACACTGCACGCATCAATCACAGGGAAAGAGCACGACAGTATACCTGAATCTCATTAACCACGTATCGGTATACATAAGATCGCGAAAGTCGTCGCATGGGTTCGCTCTTCGTTTGGAATTTGAGTCTTTGAAGGTTTCAGGACCGACTGTACCCACTTTCAGTGAAGATTGGAGGCACTTTCAGCTTTCACGCTTCTCTCAACTTTCTTTAGGAAGGGACGATAATTTTTTTTTCTCCCCCACAGCCGGCGTTCTGACCCAGCGTCGTACTTACGCAGTCGGGCCCAACTCTCTGATACAACTTGAACTCCGATTATGAACTAGAATGTACCTGACTTTATTTTCCAACTAATTGAATTATTTGCCATACGCGCGTCTGTTTACAGTTTAAAGGTGCGGCAATTTTCTGTAAGGGCCAGCGACAATGCTGGTATTTTGCACAATCGGACACTGAATGCTTTCACATGAAATAGAAACAATAACAAAACACGACGCCTGCTTTAATCCCCCCCACACTCAAAAAAAGAGAGAGAAAACACATTTGTTAAGGCTTCACAGTGCTTCTCGGGGGTGGTTAGGAGCGATTTCTCTTTTCTGGAGCACATATTGCGTTTTTTGTTGGCCGGGATTTGTCAAAGAGCGCAAGCGCCATCAGTAGTGCGGAATCTCCCGTTGATCTCCCGGTGGGGGAAAGTAGGAGTAGATGATCTGAGCGGGAATCCCATTTACAATATAAGTGGTAAAGGTATCATGGCCGTTTGCAAGATTTGCCTTTCGTTGTGCACTGCTCATGTAAGCTTCAAAAGGCTCTCATTGCCTGCACTAGATGGGCATTCATCTATTGCGCAAAAAGACATGATTCCGACGATTTTGCGGTCCGTTCGACTTTAAGAAGGTGGACTTCCAGAACAATTTTTAAATGCCCTACCTCACTACAGAACACACCGCTGCACGAAAGGGCCTCTCAAGTATTCCACAAACATTCCGGGTAAAAAAGATTCGTTCCAACCTGTTGTTTACACCAGAGATAATTTTCTCTAATGCGAACCCTGAGAGCTTTCCCCATTTCTGTTTTCGTCTGCAATGGCTTAGGGATCATCACCAGTTCACTAATACTCCCATACACGCAAAACTACGTTTCAAAACAAGTTTCTTGAATGCTTATTTTACGCTAGATGCTTCCAAGACCGTTACGTACAAGTACCATAATGTGTCTAATCTGCACACGTTTTTCCAAGGTACGCGGAAAGCCTGAGGAGCAAGTACGTGGCTTCTCTGGCAAGAATATTACAGACCCCTGTGACACCCCCACACACACAAAAAAACACTCGACGAACTCCAAGTGAAGCATCGTATCTATGGAACATAAATCAATTTTATTGCGTGAGCACCCCTCACACATACTTGGCGCACTTTTCCAAAAAACCGCCATCCAAAAAATGCCGTAGCTGGTACCTTAGCCTCGACATCAACAGGTGCTCGCCACGACAGTGACGAACGGAAAATTTGAAAATTTTCTGTCACCCATGACCAGAGTGGTATTGGTATCTCTTTTCACAGAGCTATGATATAAAAAAGTTGAATGCGGGCCTCGCGCCGTCAATTTTATAAATGGTGTCCAGCAATGAAGCACTTGTTGATCGGAGATTTTTATATTTATTTACAATACTGCTATCCCTTGCGGGCTGTAGCAGGGGTGGGGGGGGTGAACAGGTGAACCTTACACAATGTTAAGCAAAAAACAAGTCCAGCCGTCGTTGAAAGTCCTGCGAGGATCTGCATCCTGTAAATACCTCGGGAGGCAGCGCATTTCAATCAACAATAGATCGCACCAGAAACGAACACTTAATACGGTTAACCTAAAAACTTATATACGAAAACTTAAATACTTAAAAACTTAAATACTTAAAAACTTAAACTTAAAACTTAAAAACTTAAATACGAAAACCTAAATACGCGGTACATATGCCTGAACAACAAATGAGTGATTGGTGCGAGCCGACACTCGTCCTGGGTGGCACAGGCACATTCAGGGATCGAGTTTGTAGTTTCTATGGCACAGGTCATAAAGAAAGTTTAGGCTAGCTATTTTTCTGCGTGTAGCTAATGGTTGAAGGTCAGCCCTAGCAAAAAAATGGGATACAGATTGTGTTCTCCTGTAATATGAATAAATAAACCATTCTGCCAATCTTTGAACTAGCTCAAGTTTGTTAATTTCAGTTTTAGTATGCCGATCCCATATGACAGCTGCGAACTCCAGCTTTGGTCTAACAATCGCCTTATAGGCCAACAATTTAACAGAGGATGTTACATTTCTTAGTTTCCTTCACAGAAATCCGAGTTTTCGCTTCGCCAGTCCTGTAATGTCAATATGCTTGCCCCCAATTTAAATTGTTGGATAGTGTAACACCTAAGTATTTAAACTCAGTAGAGCTCTTAATTTCTCTATTGCTTATTGTACGTTTGTAGTATAGCGAGGATTTTTTATTTGAAATTGTCATGCAAACAGTTTTATCGAAATTAATTTTAATTATTTCATTTTAAATTAATTAAGCAGCAGATTGCTTCATATACATTGATATTACGAGCTTAATGCTCAGCCGATTTAGTATCCCGATACCGGGTAAAATTAGCGATGCGATGATAAGGTTAAGAAGTAGAAAACATTCAGATGCCTTAAAGTTCACCAAATTGAATGACGTAACCAGCAACAACTGGGCAATAACTAAAAAATATTGCTGAAATAGTAGCGTACTATTAATAATTAAACCGAGCACGTCGAACAATCGAATGATAGCTCTAAGATAGTGATATGGCGGATTTCTATTCATTTTGAGTTCGCGCTCTGTGTTTATAAGCTAAGAGTGCTATAATGTAACTTGTTAGTTGTCGACCAAATGTTGCCGCGGATTTCCCTCCACAACCGGGTGCAAGGGGATGCACAACCTTCCGCAAGGGTGCCCACAGCAGCGATCAAGCGCCCGAATATACAATGATTTAGTGAACAGAATAATTCAGTCCTTTGGTAAAAAGTCGTATCATAGACGCTGCACATGCTCCTAGGCCACACAACGCCACACTGAAATAGCAGTTATTAATTGCTGCCGCCAGCTGCGAGAAACATTCTCGCAACGCCAGGGAGGTGCTGAAAAAAAAAATCACTTCGATGTGCGTGCACAAACGATTTCGAACCGGGTGCCGTCTCTCGGTTCGCGAAGCCGTGTTGTCCCCAAGAAGCACTTCTTAACACAGCAAATATACAAAATCTACTGAACTACTCTAGAGGTAACCCTCCTTGGATTGCAAAAGTGGGGAATCGGTGATCTTGGATCTGACCCGGTCGCGTGTTATCCTGTCCGGTACAGGATGCCATCGAGAATTCATCACTTCACTGGGTGAAATAAAAAAAATTAATGAAGCAGCTGTGTGATTGCACTTCAACTACGGCATGTGACGGCATGTGCTTTTGGAACATTTAAATTCCATGACGCTGCTTTAGCTATATAAGGGCCTAGTTTGCAGCCACAACCTTCTAAAGAGTTGCACTGAAATTATCTTTATTTGTTCATTTCTGCAGGAGGCGATAACACAGGCTTATCACTTGAGATATTAGGTCGACGTGTGGCGCTATGTGGCTCGATAACACGTTAGTTCCTGCGTTTTGTTATGACAGAGAGTGAAAATCTGCGTTCAGAAATATCTCCAATACTGGTAGGCTGGGAGATAAATTAAAATGCATTTAGAGAATTGCGTACACTCCGTGAAAGTTCATGCCAAACGACGGGCACTTTTCTGTGGTGCGTGAAGAATAACTTACTTGCTCAATCACGAACACGCCGTAGTCAATTTGTTGTCGAGAAAGCACTTTGTGGAGATTGTAAATAAAAATTTTCAAGTGTTCAGCTCGATCACGGTACGGAATCAGTATGGCCACCCGGTGCCTGGAAATGCACTCCTTCGGTCGGAAACGGCCACCAATTGTTACATCCGGGAACTCTTTCTCCACAGCGTCCAATGACGGTATAGTTTTGTTGGTAGGAATGTGCCCGACTGAAAATGCCACGAATTCAATGAAATTCAAAGACCTTTTTCTCTACTGAAACAGATTCAGGCAAGCAGTAAAATATACGCGTGATATTACTAATACCAACCAATGAATCAATCAATCAATGGTTAGTATAGTGCACAGGTTCCGCCGTGACTTAGTTCTGCTGCACTTTAAAAAAGAAAGACAACCGAAAAATACATTCACACGTGAGAAAAACAAAAACAAAATCCAAGCGAATTAAATAAAAAAGACAAACGAAAAACCCTAAATGCATTACAAACAGAATCATTGATTTCGGTACACTATAATTAGAACAATCACGAAAGTATAAAGACAAAATACTAATAAAAATTGGACGAAGCGAACGGGTGGATACACATAGGAAGGTCCAATAAAAGACCAAAACGCGAGCGAAACATAACGGAAATGGGGTAATAAATATAGATTTCGAAGTCGACGGCACAAAATCAGGGTGAGAAAGCAGTCAGAAGTTCGCGCACAAAACACCCAAGGGGTGTATGGAACAGGTCAATATTATGGGAGCAGAGCTTGTATGTTCCTTGAAGGCGGAAAAGGGCAGTGTCGATTGCATGTGTTACGTGCTGGGGACTTCCTGGTAAGTTTCGACTGTACTTTAAGGTTTTACAGTTGCAATGCCAAAGGGCATACTATCGCAATTAATAAAAGGGCTGAACAAGAACTAGCTCCCGTCCACAAATTAAAATAGAAAAATGCGATCACCTTGGTTGCCCTTATGCTACTATGTTAGTAATATCTGCTGTGTTAGTGTTTTGTATTAAAAGAATATTTTAACAGCAGATCGTAATTTCTCGTGTCTGCAGTTAAAAAGTACCAAGAAATTGCCGAACGCGTGCACCGTAAGCGCGGGCGTCGCGGCAACCGACCGGCAGTTAACGAAACCAGAAAATGCCTAGAGCTTGTGTGGGCGTGCCTCGCGACAACAGCCGAGCATCTCCTGCGCACGTTTCTCAAGCCAAGCATACTCGCTTTGGGAGATTGGCCAATACTGGGAAAAAGGAAAAGCTCCAGCGTTCGTCGTAACTGTGGCAACACTACCTCGGAACGAGAAATACTGCAGCGCTCGCTGCAATCTCCGCAAGCACTTCCTCGGAATGTTTTTTATTAGTTTTTGTAGAAAGATTAACAATGAAGAATAGCACAGTATGTGCTGCCTATATAACGTAAATCTCGCAAATGAGACCTTCCTTATTAAGCTTCGAAAGCTATATTATGGTCACTTCCCAATTAAAAAAGCATCAACGCGAAACAAGCAAGGAACTCGTGGATTAGACCTTCGCTCTTGAGTCGGACACAGACAACCAACAAACTTTATAAATTAGTTCTGAGAACTAGGGACGCTGATACCTTTTTTTGAATATAACAAGTTTAGAAACAAGCTAAACAGTAACACCTGATATGCCAAGAACCTTGAATATGCTAATATGTTTGAACGGCCACAGGAAGGATGGATCTCCAATGGAAAAGAGTGAAAGTAGCCCAACCACAACCGCGCAAATTCCGGAAACGTCTGGTTTAAATGGCTGTGAAATCTCTGGTTCGGACTTTGCAGATGCGTTTAATGATTCCTTCTCTTGTGGCTCACAATCTAGTTGTACATCTGCAGATTTTTCGCAAATAACTAGCAGCAACAGTCGCAGGGTATTTCTCTCCCCGGTCTCATTCGAAGAAACTATTGCCATTTTCCGTAGCCTAAAACCTAGTAGTGGTTGTGACGTAAATGATTTTCAAGTATCGCCTATCAGATTTTTAATTGATTTGATTTCAATATCAGTAGCTCATATATTTAACTTTTACCGTGCACTTAGAGCGTTTCCGGAAGGGATAAGAATTGCGAAAGTTACTCCAGAGGTTATAAAAAGGTCAGAGGACTGATATGGCGAAGTGCTGACCAATGTCGTTGCTTCTGATATTCTCCAAAGCCCTTGAGAAGGCAATCCACACCCGCTTATCGAATATTGTTTAGCGCCATAGCATCCTCACCAGTTCGCAACGCGGTTTTCGGAAAAACATTTTTACAGAAACTGCCCTTGTCTCACAAAGAATAATTTATTTTGCATAGTATTCAAGATCAAAATATAGTTCTGGACCTTCTTGTAGATTTTAGGAAAGCTTTTGACAGCATGAACCATAATATCCTTGTTGCAAAAGTGCAGCGACATGGAAGTAGAGGGCAAGCGCTAGAATTCGGCTACCAGTATGTCCGCATCCATAGTTTAACTTATCTTCCATTTAATGATTAAGATACCTTAATCGGCGTAACACGACACAGCAGTGTGTCGTGTTACTCCCTCTTCCTTTTGTGTTCGTTTTATTCAAGCTGATTCCCACCGAAGATGTACCAACTAGCACAGACCAGAGCCATTCTGAAGATACCTTAAGGTGTGCCACAAAGTCGCATACTGCGCTCTTTTTTATTCGACTTATATATTAATCATATTGTCAAACTTAATAAATATACTTGTTTACGTCATATATGCCGATGATTAAAGTATACTTTTTCGTGGTACAGATCGCGAATGACCTTCAAGCAACGCAAAGGCGATGCTTTCCTCGTTATATACCTGGGCAAAAATTGTTAGATTGATTATGGGGTTTAACGCGCCTAAGCTACTTAGGTGGTGAGGCACGCCGTAGTGGAGGGCTCCTGATTAATTTTGACAACCTGGGGATCTTTAACGTGCGCCGAACTGTCGAACGCATGGGCGTTTTCGCTGTTCGCCCCCATCAGAAAAGCAGCAGTCGCCGCCGGAAATCGAACCCGCGTCCTTGGGCTCAGCAGGACAACGCCTTAGCCACTCAGTGACCACGGCGGGTTCCCTGGGCAAAAAATGAACTCTTTTGAAAGCATTGTCTTGAAAACGAAAGCTATGTTTTTCCTTCCGAAAGGCAAAACTTTAAACATTACTAAACACCCGCCGTGGTGGCTCAGTGGCTAAGGCGTTGCGCTGCTGAGCACGAGGTCGCGGGTTCGATTCCCGGCCGCGGCGGCCGCTTTTCTGATGGAGGCGAAAAGCAAAAACGCCTGTGTGTACGAGATTTCGGCGCACGTTAAAGATCCCCAGGTGGTCAAAATTAATCCGGAGCCCTCCACTACGGCGCGCCTCATCGCCTGCGTTGCGTCGGCGCGTTAAACCCTAAAATCAATCATCAATCAAAACATTACTGAAGCTATTTATTATGATGCCAATATTATTCAGAGAGCGCCAACCTTCAAAACCCTTGGCGTATGGTTTCCAGATAAAACGTTGTAGAATAACCATGTTAAGTACGTCTGTCTGAACGTTTCTCGGATTGTTGGCCGGCTCAGTCGTTCTCGTTGATTTTTTCTAGCATAAAATTAAGCTTCCTTTATTCTAACCGTTGTTCATGGCACACCTATATTACTGTCAGCTTGTGTGAAGTACAGCGATAAATGCCTGTTTACAGAAAATTTCTCTGCTTCAAAAGGAGCCCTTCACCGTGTTTTTAATCTTCCGAGAAAACAACCCGCAGGACTTCTTGTTGATGAGGCCAAAGTAACCAGCATATTCAATATGTATAAGCTACGGTTAGCGATGTGCCACAATAATGAGCTATTACGCAATGCACATGCCCATGCCCCATCACGAATGGCATAACTGGTTGATTATGACAAAAAAAAAAAAACTGGCACCGACCAAGAATGTTTAAAATCCAAAGAAAGACGTTTCGGCTCCCGTACGGGTGCTTTGTTCACAATGAAAAGTGGGGGCAAAAGTAATCCGGTTATGTTTGCTTCAAGATGTGACGTAGGCAACGTGCGTACACGTGTGGGAAGTTGCCGTCATTGCGATTAAGTGCGTGCTCCGTGTTCTGGATTGTCAGAGATTCAAGATAAAGCCGAGAGGTGCAATTCTTCTCTTTTCCGATTATTTTTGCATTCGCCCAATCTATTTCATGGTTAGTTGCTTCTGCGTGCTCAGCGAGAGTGTTAGAAGACATGTTCTTCTTTGTTACGTCGTACATGTGCTGCTTGAGCCTTTGCTGAAAATTTCCTGTCTCGCCGACATAGCTGCGGTCGCAATCTGCGCAGGGAATGCTGTAGACAACGCTGGGAACTTTTCCTCTGTGAGCTAGTCCTTCACGTTCACCAGGGAGTGCCGAAACTTTTGAGTTGGCTCATGCGCTACCTGTACACTGAAGGAGCGCAGAACACGCGCCAAGTGCTCGCTGATTCCAGGAACATACGGTGTCGGAGCACGACGATTGGGGCGCATGTTGCCGGACAGCGCAGGACGTTCAAGCTGACGTTCCACGGAGCGAACAAATGACTCAGGGTAGACACTTGCAGAGAGGTCCCGGTGCACGTGTTGTATGTCGGCGGCGACATCTTCCGGTTTCTTGCAAACCCTCTTCGCACGGCTTACAAGCGCGGGCATTACAGACCGTTTGTGGGAGGCAGCGTTCACAGACTTAAAATGCAGGTAGCGACCGGTATGGGTGCTCTTTCTGTACACGCTGAACGTCAAGGATTTTTCTTCGCGCTTTACCAAAACGTCCAGAAACGGAAGCTCAGCGTGCTTCTCCTCCTCTACGGTAAACCTGATTGCGTCATCCATGCTGTTCAGGTGCGCTGTGAATGCAGTCAGTGCCTCCTCTTTGATCACGCTGAAGCAATCGTCTACGTAACGTAGAGAGGTTTTGGGCGCAGGACGGAACGAATTCAGTGCACGTGGCTCAAAGCGCCCCCATCGTAAGATTTGCTGCTGTGACTGACACGGCTGCGCCCATCGCTGTCCCGTGTGTAACTGCTTGTAGAACGTGCGCTCAAAAGTGAAGTACGTGTTCTCGAGGCAGAAACTCAGGAGCCGCCGCAATCCGGGACTTCAATAGGCGTGCGCTCTGGCAGAGTTGTGTCTCTTTGGAGGGCTGCGACGCATGCGTCAACTACCAAGTCCATTGGTATACTCGTGAACAGGGACTGGACCTCAAAAGACACCAGAATGTCGCCATCTTCCAGGGCGATGTCCCGTACCTTGTCTATGAAGTCTCCAGAGTGAAGCTTACCCACTGCGGTGCAAAAAAACAGTACTCGTCCCTTACGCCACGTACCAACTACGGAACGCAGATGCTACGGCATCGTCTTCCCACCCTCCTGAACGGTTTATCAAATGCTGGTCTAAACATATCGTAATGCACCGAGCGTGAATTTGGTCCATTCCTTGTTTCTGAATTTCCCGATTTGTGAACTCTTTTTTTAAATGTAAGAACAGCTGTCAATCCGTTTTTAATAAAATTTGGAATTGTGTAATACTGGGTGGTTCCCATGTTGTTTTTGTTGGTTTAAGTGTTATTTTTTACCGCGCCTCTGAAACATACATTTGTTATATCATAATCTATTCAATTTTTTCCCATCATTATCCAGCTTCTGAAAATTTTTCTGGCTAAGAATGTTCGAACCAATTATGTGTAATTGTTGATTTCTTGCGTTTGTGTGTCTACGCGCATGTCTTGTCCTGCGTCCGCAGACGTCGCACTATGTAGGGCCTGGAGGCTAGTCAAACTCTAGTGAGTTTTTTTCTTCCGGTGCCCGCTGCTTGTATCAGTAGAAGTAAGCTGAAAAAATGAAAGAGACGCGTTGTCCGTTGTGCCGAGGCGTGAAGCAGAAGTCTGAAGTCTGGCTCTAACCAATCTAGTGTCATCGCTGTGGTGGAACTACAAGCAAAGGTTAATGTTACGTTGGACACCATGGTTGCTCTCGAGAAAAGCGTGCAAATGATCTTTGGCAAGTGCGGCAAGGCTATTGTTGACATGAACCGACATGAAAAAGACGTGATAACACCTGAAAACGACTCCAACCAATTGAACCCGACAGTTAAAGCGAGAAAATTGGTGACTTAAACACATCACGCACACAAAACTCGTTTTGGTTTATTCGAAAGATTGCCTGGCTAGAATCATCCTGGCACAACTCTTAACGCGAACTTCCCACTCTTAACGCGGACTTCCCTCAGATAAGCTATATAATTAGATGAAATCGAATAGCCATGCGACCCACTGCCTCATTTCCCGCAACAGAACCTATACGTCATATGCCCAGCTTTGCGATTGGCTAAAGCCAGCAAAAGAAAGCGAAAATTAGGAAGGGTTTATAAGCTTGGCGAACGACCTAGTTGCACTTAAAATAGTAAGAATTGTGGGGTGCAGAATTAAAGTTACGAACGAATGCGTAAACACCGAAACAGTTACTGCGGCAAATTGCGTGCTCACACTGCCTAATACATCCGTCGGACGCGTTGGACTTGCCTGACACAGCACTGACCAACTCCCATAAGCGGCACGGTCACTTACATGATCATTTTTGTCGCGTGATAGCTTGCGTTTTAGGAAGTGATTAGTATGAACTCCAATAAAAATGTGCCAGGTGTAGAATTCCGGCCACAAGTAAAATGTGAACACTGGCACTGGTGGTGATGATGATGATGATGATGATGCTGCTGCTGCTGATGATGATGATTCATAACGGTATCCCTTTGGAGCGGGGTGATGAGGTGTCATCTTACGAAAATAACTAGTATACCTGTGGTTTACACTCTTCGTTTAATACTAGCGCTGCTCTTGGAGCAGGCACAAAAACGTATTAGGCACAGAATACTTAATGTTGTTAAAAGTAGTGCCTGTCTAAGGCATTATTCCGCTCTCTGTTTTTCATCCACCAGCATTCTAATCTTCTCTTCGTCGCCTCGACAGCCTTGAAGTTAACTCCCACTGCGTTACCCTTAAATTGTAGGGCTTCTGGAAGGCGAATATTGCTAAGGCCCCAAGTTTAGGGTTCTTAAATATGGCAGCATTGCAGCGCCATCTATGAAAGTGGGCCATGAACAAGATAACCATACGGCGTCTGTGACATGGTAGAAGATCTGGTCAGCAGGCTATCTTTTGTTTCAAGGCCCTGCTCTGGATACGTCATTGTCGACGTCACAAAAACGTACGATTTAAATGGAGAATTGAAAATTTGGCTTAAAATTATTAATTTCTCCGTGGATAAAGCATCGTTCGCGGCCGAAAATTCACTGAGGGCACTATAAAACACTTAATATTTCGAATAAAACAAACTTGCATATTGTCTGCATGGCCCCCTTTAGGGTCAATAGTACACGTCGTATAAATAGTGCTACCCAGGGGCCTCATAAGAATACCTAATTACTAACACAAAACACACTGTACCTCTATAAAACACTTTACACTGAACCCGTTTAAACTCGCGTTCAGGATTAAGCGTAAAGAAATTGCTCCAAAAGAGGTTTTGTGGTCTTATGTGACGATATGACGGCCATAGAGCTCTGTGTTCCAGCATATGTGTAAGCGGAAAAATATGACCCATCAAACATTACAGACTGACAGGCGGGATTCTCCGTTGACTACCCACAGACACATTTAGTAACGCATTTAGTGACAAAAAAGAGCACGGGGAACTACAAACATAATAAAAATAGGACACCTCTTAAAAACTGTGCCTCTCAAAGAGAATAACGCTGTTGTCTACATAAGCGCAGACGACCCTTTCAGCTGCGGCGCATTCCCAACAGGACGGATTGCGACGGCCATTGCGAACAGTTGACCTTTACTGTTTAACAAACAAAAAGTATCTCTGTAGAGCTGCTATGAGCAGTTACGAACTTGAATGTACGACACTTGATGTACTAAACAGAGATTGATGCAACAAAAATGAGATAAAGGTGAAAAGGCTTTTCGTTGTTTCTGACTGTCTGCTCAAGAATGAAATTCTTACCTAAATTTGGCGGTATGGGCGGACATTGGTTGGATCCGGTTAGGACACCTCCCTTTCCATATGTGTCATTAGCACCTCCTGTGGTATTCGTACTTTTATATTTCGGGGCGACTGCCGTAAGTAGCCGCGTAGCGACCCCCTATGGAAACACAGTTTGGCACTCCTTAATTACCGCAAACTCCCAGCGTAAGTATGAACATCACACTCAAAGAAAGACGAGACCCATACGTACTTTAAATGCTTCTGATGTAACGTAGCTCAAGTCGAAGTACCACATTGCAAGAACAAAGGCCATTAATACGCACACAGTCCATTTTAAGACTATGAGTTTAGGCAGCAAGCAGGTTTGGCCTGTCCGTATGGTTACCAGCCTTCATCTGCACACCACTCTTTGTCGTCGGTAGGGAGATCATGGCGTAATTTAGTAGAAATCACACTTCGGCAGCCGACAAATTTTGCTGTTATTTTAGAAGCCAGTGTTCTCCCATGCGGTCCTGTAAAATAATTTTGAGATTGACGTTGTTAACAAAAACCATACGCGAATGCACAGGCATGCGCACGAAACGAAAACAGTACTTCCGGGTGAACCGAAGAAGACGCAGACTAGTTCAATTTCACTTCGCATTACTAACGATGCGCTAGCGCCCCGATGAACACGCCGTGAGTTGTCGTGGATTAATTTAAACAACAAGTGCACAACATGGGGTTCAGCCTTCAGTCTGGAAGAGTCGGCCATACTGTTCAGTAAAAAAAGTGGCCGCGTATCTGCTCCTTTCGTTGCAAATGTCGTCAAAAGACGTTATATTCTTTGTGGAAATTTGCCAAGGAAATGCCCCCTTCGCTTTCCCGCTCACATCTCATGCTGTTCCTTACACCGTCGCACTCATCCCAAGGTAAACACACTAAAGGTTTGCTCAAGGTGATTTGAATTTACCGCATTCCACTGCTACAGGCGGGGTTCCTGGATGCCAGCGCTGCAGTAAGGCAGAGACGCGCGTGATTCGAGGCGGCCGACTTCAAGGTTTATAGAACGCGTTGCCGTGCTACACGTGCGTTCCAATCAGAACGTGAAACCTAGCTAGTGGAACCTTTCTTTGCTGTTACCACGTGATTTGTCATATGCCGCCAGGAGGCGGAGCAGACAACAGCAGGCGGTACGCGTTGTTCTGCATAGATGTAGAATATAATTTGCTATAACAAAAAACCAAGCATCCAGGAATTCTTTATTAAAGGAATACTGTAAATATCCCCTGTGTTCTCATTTCCTGTCTTATATTTGCGTAATGTCTTGTTCTTGTTGCACAAAGTTGACAAGTGTGAACATATAAACCGGGCTTAGACGTTTACATTTGGCTGTGAGTATATAAGACGTGTGCGCAGTAAGCGCAGAGTAAGCATTTGCTTTGGCCGGGTGGCTGAATCGAGTTACAGACAGACAGACAGACAGACAGACATACAGACAGACCAAAATTTCTGGGTTTAAGTAGCCCAAGAAAGACTATCGTCTTTAAGAATGAAAGCGAAGCAGTAGTGCGGGAGGAGTGCTCTAAGAAAAGGCGACGCAGCGCGCGCCCAGAAAGGGAGGCGCATGCGCCAAATGAGGGTTGGCCGCTGCCGCGCCTGCAACACGAGCCGTCTTGAGATGTGATGGTACAGAAGGGTGAAAGCAGGAGGCTCCTGGTGACGACTACTGACAGGAGCGACCATCAGATGCTCCTGTCAATGGCTAGCGAGCGAAACGAGCTTCGTAGTGTGCTGTCGAAGGGCCGGTCATATGGTGACTGGCTCGACCGCGAAGTTCGACAGGTAGTTCCAGAGCAGATCAGAAGAAGGATCAACTCCAATTTGGCCTGCAGATCCTTAAGAATTTAAAAGCATACCCCATGATTTTTGCTTGATACCAGTGTTGAGCTCTGTATTCTTAAACATGACCGTCTTTCCTTGGGGTACGACGTTAAACCACAAATTTTGTGTATGTCTGTCTGTCTCTCACTGGAACCGGCCAGTAATGTTACTGGTGAGCCTGGTAAGTATAGTGGGTTACGTGAACGCTGGGAATGGCTGAGCAACTGATTTGTGAGTGTAAATGAGTGTACAGGGGGAGTGTGCATTAAGAAGAATGCAAGCGGGAGGGGGAGAAGCGAATGAGGTGGGTGCAATGGGAAGGATAGAAGTAGCGAAGCCGCTAGAGATGATTAGTAACGTGGACGCTGAAGGGACCGATTAGACTGGTGGGGTGCTATGAAGAGAGAGCGAGAACAAAGGAGTAGCAGAACTGGTGACGTGCAGAGACAAGAGGCATGAGAGGGAAAGGGGAATTCCCAGGTGTTCGTAGTAATATATTTATATTATAAAGGTGTTCAGAGTAATATATTTATATATAATAGTGGAAGGGGATTTGAATGGTTTTGGTGTATAGCGGAGAGGCTGGAGGAATGAGCACATATTAACTCGGGAATGCTCACTTGAGTGTTTCTGTAAAACCTTTCTGCGGTTTCGTCTTGTTTGTTGATGGTCTGACATACCTCTATTAAAGCTTAAACCAACGGTTTTATAGACATGCCATGTAGCGTTGCTGTGATATGCCTCCTGCGATTTCAATGCATCCGGCCAATTCTTCGCCCAGAGCCCTACAGCCACAACTGTGAAACGCGCTGCATTTATGCGTAAAAATGCATAATCCCCGGGTGCCACTTTAATTTTAATCATGTATATGTACCTAACTGTAGAAATAAATATAGGAACAAAAGAAAAACAAGAAATAATAATGAACTGATAAAATGATTCGTATATATGTTGTACACCGCCTCTGCGCGAGGAAGGCCGAAATAAAAAGCACAAAACAAAACACGATAAAAATATTGCGAAAAAGAACCTTTTGGATAAATCCAAATAAACGAACTGCCTCTGCACAAAAATGTATAATTGGCGACTTTAGCTTATTCCCCGGTTTCCTTCCCCCTCCAACGTCAACATAACCAACCTAAGTTTTCATCAACCGCGGATGACCCGTGAGAAGTTGCACATACCTGCGGAGGTGCATTAGGCAACGTCCAGCGCCAACATAGCAGTACGGACCATGCCCCATAGTGTGATAACTGGGCACGCGCATAGCAAGCGCCGCGTTAGATAGTTCAGCTTTCCATCCTCCTGCCAAGAGTCGCCAGCTAGCCAGGCCAGTCTGCGACGGAGGGCGTGACGTACTGTAGGGTCCAAACCTTCTACATCATGGGCGGCCGTAATATCGGTAGTAGTGGGTGTCCTCAATTCGCAGTATCGGACTCACCGCGGAATCCCCCACAGGCAAACAGCGTTCGTTTTTCACGAATATTCCTACAGTTTGCAATGCCTTCGGACTATCCCCGGTGAATTCGAGCCGGGTAAATGTAAGAGGTTCAGTACAAACGTGGCCTCCCCCGGAAGTACACCCAAGTGGCAGGTAACAAAGCAGAAGAATACAGCAAAGCATCGTTGGTAAGCTACAGCCTGTTGCCCACACCACACGCTTTCCAGAACGCGTTCTTTAACGAATAGCAATCAACAAGAACAGATCAGTGCAGAACTTAACAGTGTGGCTTAACGTACTTAACAGACCCCATAGCTATCTATGGTCGCTACAGTTGTGCCTAACAGACCACCGTAAACCTCGCTCATCTCGTTGCAACACGAAGACTACACACTCAACCTCTATACGTAGGGTGATGAAGACATCGTCACTGCGAAAGGGAACCTGGGCTCATTGACCCCCCCCCCTTCCCCCCGCCATGGACGTTACCGAAAGCAAACAAATGCACTATGATGCTAATAAGATGGTCCATATGAATCCGCTTAACAGCCAACATGCTACCGTCTAACCTCTCAAAAGTAACAAAACCAGATCAATCACTAAAAGCAAAACATACCACGCAGACAAATCGAAAACATCACTCGCAGCGCAAGACTCTGCAGACCATTCCGCAGCATTCAATCTGAAATTAGTGGGTTTCACATCCACAACTCACAAAAAAGTCCTTAGGGGGTCTCGACGTCTTTGCAACGAACAATTGAATCCACAGACGTTGCTCCTCTTAGAGTTTGCGCATGCGCTGCCTGATAGTGCATCTGAGGTGGTGTTTGTAAAGGTCAGGAATCTGAAGGAAATGCGAAGAATATAGATGCAGTTGGCATTTAAATATGAGTCTGAGGTATTGTATAACTTCACCATAGATCAGTGTTGACGACCTTTTTTACTGATAGGGCTGTCTACATCTAAAGATGTATGATGGCTAATAGTATAGATCTAAATGCAAGAGAAGCTGTCGTGCGCACGTGAATAGGGTCCCAGAACGCTTTAGCCCACCTTATAATTCTTGACTTGACGGCCCGTATCCTTCCACGTTAGTGCGTGCCACTACATAAATGTTTCCGTTCATTTACTTTATTCCACATGCCACCCCATAGCCAAAGCTGTTATTCACAAAATTTGTCAGTGAGTTCGTTTCCTCCTCGTGTAACGTAGCCGTGAATAAAAGGATGTCCCTTAGAAGCATAGCTTAGAAGACCTGTATTTCCAGTTGCTTAAGTGGCGCTTTGTTTATGTCTTGTGTACTGCTACCATTGCAATGTGAGCTTCACGTACCTGCCAGGACCGGATTCCATGCTTCTGACAAGGCTCTTGAACTGAATCAGCTCGGTGTCAATTTGAATGTCACAGAGCGCAAGCGCAGAAGCACGAAGCCTCAGTTCCAGACAAACTCTCCAAATTCTATGTAGTGTCCATCTCAACGTCCAACAACGTCCATCCACGTGAGCACAAAAAAATACGGCTCGGGGGAAGGCAATTAAGGCCACTGGTTAGGTTAGCCATAGGTAATCCACACGTCCACGCAGTAATAGGAGAGCCCGCCAGTGCATGGGACGGCATGCATTAGCGCGACTAGAATGCGACAAATTCGACTAGTTACGTTTAGCACGGAGAAGTGCTCGTTCACAATTAGTCGTAGCGATTAGTTACAGAGAAACTTATGCGGCGAGTTCCCGTTACCGCGGTTCGTGGGAATCGGCAGGGGCGACAGATAGTTGCTGTCGCCGGTTAGCTGGTCGCGGCGCGTCGTTCAGCAGAATACCCCGCGCACTGCGATGGCTCACGAATAAAAAACGCGGCTTTTCTGGTCGATCTTCTGTGAATTGATCGAGCAGAGATAGCTATACGTTGGGCACACACACCCCCGGCCGAGGGTGAGGTTGGGAGGTTTTATAAAGCCGACTGGGGAGAAAAGAAGCGGCCTTGTCTGAGAATTGAGCGAGACAGATCCCGAAGAAGTGGGGGTTCTCGTCGAACCAGTCGATTGTGGGGGGCTGTAGCTAGAGGTTAGACTAATGATCGGCATCAAAAGGAAAGACTGCGATTGCGTTCCGAGCCACTAGACGTATTCCAACGTGCGAACAGAGTACCGGTCTCTACCGCTCGGGTTGTTTATTAGCACTTAGAGCGTAAGGCAGTTGAGCTTGATTTCAGTTCGAGGAGGTGAAGCGATCTGTATACACTTGGAGCTGCAGTTGCCCGTTTGAAGTTGCCGTTAATTATTTACGCTCCCGATAATGCAACTCAAACAGCTGGAGAGTTGCCGGTACAATGCAATGTAATAGTTGCAACGTTGGGACATTCTCGAATACCATCAGTCAGAGTACCTTCACTGTACCATTTACCTTAATATTACTTTAAAATTTATACTACTTCTAAAATACAACGTACTATACAACTTACTAAACAACTTAACTATAGAACTTACTTTTTATACCTTACTACACCTTACTATAACTTACTTACCGACTAACTTACTTACTTACTTACTAAACAAACTTTCTATACAACTTGAAACTTATACAACTTACTGAAATTTATTTTAAACAATACCTTCAACCGTACAATAGAACCGTAAGAATACCTTAAACTCTACAATTTTAGCGAAAACCCCAAACTGGCCTTCTTGACTCTGTTGGGCTTCTCATACCAAGTAGAGGTCTGCGTCATTTCCTTAGACGCACGGTCAGATAAGTTGAAACCAGGACAATATTTTGGGCTGAAGAACGCAACAAGACGGATAAAGCAGGCTATAGTTGTGTCCGTCTTGAACTGAGAGGGAGTTTAAGCCACGTACGTAAGACTGAATTTTATCAAGGAGCTTTCTAAGTATGCAGGTCTGACTGAGACCTAACAGCCGGTGGATTGATGAGTATCTTCATATGGTCACAAACAAGTAAGTACTTTTTCGTAAAATAGTGCTTAAGAATATATCTCTGGTGACGTTGTAGAAAGTGCACGAATTTCAGTAGGCTCGTCATTGAAGAAGGGCAACCGCAGGTAGGTGAACTTGTGGTGTCCTGGAGGCCACCGTTGCCATGGAAGTTCTTCAATTGATTGATTGATTCTAAGGTTTAACGCGCCGACCCAACGCAGGCGATGAGGCGCGCCGTAGTGGAGGGCTCCGGATTCTGTTTGACCACCTGGGTATGTTTAAATTAACGTGCGCCGAAATCTCGTACACACGCGCATTTTGCTTTTCAGACACGTTCTTCGAACTGTTACCATAAGGGGAACCTGATGCAGGCGCGACAACCGAACTTTATGAGGCCGACATTAGAGAGCCGGACGCCTAACGCTGTGAGCATCAATGATGTTGAGTACGACATCACCGTAGCTTGAAGCTACGGTGTTGCCGTACTACGGTGATGCCGTGATAATTCCTCTCTTTCCCTAAACTTCTCACGAATGACTTGATCAACATGCAGCTGCAGCTGAGCTGGAGCGCCATTGGACAGCACTTTGTACACTGAGCGCAGACACTGAGAACTCTAGGCACTTAGTTTCTCCTCACTTCCTTCACCCTCAAAGGTCAACTTCTCTAGCTGACTGAGAGCGGATATAGTGAATGGGCTGTTAGCCGCAGTTACCGACATACACTGCAGCCTCCAGGAGTAATTACAGCGTCCTAATTATAGAAGCAATCAGGAGACTGGAAAAGCATGTTTCTGCAAATCGGCGTTACAAGAAAACGTTGGCAGTCTTTTTAACCCAGGGGGGAAGCAACATTTGGCTGCTGCGATAATTCGTTCCCTTGTGAGCACAAGCCCGCACTTCCAGTGGCCACTCATTGCCACCTAAGGCTGTGTTCCTAGTTGGTATCACTTATATTTCTCGGTAAACATCAAAGAAATCTACGCATGCCACAGGCGCATAAGGGTGAATCATCTATATATTTCCTTCGTCTTTGGAATAAACTTCAGTTGGATGAGCGCCTCACGTTCTGCTGGTTTTTTGGCCTACGTTTTCCTTTGTGTCATAGCGCTTTCCACCATGCACCCATTGCACTACTGCTTCCATTACATCACTCTTATTTCGTCGGCAAACAGCTGAAGGATCCCTACTGTTCTGCCCAGCAGCCTAGGGGCTGGAAAATCGTGGGTTTTGGAACCAACAGTCGCGATTCGATCCGCCACAATCCTGCAATTTTTTTTTTGCCCATGATTTTCTTATTGTATAGTGCTCTCTTAGCTCGATTCTGAGCATTCTTTTGTAAATAAATATGGTCTGGTACCTTTTAGGCCGATTTAGAGATGGGCGCGCCTTATCAACACCACTTTTCCGATGGAGGCGAAAAGCGAAAACGCCCGTGTGTCGAGATTTCGGCGCACGTTAAAGATCCCCAGGTGGTGAAAATTAATCCGGAGAACTCCACTACGGCGCGCCTCATCGCCTGTGTAGCGTCGGAGCGTTAAACACCAAATCATAATCAATGCTTATCAGCACGTTTATTAAAGTCTGCATCGCACCGTAGGGGTGGGCTTGTACCCATATCGAAACGGAATATCGCTTCTCTTCAAATGTCTTCTAATGACGATAGTCTTTCTGCCGCCCTGACAGGTAAATGCTTCCATTCTCTCCCCCGCCCACACCTTACGCTCTTCCCCTTTCGTCTCGCCCCCCCCCCCCCCCATATAAACACCGTGGAGACTGGCTAAAGTATATTCCATATTCCCGTGTTGCACTTCTCACGCACCATCTACTAGAACCTGTTGGACTTGGAATGCCGCCACATTAGCTAGGCTAACGCGCGAGCTTTTTATATATTATTGGGTTGAAATATTGTTTCCAATTTTTATCTTCATTTTCTGTCACAAATATCAAACGCGTTTTAAATAAAGCGAACACTGCCAAGTACAAAATTACCTATTCATGATCGCTTCAAACATGCGTCATGTTTCCCTGTTGCCCAGCAACGTTGACTAGTATGAAGTGTGGTATGGTTTGGAAAGGTTTTTTCTATATAAAATTTTGATTTCAGAATGATTTTTTCTTTTGGTCGGGCAGCTGAATCGAGGGGCATACAGGCAGACAGACATAGGAAAAATCTAAAAAATTTGGGTTTTAAGCAGCCCGAAGGAAGCGTACGTCTTTGAAGAAAAGAAAAGCGGAGAGCGAAAAAAAAATGATGGTAATAATGGCTGGGCACAGTCGTACAACCGGAGGGACACGTGCCATTCCAGCCGATGTGAAGAACGTCACGCCACTGTTGGCTCCATCTCGTCACTGTACATACAGTGAGCGCGCTACCTTCCACCCGATACTTGTTCTGTGAATTTAATTGCTTCGGTGTACTCCCCGATGTACTCTCAATTATCTGCATCGACAGAAGCTGTGAAAAGTAGTCGCCCACGGCAATGCAACGCGGATAGTGGCAGGAGCGGTAGAAAGTGGTGAAAAATAGCAAAACAGCGCCCACCAAGCGTACTACCGTTTTAAGAGAGAGCGAGCGAGCGTAATCCTTATGAATAGAAAGACAACACAGAGACGTCGACGTGATCGTATAGGCTCTGACCGTTTACTCTGTGGGAGGGACGGAAAAAAAGAGTTCCAGAGTACTGAAACTAGTGCCACCACTCATACATGCGAGAATTGTTCTGCGCAAAGGAATCCTTCGGCATATTTGAGTGAAGAAATACGTGCATGTTCCAGAGTACCAACGTTCGTCAAATTAAAAATACTGGGTGCATTGCGTTTGTTAAAGGGCAATGAAGAGATCACACAAGTTGTGTCATTAAAAACTGCCTTGTCCCGATAACAACGATCCTAATTTCATCGCCGACTTGACACAAATAATAGAGATATGCAGTAAACCAAAAGAAGCAGCGGCGACACCCCAGACACTTGGCCGCGATTTCTCAATGACAACACGGCATCTTGCTGGTGCGATTGTCGGACGCGGACCTGAGCCAGCACCAAGCAACATCATTGCGCGATTGTAGTGATGCTTCTAATTGCGTTTGAGTGTACAACCTGGATGCTCCCGTGCACAGCTTACACACTAATAACTAGTCATATCAGCCCATAATAAGTCAGTAGAGCGGGAAATTTTGAACTTTTTTTATACGTGTTGTGTTTTCATGGTTAAAAAATCTTCCGTGGGTATTGAGTAAGTTACCAAATGCTAGTTCTTTGAAATTGAAAAAAGTTGTATTCTGTCTTCATTGCCCTTTTAAGACATCTGCTCCAAGCGCACCCCCCCCCCCCTATAAAAAAAAGAAAAAAAGAAATTAGGAGAAATTCCTGTGCGTGAACATGGATAATAAGCGAACATGTATAAAGGGTGATCACACGCATGCTTAGTTATTTTTCTGACTGTTTGGTAATGGTAATGCCATGTTTTGTGGTTACTTAATAAAAATTAGAAATTATACAGTGTTCTCCTAGCCGACAAATATGAGGCCCTCCGTTTCCCTTCCGTAGAAGCCCATTTATACGCAGCAGAAAGAGGTTCTCCGACATTTTCAACTTCATAGTGATCTAGGTTAAAATGTTTAGTAAAAGGAACTCGGCTCTCGTAAAGTTGTCTTAGCGGCCACTTATCAGATAATTTTCGTTAAGAACATTTTCAGCGAACACGAATTGCAGCCATCTCCTGTCACAGCATTTCTCCTGTAAATTTTCATATATTGAAAGCAGATTTGAATTCAGTAAAGTTTACAACTTCAGTTGGAAGTATTTGGTCATGAGAAGTACATAAATTCCGGCGTAATGAAGGAATCGTGTCAGCAGCCACTTGTAATATAATCGTTTAGAGGAATGTTTCGGCAAAACAAGAGTTAGAACAGTTTTGTGCTTAGCATTCGTGATAAAGTTCAGTTGTACGCAAGGTTTTTTGCTTGCGCACATAAAATGCACGGTAAACGAGCCTATGAATCTTCGCCTTGAAATCTTGCAGTACACGGCGCTAAACAACCCAGTCGCCCAGGATAATGTTTGTCGGGTTTATGTTGGTTTCTCTTCATTGATGTTCACTCTGGTGCAAAATAAGCCATTTATAGAACAAATGTCACCACAGAATTAACCAAAGAGTACATTAATTAACCAATTAATTACCAACAAAATTACCAAAAAATTGCATAAAAACAGTTAAGAAATATTTCCTTATCTGAATCAAACCCGGGTCTTGTGCGTGCTAACCAAGTTTTGCGTGCACTCGTTCATGCGATGGAAAGAAAAGCTCTCAACGCTTAGGCTAATTTTTATTGCATGTCTTTTACGTGCGTGTGCATCACTGTGATCTTAAACTGCACTCAAAATCTGCTCTGCAGTTAGGTTGCCCGGATACCGGCTATTACGAACTAGCCGCTTCTCGCACCCTTTTAACGCCAACTGCTGGGTTGTAATTACGCATTCTGCCATGCCGTCTGACAACGCTCGTCAGGAGTTGTACTGGGATAAGACAGATAACAACACAAAGCAAGCAGTGTTGTTTCCCACCTTGTGTCACAACCACCACGATGTGAACTTCCCGACAATTACATACCGTGTTATCGGCGCACTGGTCACCTTTTGGCGGATTAACGGCGTGAAACTGGAATATTGTGACCCGAGCTGGCATAAAAAAGTAGAAAAGGATCGTACCTAAACCATCAACAAATATTGCTAAACGCAATTACTCCTGGCTTCCAGCTACCCGACTGGTTTACATTGGAACTGTAAAAGAGAAAATAAAAGCCGTAATTTTTTTCCGTGTTGACAGTGCACCAGTGTTCCCTTGGCGTTTTGCAAACGTGTACATAAACAAACTGGTATGGAGCATGCTCTTCAAAATATACTTACGAGTTTTGATTTTTGAGCGTCTTGTTTGCACAACTGTGACCTGTTCGCTGGGTGAACTGGTCTTTAAATGTCACCAGCCTGGGAACGGAGGACGCCCAAAAGTCCAGGTTGTTGTTTACCGCTGGTAACATTTATGTGCACGACACATTGCCTAGGTAGGTTTATCCTGCATTTTTTACTGACGACGGCGACACTTGTCCTTGAAATACCTCGTACTTTTAATTTAGCGCTTTAAATGCATATGGCATTTGAAATCATTGTTTCCTAAGCTTAGAGCTGAGACATTCTGCATCCTAGCCAATGCGCAGTCGAGAGGCCGAGGTTGCACGATGACCAATCCCGGCCCATCTGCGCGTAAACTCATCAAGACGAATAATTACGTCCGCGAGAAAAATGCCGCTTGGAATGAGCGTTTCGACGTTACGTTTTGTTTAAACCTGCATTAAGAGGGGCACAAAAGCAACGATGATGATTGGACACAGAAAAAAAAAAACAATTCATAAGGAAACATCAAGCAAGAGCCACCAGAATTAGAGGTCGGAAGGAGTTTCGGCACATCCGCAACAACTCAAGTGAGACGGACGCCCAATAAAGAAGCCGGCATCTAAACCTGGTTGCGCCAAATTATCGACGACACCAACAGCCGCCACACAGCAGATAATCAGAGCACGGGAAAAACGACAACGAGCAGATGCGAAGCTCACACCAAAAACGGGGCCCGCAAAGAGAATTCGTCATCACCGACGCCAAACGCACAAACTCATCCGCACTCTGCGCAGAATCGCAATCCTCAACAAGGAGAAAAACAGTATACCGGACAACTGGCCACCAGTTTTGGAATTTTCTCTGCGAAACATTAGATGGGCAGATTGGAAATAAGAAACTTGACGCCTGCTCCGTAATTTCGACATTTTCTCACGATGCTCACGCACACATACACGGGGTAAGAACAACACCTTTTCCAGGAACTATGCCATAAATACAACAGGATATAACTATTCACCCTTCAAGAATCGTACTATGGGGTAGATCACAAGGATTTCATAGCATAATTTTAATCGGACACACTGGTATTAGCTGTTCGTCGCAGAAAAAAATAAAGCAAACGCGCAACACTTGAAAGCGCGTAAAAATGCTCCCCCGGCAGCACTCCGATTTTGGGACGCTGGGATGCATTCCGCAGATTCGCCGAAACTACTTCTGCTTTCGCATCTATTTAATTTCAGATATTTCCGTCAGTTTAAATCGCGATTTATCAGGCTGCGAGATGTTCTTTGTAACACACCTCAGCTTTTTATTTTTTCTGAGTCCAAGACACTTTATTATGGCAAGACCTTTTTATAGTTTGTTGCCTGTTGTCGCAATGCGCTCAGATGCGTCAATTTACCTGAGTGTGCCTGAATGATGCAAGGGCGTCAAATGCGGATAACCTTTTAAGGTGGCTCACACTGTGACAACTCCCCGCTGGTTGTGAGCTGTTGAGTCATATCAACCCTACAAGAAAGTTTCTGGGCCAATTAAATTCTAAACGAGGCCGCTGACGTTGCGACAGTAGCAGACACGACCTCTATGGATAGAACAACTTTTAATCCCAACGAATTATCACTTTTGAATGAGACTCCGGGAGGTAGTGCTCCGCTTTTAGCGACGTTCGCGCTCGCGATACCAAAAGCGCGCCGCCGGAGACCGGTTGTTGGCGTTCGAGCACCCAACTAAGCCGCAATTGTTTAGTGGAGCTGTTTAAATGGGCCATGAAGACAAAATGCAAGTTTGTTTCATTGAAAAAATTGTCTCGTTAGAAATATGCTGACACCAGTTTTAAGGTAAACTTCACTCAAATGATTAATTGATTGCAGGGATTAACGCGCCAACCCAACGCAGGCGATGAGGCGCGCCGTAGAGGAGGGCTCCGGATTAATATCGCTCAAATAGGCTGTATAATTAGAAAAAAAAATGGCATGCGACCCACTAGCTCATTTCCCGCAACACAACCTATGATGTCATACCAGCCAGCTCTGCTATTGACGGAGGTCGGGAAAAGCAAACGCAATTACGCGAGCTTATAAACTTGCCGAACGAGCTATTTGCGCTTAAATTTAGGGCATATTCTTTTTACATCAGTAAGAATGGTGGCACAAACACTGGAAGTTACGAAAGCACACGTGAAAATAGAAGTACCTATGCGTAGTGCTGTTGGTATGCCTGCACTATGCTTGGTTTAGATGCACAACACTGCGGGCTTTTGGGTTGTCTCAGACGACACTGACCGATTGACGCAAGCTACGGCATCTTACGTGACCATATATGTCGAGCGAACACTACGTTTCTCGAAAGGATTATTCTCTGCATCACCAAAAACAAGCGAGCTACTATAACTACGGTGACAAACAAATCAAAGGCAGAAAACGACTTGCCGTGGTGTGGTGGCACCAACTGGGTTGACTAACAGTAAACAAGTCTCCAGTCCACACCAAGTTTAGCCGAAAGACCTGTTCTTATGATGTCATTGAAATCGTCGTTCAAACACACGTTTTTGCGCGAGAATAAAAATTATATAGCTTAAATTTATTACTTTCGCAGTGAATAAAGCATCGTTTCCTTCCGGACAACCGCAGGGGGCAGTTTAGAAACCGAAATCTTCCGAATAAAACAAACTTGTATTTTGTCTGCATGGGCCCCTTAAGCTTGAGTTCCATTAATGCCTGGCGTCGCTCAAAACTCGTCGCAGCAGAGTGAGAGGAGACAAATGCCAGGCCCACAAGTGGGAGGGTAAGTGACGATGAGCCAAACCGTGGCCTCCGCAGTCGTAGACGAGGAGCCAAACAGTCAAAAAGCAAGTGTGGGGAGTGCGCACCTCTCGGGAAACGCTTCCCGTGGTGGGAATCGAACCTAGGACCCTCGCGTTATGAAACCTAAGTTATCCGATTGCGCTATCAATGCATTCGGGTTGCTAAGCATTTTTTCTAGGTTCGTAGCTCGGGCGCGGGCGCTGCCTTTGTTCTTGAGCTCAGTTCAAATGGACAGAGGTTCGGGTAGCCAGTAGTAGTAACGGTGCTACTTTATTTAACATTGGGTCCAGAGTAGGGGAGTAGCGGGGGCCTGGTATACGTCCAGGGCTCTGGTCGTGACGGCTTCCTGGGTTGCCAGGTCAGAGCTCCACAGACACTGCTCCCAGTGAGAGGAGGGGGTAAAAACGTCAAAGGGTCGCACGGACACTCACAGAGGGAGTGGAGGAGTGTGTCTAGAAGTGCAGCGAGGGCAGACGAATTGCTAGGGGTGGGTGTGCACAAGGAGAGGGCGGTGTGGAAAAGTATGAGTTTGTAAGAGCCGCCACATGTTAGCTGCCGGCAGAGTAAGTGAAGGGTGCGGGAGAGGTAGGTTCCTGCGGAACAGGCGGTAGTGACGAGTTATGTCCTTGAACATCAGATGGATCGAGTGGGACATTTCGGGGATGCCGTGCATAGCCGTGTGTACGAAACAAAAGCCCAGGAAGCGCGCATCAACGATATATGTGTGCCTAGTGACGTAAGCCGTGACTTGCACGCGCTCTCCTAGTTGAGAGAGGCGGCGAGCGCTCGGCGGCCTCAGTGTCCGATCTACCAATATGATCGGCGACCTAAGAAAAGCCAAGTTAAAGCTAGTCAAGACCAGCAGCTCCGCTGTTTCCTTAGTCTTTGCATCTCAATTTGGGAAGGTGGCCGAATTTTTTTACGTGCCCTATTATACATTTTTGTGCAAACGAGACCATTAAAAGAATGATAGGGCGACGACAAACAAAAAATTGCAGGCATAGACTTCAAACGGCTTCCATGTTGGGTTTACAAAGCATTACACAGGGTGATCAAAATTAAGTCGACAGGTTTTTTTTTTAATTAGGCGCTTAGATTTACGCGAAGGCCACCTCTACAGTGAAGTTATGCGCACAGTGGGACAAATAATCATGTGGAAATATTAATGTCAGTGGCCTAATAACTTAAAATTGAATAATTAAATAATTAACATTTTAGTGGCTGCTGTAAGCAGGCATGTTTTTATTGAAAAGTTAGACACAATCGTGTTTCTAAGCAGTTTCATTTGGCAGAATTCTTCTGGCGTATCCGTACTCCGAGATTTCTAACTAATAAGTTTAATTGCCGTTCGCCCTATTACGTATGCTAGACAGCGAAGGCAGGCTCAAGGTTCCTCCCTTTTGTTCTGTGTTTCGATAGCAGTTCCGAGTACTGCAGATTGCGATAACGCAAGCCAAGACTGGAAGGGTGCCAGTTATCACTTTTGCCTATGCCTCCACCCCGTTGTCCACACAGCACACAGCAGGCACGTCACAAAAGGGAGGAGCTTTGCGCCGGTCTTCGCTGTTTAGAATGCGTAATCATGCGAACGCCAATTAAACTTCGCAGTTCGATATCTCGGAGTAAGGATGCGCAAGAATAATTCTGTCAATTGGAACTGGTTAGAAACACGATTGCGTCTAACTTTTCAATAAAAACATGCCTGCTTGCTGCAGCCACTAAAAATTAATCATTCAATTTTAGTTCATTAAGCCACCGACACCAATAATTACCATCTAATTACGTGTCCCCGTACGCGCGTAACCTCACTGTGAAGGTGGCCTTCACGTAAATCGTAGCGCCTAATTTAAAAAAAAAACCGGTCGACCTAATGTTGATCACCCTGTATGTTATTTTGTACTCTGCGATCCTACCTGTCTATTTGTAGGTCTCTCGTAACTGTCATCTTCAAGGCTACATAATCTTCATAACCAGAGAAGTATGTCAGACCTATAATATTCTCGCCATAATAGCTGCGGTGGCGTCGGCAGGTGGGGGTTTAGGCTGCAGGCTGCGCCTGTCGGTTTGCCCGCCGGGACGATTTTTTGTGTTCCCTTGCAAGTTCTGGTTCTGGTGAGGCATACTTTGCCGGCGACCATGTTCCACAGCTGCCCATGCGGTAGACGCTTCTGCTCCGACTCTATAAATGCGTTCGTGGTGTAATTGCATCCCCTCATTACCATCCACATTATCATGTTTTAATTCTACTGTTTCCCACATGCCTTTGTGTGATTGAGAATCTTGGCCAATTTCTCCTGTACACATACAGAATTCGCGCAAACGACCTTCGCTACTTTGCAATTGACCTTTGAAGCTTTCCGGTGGTGTCGATGTGTCCCGTCGTTGCAATCATGATGAACATTTCCCCTTGATTTTCTTCTCTGTTGTATGACAGAGTCCTGGCAGTAACTCCTGTCAGCCCTTCATATACGCTATAACCGGAAGCATGCTTTGCTACTTCGGCGATTCCCGTGTTCAGATTACTGGCAGTCGGCCTCAATTCATGTCTCAAACATACGTTTCTGAGTTGAAGGCGAAACACGTTCGCTACGTCCACCTTTATTTACCTAGGCCCAATGGTGGGCCGTGGGTTAGGCGTTGCTTCGTTGGTTGCGTATTCTGTTCAGCAGGATTTTTCTAAAAGAAAAATTAGGCCAATTTGCAAATATTATCTTGTATTCTTTCGCAATGTCCACCGTTACTAAAACATCGCAAAGTCACGCCGAGGCGCCGGATTTTTGCGATAATGCAGCACGTAAGGCGGAGACTCCGAAATTTTCCACAAGCGGCTTTCATTTATCTATAGCATTCCCATAGACGCTGCAAAAAGAGCACAGATTCTAAGATCAGCCCTATCCTTTGAACCTCGAAGTTGACCCTAACTACGTGAAATCAAGGTTTTCAAAACAAGGGTGTAGCCGGTGTACCACGGTTGCCTACATTTTGTAAGTCGAAGGCTTGAACGCATTCAACAGGTCCAACTTAAGCGAGTTATAGCCATTGCAAATGCGTGGTCGTCTCATATTCCGAAGCCCTATGCTCAATTTCGAACTGGTCCCCATTTTAGATAACTTTGTTTTACCTCAGTTACTTCATTTTTATTGTATTGGCTCCGAGGGACCATTTAGAAGCCGTTTCTGTGCTACAGACGCTTAACGGCTGCTTTTCTGCTCAATCGTTCATCTAATAATTTCGAGTTAAAAGCTTGACAAGACTGCCCATCAACGGGTCCGCTAAACACTCTCTACTGAATAAACTGGTACAACGTTGAACTGCTGACAAAAGAGCAAAACTTATCCCCATGCCTCAGTTTGGAGTGGTTATTGATCCAGACAACACATCGGACGCCGCACACGACAGACAGCGGCATTTATACACTTCATGCTTTGATGATTACTTAGGAATAGATAGAGTAATGCATTCAAACAGCGAGGATTATTCTAAAATTATGGAGTCGTAGGGGTACCAGAACATTCCTTTCTTGTTATAGAACGCAGCTCTTAAGCGGCCGCTCCTATGGTTGCGCGACGTTCCTTGCCGTCATCCTCAATGGAACCGAGAGGACGAAGAGGACGCCAAAACGAGAGTAAGAAAGAACATGAGTAGAGCATGGCGAAAATGTGAGGGGGAGGGCGGTATGCCACTGGTGCCGCGCGAGAAGTCCTCCATGGAGGCGACCAGCAACGAGATAACGCCACAGTAGCAGCCACCGTCGTGCCTTCGTCGATAATGCGATCACTTCACTAGAAGAAAAAAAGCGCTGCCCGAGCAGAAAAGCAGTGCCGAAAACACCAGCCGGAGAAGCAGCCATGCGCCGCCGCCGAGAAGACTCTGGAGTTGGCGCTGCATTCAAATTTCGCGTTAGGGAGCATCGTAACCGTGAGCCATTTCTTTCTTAAAGGGGTACTGACACAGAATTTCGAAGGCGAGATAACTTCGGAGATAGATTGGTGTGAACACATATACATCATCTGCAAAATATCAGCGTCGAATACAGCCTAGCACATATTTAAAATCTATTTTGAAGTGTGCGAAACGCAACCGAGCAGCCAGCAGAAGACCACGCATAATCGAAACCCCGTGGATATTGTATAACTAAACAACATCCAAACACGTCACGAGTTTGTGTTTGCCGCTTCCGCACTGTCGGCGTTTTTCGCCGGCTCGCCCGGCTCGCCGCTCCAATCGGAGGGCCGGAGGGCGGAGCTTCTGCTCTCGAGAACGAACGACCCGATCGTTGGCGGCGGAGGCCCCGGGTGATTTCGTCAGCTCATCGGGCAGCTGGCCGCGACCAAATTTCTACAGCGATTCCAGGCACTCTTTTTTCTATTATTTTTTTATTTCCTTGGATGTGCCCAAACGCGCCGGAGACACGAAAGCCCACTGAGAAAGCCGCACGGTCGCTGTGCAGGCGGCGGCCCAGGCCGGCGCAGGTAGCTCGAGTGATAGCTTGTTACCGCTGCACGAAATTGTCCCCAAGTCCCCACCATGGCAGCTTACACGAGAAAGGAGTTAATGATGCGATGGGGGGTTTGCATTAAAATTGTCATCTGCCCGCTTACGAGAGCGGCACTCGAATATCCGCCGCAGTGCTAAGCCAAACCCACATCTGTAGGCGGACCTGTAGGCAGACCGGCCGGCTGCTCCCAGCCGCGTCTTGCCACCCACTGTCTCGAGCGTCGCGCTTTTGTTCTTTAGCCGCGGTAGCATTTGCACTCGCAGCGCCTGCGTCACGTCCACGGTCGTTTTTTTAATTAAGGGGCTCACGAGATAAGTACGGGGGGGGGGGGGGGGGGGGGGGGGGCCCAAAATTTCGCAAAACTCCTCGTTTCGGATTCGACAGTGCTAGGGCCCAGCTCCTCTGTGATACCCCTCCACGGTCACGTGGTCAGCTTTGTACCACAAAATCTATTGTTTCGCGGCACCCGCTGAAAACCGAAACTGCGACTGGCCCATTGAAAATGCCTCAATTAAACAACCGTCGCACGCTGAAGCAAATGAGGTTTCAAACAATTATAAGTAGGTCCCTAGCAGGGTTGTCGAACGGGAACCGGAACCGAACCAAAAACCCGGAACCAAACCCCCAAATTTTTGACCGGAACCGGAACTAAACCCGGGAAAACCGTATTTTTTCCGCCATTTTGGAACTGAACCCGAACCGAAACGAATCGAAGGAACCGTTCCGAACCGGTTCCGGCGACTCAAAAATGTGATTTCTAGTTTTCCATTTCGGTACCCTACCTTGCGTCTGAAGATATTTTGCCACTCGCCAGACAAACCATGAAATATTTTGCGTAGTCTGCAGTTCCCAATGCCCATCATGTTCTCTTCTAATTATTCCCCTCAATTTAATGTAAAGTTGTCCGTATATACTATCAGTTTGTGTTGGGTACTGCCAATCTCTCCCAATTATTTTTTAAATTTTTTGCATAACTTAAGTTAAAACCCCTATTACGAGGAAAAATCAGGGAATATTCTTCATGGTTTCTATCTACATAATGTTTAAAATCATGTAAAGTTTTCAATGTGTTGTTAATTCGCATGCCTCCCTGTCCGCTTGTGAAGGCCTTCAGGGACACCATCAACAACAAATCCATATCTTCCACTTATTCTAGTTTGAATGGGCAGTTGCATACAAAAAGCACTGAGAAAAAACACTTGAGTTCTCAAAATTAACGTCACTTTTTTTTGTATACAGTGCCGTTGTGTCCTTTGGTTACTGCTCTAAGAGAACATGGGTATAAAAAAAAGGGGAATCCTAATTTCCACTTTTTTAAAATATATTTGATAGCATTTTTATGTTTTCTTGAATCTGCTCAACCTTAAACTTAAGAGGCAGATGGATTGAAGTCGATTAGTGCGGGTTAGCGGGTAGACTGGGGTGAATTAGTTAGGTGAGTGAATTAGCTAATGTGAATTAGTGGGACTGGTGGGTTGATTCATTTGAATTAAGGAATAAGCGGGTCAGTTAAGGGAGATTCGAGCTAGGACCGAACATGATATCTTTGGGGTCCTTGGGATTTGGAAATTTTGCAGCGTTCTCCTTCTCGACCAATCAGCAAATTTTGTCATGCACAAAGTAGCCGCAAAGTTATGTGACAACCGCCTGAATGCTATGAAAGGTCTCTGTTTATGCCCGTATTGCGCTATTATGTTGTTGCTATATTAAAATTGGCATGTGGCACTAAAGTTAATAACTAATTGCCTAATGCATATTAATATTCATCAAAGGGTTTTCAAAACGTATGTATATATGAGGGGAGACAGTTGGAAAGAAACTAAACTGCAAGAACAAAAGGGAGGAACGATCAACTGGTTTGATGCAAGAGACGCCCAATCGCATTCTTCTATACCTTCTCTTTATTTGTGTTAGCGTTCTGCAGCCTCCCACAGGTGTAGCATCTCAACCGCCGAACACAGCCCCCTCTAAGCTGAGGAAGCGGCGATAGCACGTGCGCTTAGCCAAAGCGGCGCCAAAACTCTCATAACAGACTCTTAGCAGGCGTGGCCCAACTTTTCCCAAAGGTCGATTGCATGTTAAAAAACACTTCCGATGATCAATCAGAGACCACCAACGAGACCAGTTTATACGGAATCCCCGGCAAACAAGATCACCAACCTCGTGGGTCGAGATTTGACTCGCTTAGCCAGCGCTGATGAAGCCCGGCCCGAGTGCATGCATCCTGCAGTCACAACCAGGAAGTTACTCAGCACTATGGCCTCTTCCATAGAACGTATTCCTCCCCGCACAAATTGCTACCGATTAACCAGGAAAGATTACTCCGCACCCTGTGGGCATACACCTTCCCACACAACACCCGACTTCACCTCTTTGACGGGACACAACCCCTCTCTTTTTCGTTGCTTCTGTGGAGAGCCTGGGAACCTCATACACATAGTAGGCGGCTGCGACAAGTGTCCGTAATCCATCCAACCTCCAGTTTCCATAAGAATTGGGCGACAGCCATGGCCAGCCTGGAAGATCAGTTTTCTCTTGATGGAAACGGCTGTCGATTTTGGCCCCCCCGAATGAGGAAAGCCTCTCTGAAAATTTTCCCCCGATTGAATTAAACTTTTTCATCTCTTTTTTTCTCTCTACAAGTGATCATTACTGCGGCTTGTGACTTCCCTTGGCTATCATCTTTTCTAGAGCCCAATCGTGTCACCTGTCGCTGAAGGGCCATTAGCAAGTTCCTATCTCCGGGGGTTCCCTATCCAATGCCGCCCCCTACACGCCGTCCGATTAGTCTTTATAGCCATTCTTTTCTTTCTAACAGCTCTGTTAGCAGATAAAAGATGAACAGAAGGAAATTTCTCTAAATGCCACCTGCCACCCCTTTGGGTGTCGGCGCCCCATACTCGTCACACTACCAAAGAAAACATTTTGCAGGTACAGTTAAAGGAGCTCTTCAAAACTTTAGATAAACTCCCGCGGTTGCTCAGTGGCTAAGGGGCTGCGCTGCTGAGCACACAACGCGGGTTTTGATTTCCCCGGCCCCGGCGGGCCCCTTTTCTGGTGGAAGCGAAAAGCGAAAAGTCCGTGTGTCCGAAATTTTTTGGCGGACGTTAAAAATCCCCAAAGGGGGTCAAAATTAATCCGGAGCCCTCCACTATGGCGGCCCCGGGCGTCGGCGTTTAAAAAAATAAATAAATAAACAAAAAAAAATAATAAAAAAAAAAAAAATAAATAAATAAATACAAATAAAAAAGAAATAAAAAAATAGTAAATAAATAAATCAACACTTTCAATAAACGCTTTCACTCTTCTTCGCATCTGGAAGCACTGCGAAAACTATAGCTATTCCAGCACAGAGAAACAGTGCGGGATTTGCTCGTCGCTGCGGATCCCCCTTCCGTTTCAGCTTTGCTTTTGGGGTTTTTTTAAGTGGCTATCACATGCGTTCTACCCCTGCAATTTAAAGGGGGTCCTGAAATACCTTCCGCCGATGCGTGGATGTACATGTAACCAAATAAAGCAATGTATTAGCAATCTCCTCCCGCAAGATTTTGTTGAAGCGATGAGTATTAGCTGAGAAATCGTAAATAAAACCGCGCATTATCGTCGCGCCGCGTTTCCTCCTCCTTTCAACTTACTCTCCGCTGTTGACGGCGAGCGAGCCTTCCCTCCCATGATGCTGCGCTCCTGGGCGGTGACGTCTTCCGCTATTGCGCTGCTCACACAGCCGTCTGCTACGGGCAAGCTTTGTTGACACCATGAATCCCCCACACCGTTCAAGGCTGGAAAAGCGAACGAAAAATCTGGCCCCATGTTGCGGCGGCCTGGCCTTGCCCCTTTTGCGGTGTACGTTGCTGAAGTTCTATCGGCGGCGCGTGACTTTTTATCGGCGGCGAACTCGGAGCCGCAAGGGGAGGATCCTGCGCTCGCTCCCTTGGATGCACAGCGCACTGTTTATCCAAAAAGCGCCGTATCAGATGTGGCCCCGCTGGTGCCGGGTCTTATTTTGTGGCGGTGGTAATTCCTGCCGGCGGCATGTGAAAAAGACATTTTAAACCGATACAGAACCCGTGCACAAAACGCCAGTTCAGCTTGGGGCGAGTGCGTGGTGGAGAGCGGCAACGTTGGCAAAACATGCTCCGCCACGGCTCTGAGCTTCCTCGCGCTGGAGCGAGCACCATTTCTTTCACAATATCAAACATCGGTTGTCCTGGCAACAAGGCACAAACCGCTCTAGAAGTCAGTTACGGTTGCGTGATCCCGGTTCAGCTTGGGGCCCCACCTCGCGGCATATGGGCACTGCAGGCATACTACTCACTCCCATTTGGAAGTGCGAGATGCGTTTGGCATTACAGGAGGCGATGGTGTGTGTGTTGTGTTGTGGACGCCTTTGTTTCGCGATGAAATGCGACGTTGTGCTTCTGCTGGGTGGATAGTGCTTCCCATGGTCTGGATTATCTTTCTCAGCGGCGTACGACTCAACCTCGCATGGGGTATGTGCAGTGTGCGTGGCTAAAAGCCATCTCGGCTTGCGCGCCAGAGTTAAGTGACTTGCTGTTCGTCCCCGCAAACCGCGCGCGAGGTGAGTGCCGAATTTACGAGGGGCAGGAGGAGGCAACCCATCGTCTGTCAATCGCGGTTCGGACTTGCAACGCATGTTGTGACGTTGTGTTCGTTCGAAACGCATCTCTGGATTGTTTTGGAAGTTGAATAAAATGTATGCGTCAAACCCGGGCAATTCGGCTCAGGGCGTTCTCTGCGATTGCACGAAAAAAGTGCCACGGGGCTTCAACGCTTTCTTTATGGAACGTACTCAAGTAAGAGGATATTCATGTCGTGTTATGACCCTGTTGCATTCAATGCAAACGGTTAAGCGTTTGTTTACACTTGTTTCGTTTGTCGTAAAATGTCCAAGCACTCCGGCACTACGCTGGCAGATCAGCCGGCGAGTCGACGCTGAGCAGACGACTCATCTCTTTGCCGGAAGTGCGTGAAAAAGCCGCCCAATAGCAGGATGTCTAGCTCATGACGAACATCTGGGAATCGATGATGTAGACATGTGAAGATGGCGGCGTCCAAAAACACGAAGGAAAGGGTGAGAAAAAAGCCACAAACTTTGCAACAAAAGTGTGAGCTTTCCGCTGCGCGTAAAAGAGTAATACTTGGCACAGAGGACGTTGACGACCCAATCTAACGGTTGCGCTAGTTCATTTAGCGTGCTCAAAACGCCTTTCAGGGCCCCTTTAAGGAAAGCCGGCAAACAGCCGCTACACAGCTCTAATGACGTCATTCAACAGTCGAAGAACGCAAAGACCAGGAATTAGAGAAAAATATTTTGAGCAACTTTCTATGTTATCTGGCGAGGAGAGAGCAGTAGTTTTTGGCTCATGCACATTGCGACCCCATAATCTAATATGTTGGTTGACTACTTTCTGCAAGCACTCAAGATTGCAAAAAAGCGAAAAAAGCGAAAAAACTGTGGCAGGGTCGCTTTAGTTTGGCGAAGACAAAATATTTCGACAAAGAAACCTTCATTATGACTTTGTTTTTATGCCGACTTTATAAGGAAACGAAAAACGAGCACCAAAGATTAACAGAAAAAAACACGCCTGCTTTTTTTCGAGCCCATTTGAACCCGTTTGAACCGGTTTGAACCTGTTCGAACCGGAACGGAATGGTGCACTGGAACTGAACCCGAACCGAACCCGAAAGGCTTGAACCCGAACCCGAACCGAACCCGAAAAAATTCCGGTTCGACACCCTGGTCACTAGCTACTTATCGCAACAAAAAAAAACAAGATGCAAAATTTTTGTGTCAGTGCCCCTTTAAAATGTTCGAGTGACCTGTGATATTATGCTGTTCTTATGTCGGCTGTGCATGCGGCCTTCCGTGAAACTATAATAAACATTGCTCGCACAATACCAATAAACCAGCCTCAAAAGACACCACCCCTAATATTTATATCCATTCTCCGTAGCACACTCGATGTCACTTTCCTCTTTTTAAAACAGCGGGAAAGCAAACGCTGATACATTGGAGAACGCACAAGGCAACGCCGCCTGGCAACTCGCCTTTTTACATTAGGAAACGCAAAACGTGCAGAATTTGCGCAAACGTTTTGTTTACGTCACTATATCCATGCGTCACAAACGTTAAGGGCCAATTATGCTCCCATAGGAAAGCAAAGTATAAAGACCGTAACAAATGGCGTTAAATGACCTATACGAACGCAAGGTAACGTACATAAACAAACCGCGGACAGAAAGAGGGCTTCACGAAGGACCTAACGTCCCAAGAGGTTGTATTCACTCGCGAGGCAGGCATGCAGGCAACGATGTGAGTGCGCTGTCACTGGTTACGTCGGGATCCGCGGGATGGCTGTACTTGTCCGTGCTAAGCACACGACGCGTGTTGGACGTTCCAAACTCTACCCTACCGAACGCAAAGTAATGGCTCGACTCCAATGTGAGTGCGATTAATAACATCTCTGTTGACACCACCGTTGAGGATCGGTTTGAAACGGAGCAGATGATTTTTTTCTGCGGCGTTCGGCCGCACTGGCACAAGCCGCGCCATTACCGCGGCGCTTCAGCCATGTCTGCGGCCGCTTCCAGTGTTGCCAAGCGAAAAAATTGACAGCTAAACTTCTCAGTGAATACCATCTATAGAGACCTATGGGCGCTGCATGTTACAATTGTTACTGATAACACAGGCCTGCGACCTTCATAAGGCAAAGTAGGACTTTGCAGCGTTTCGATACAGCGACGCGCAACGCCCGTGCCGCAAAATACGCTGCACTGTAATCTACTTGGATGTCATCCAGATTTCTTTTCATGAATGAGTATTCCCTCAACATAGCGCAGCCACTATTTCGGTTGTCTATCATAGTTGCACGATTCTAACGCACCCCCATTTGTAACGCCCAGGTAAAATTTCGTAGAAAAAATGATGATGATGATGAATAAACTTTATTGGAGACTAGGTGCTGATGTTAGGGCACCCGCCCGGTGGGAGGCTTCCTTAGTACGGGATGCCTTGGGCTATGCTGGCCATCCGTGCCCTCTCCACCAATCGTCGCTGGTGTGGAAGGTCGGAGCTGGTCAGCAGCTCCACCCACTGCTCATAGGTAGGGTTGGGGTTAGGGGTGAGGGAAGGGGATTGCTGGCACTCCCATACAATGTGGTCCAGGGTGCCTGGGTGGGGGCAGGATTTGCATGTGGATACATGGCATGTAGCAGGGTGTTATGTGGGTAGGAGGTTGTCTGTAGTCGCCAGAAGGCAGTAGCTTCATCGCGAGAGAGGTTCGGGTGGGGGAATGAGTATTTGCGACGCTCGTTCCCCTGTAGTGGGCGAGTATTTCGACGTATGTTTGCAGCGGGGTGGGCTTAACTGTTGCTTCCGATGGGGGTTCGTGGGCCTCGTGGGAAACGGCCCGTTGTGAGTGAGCGCGGGCAGCGGCGTGTGCCGCTTCGTTACCCCCGAGGGATTCGTGATCTGGAGTCCAAATTATTTGCAGTTCTGGGAGTATTTTCGCTTGTTGCAGAATTTTCAAGGCGGGTTGTGATATGCGTCCTTTTAGGTAGTTCCTGCAAGCGGCTTGGCAGTCAGTAACAATGGTTAAAAAGTCTTGGCCTGTTGTGGTGGCAAGGGCAATGGCAACCTCTTCAGCTGTTTCGGTGGAGTTGGTCAAAACAGACACTGCAGCGAGCTCAGTTCCTCTGGCATTAACCACGCTGGCGGCTTGTGCAGATTTGTGGCGGTATGGCGATGCATCCGTATATCGGGTGCAGGGGAGGTGGTGGCATTGATTATATATGGTGCGGGATCTCGCTGCTCGGCGTGCTTTGTTGTAGGTGGGGTGCATATTTCTTGGGATTGGAGCAACGCGAATGTTTTGTCGTATAGCCAGAGGGATGCGAATTTTCTGGACGTGGTTGGGCGGTATAGAGCACTGAAGTTGCAAGAGCGTTGCCCTACCCGTTGGAGTTAGTTTAAGCCGCTGTATATTGAGAAGTGTGGTGTGCCTCTTCGATTTCTTCCCATGTGTTGTGGACGCCAAGCTGCAGGAGTTTAGTAGTCGCTGTCTTGGGAGGGAGACCCAGGGAGACCCAGAAAAAAAAAAAAAAAAAACAATTTGACGCCGATTATACCACGCAGATGTCAAAGACAGGAAACCACGCGTGTCTGCCAGGAGTAATTTTATTAAAAGCGAACTTGTGCAGCAAATCGTTGATTCCGCCGTTTGAAAAAACTCAGTATCAATAAAAAATTACCGGCACGTTTTTAACCTGTGTCCGGCAGATCGACGGAAGTAGGGTCAGTCGTCTTACCCCGTCATATAGGACGGTGAGTTAGTACCCGCAAGTCAAGCGGCTGACATCATGGAGGAAGCAATACTCAGGAGAAGCCCCTAGCATCCCAATGCATTGCGAAAAGTGTGGAGTAAGTGACGTCATTTTCTTGAGCCCACAGACAGCGTTGCCTAGTTTTTTTACGGCTGCGGCGGCTAAATTTGGCCAAATGCCACTGACAATTTTGTTACGGCGCTTTCACTCTAGCTGCTTCGCCACGCTTGCAACACAGCGCAGTCGCTACAGCAAACATTTTTACATTAGGTCAGTTTGAAAATTTTGCCGTTGGAGGCGGCCCCAACTCGTATCACGGCCGCAATGTCGCTGGCGTCACCTCGAGAAGGGCGGTGCGAGCAGCCGCCGCCGCCGCCGGCTGCAGCAGGCAAAAGCCTCCCCGCTCAGCGTTGGCGGGAGCCACAGTCGGTGCTTTCCTTGCTGTGCGTTTTTTCAATGTCGAAGCGAAACTCTTCGCAGCTGAGACGTAGTGCACACCGCCGTGCTGTACGGACGCAAACACTGCTCCTGTCGTCTGCGTTCGCTTTCGCGAGCCGCCGGTACCGCGAAGCTGTTGTCAAACCGGAAACGGCAAAGGATGACGGGAAAGACTGCTGGGCTCAGTGGGCTCAAGTCATGCCGGGACTCGGCTTCACAAATGTGACGTCAGGGCCTCTCCTAAACTTTTCTTTCCTCCATGGCTTACATACTCGGCTGTGACTGTGTGGAGAAAAAGCGCGCCACCTGCTCGACACACACCACGTGATAGGGTACCCGGTGCAGCTGCGGACGCCTAGTTTAAGTGTGCGGGTGCCCTTCTTTCGTTATGTTTTTCTATGTGCGTCTCCTTCGCCGTTATACCAACAAATGTGGAGTGAAGGTCGTTGCGGAAGCAAAGACGAAGCAAATCGGCAGAAATCAGGGACTTAAACCGTCATGGTGGTCGTGAAGGTTGCGTACAGCTTCGCTGACTTCAAGTCTTACATGCTAGTGTGAGCTTACTACTTCATTTTTTGGTGCACGCAGCTAGGGCGGTACTTGGCAGTAGCGACGAGCATCGAGCGCATCGCTGAGCCGTCTTTTGCCTTTCGTCAGCAGGTCAGTCATATTCTGACAGCCGCCAGCCGGGGCGCGCTTTTCTGCTCAATACTCGTCGCCGTGCTGCGCAGCTTATACGGCTTGATAACTGCTACAGTGTATCAAACCGAAGAGTGAAGAGAGCGTGTGCAGCAAGGAAGGGGACACGGCATTGACTTCAATTCTTGAATCGGGAATTTTTTTTTGTGATCAATTCTGACCCCTGCGATTACCGACAGGCTGTGAAACCAGAAGCTCAGTCGGGGTGATCTCGCTTCATCCGTGGCCAGCCCCGTGGGCTACAACGTCACAGCGCAGAAGATAGAAAAGGAAGCCTGGAAGCACCGGCGTGTCACTTGGCAGTAGCGACGAGCATCGAGCGCATCGCTGAGCCGTTTTTGCCTTTCGTCACAGGTCAGTTTTTGAGCGCCTTGCCGTCCTTTTTTGTGGCTCTTTTCTCGTCGCTGCTGCCAAGCGTTGAATTATTCCAATTGATTTTACTCTGTTTTTACTTTGTCTATCGGAATGTGTGATGGCTAAAGATATTGCTAAGTGTAAAGAGGAAATGCGCGCGGATCTTGCCAAACATAAGGAGGAGATGAAAGCTTGAGCTTAAGACATTCGTGAATCGCTTGAACGGGACTTGCGTAGTGAAATTCGTGAACTGCTGAACCGAGCTGCAGGCTGTGACCCAAAGCCTTGAGTTTGCTCACGCAGACATTGCCGACTTGAAAAAAGAACTTATAGCTGAAGCGGCAAAGAATAATAAACTGGAGTCGGAAAATGAAAAGCTTCGTGAACAGTTTGATGCGGCTGACAGTAAAGCAAGGTAATTCGAAATGCGCCTCATTAGCTCGGAGCAGTATTCCACGAACACTAACATTGAAATCCAGGGTGTCATTGAGAAGGAGGAGGAGTCTGTCATGGATATAATCTCGAAGATGGGACAAGTGATTAGCGAGCCTATTTCACAGACAGATGTTGAGACCTGCCACCGCGTGCCTACTAAGAAGGAGAACAAGGCGAACATCATTGTTCGGTTTCGTTCTCGGGCAAAGCGCGATCACGTTTTGAGGAAGGCGAAAAAAATGGGCCTCACAACCAAAGACGTCGGGCATGACGAAGAGACGCCCATCTATGTGAACGAGCACCTCTGCCCGGCTTTAAAGAAGTTGCTGGCAATGGCCGTAAAGAAGAAACACGAGTGTCACTGGAAATCTGTCCGGTCCTTCAAAGGGAAAATCTCTGCTAAGCAAGCGGAAGGTACGCCCATCATTCCGATAAAAGACGAGAGCGACCTGAAACTCATTTGCTCCGTAAACAGTGAATAATCTTCGGCACGCGTGCTCTGATAGTACTGCGTGCTGAACATTAGCTTGTCTTATGACCGAAAATGAAAACGCAAAATATGAATACCACAAAGTCGCCCTACCGAGCAATGTTAAGCTTCCGGATTCATCATGCGAATCTGCTATACATTTGAATGCCCGCTCTGCGTGTAATAAGGAAGATGATATAGTGCTTTTTTTAACCCGTTTTCTTTTTCCTTCGATATTGTTATGCTTTCTGAAACGTGGTACTCCAATGATTGTAAAATGCTTAATATGGAGGGGTATAACACTTTTTTTTTGAACCGGCCAGGCAGGCGAGGTGGTGGCGTAGTTGTACTTGTTAAAACGTGTAAACACTTCGAACTTATGTACGACTTCAGCAAAGTTACAAACGATTATGAAATGTTGACAGTGTTATCTAACATTGACCTTATTTGCACTATATATAGGCCACCTGATGGAAATCTCGAGCGGTTTTTGGACTTTTTCGAAGAACTTTTAAAATATGTTTCGAGAAACAAGCTCCGCCTGATTTGTGGCGGGGATTTCAATTTGAGCATGTTACAAGATAACAGTGCTGTCCGCGAATTTACTACTAGAATTCATTCTTTTGCTTTCGTCAATCCCATTAAAACACCTACAAGGATTACACGCTCTAGTTCAACATTGCTGGATATTTTCGTCATAAACTCAGAAATATTTATTGGCAGCACTGGAACCGTCACATGTGACATTAGCGATCACTGCCCAGTTTTTATTATGTACCACAGTAATGCGCCACAGAAACGGCACCAATTTGATCTGGTTATTTTTCAATCCGTTACTGACCATAACCTGCAGTCATTCAAATCTGACATAATGACTGAGAATTGGTCTTCTGTATTGATCGAAACTGATGTTGAAATGGCTTACAACAAATTCCTAGACATTTTGCAACCACTTACGCTAAATACTTTTCATTTAATATTTACAAACAATCAGGGAAAATCAGAAAGCCATGGATTACCCGTGATCATATTCGCATGATAAAAGAAAAAAAATAAGATGTATCATTCTTTTCTGCGAACGCGTTCAGAATTAACACTGAAGGAATTTAAGAAAACGCGCAGTCGACTCAATGCGGAACTGAGACGGGCAAAAATAGGGTACTATGAGCACTTGTTCGCTGACTGATGCGCCCTGACGCGACATGGAAACTGATAAACAATGTTCTTGGACGAGGTAAAGGCAGCCCGTCCCCCAAAATGTTAAGTGTGGGTTGTCGTAAGCTCAATGGCACTGCGCTCGCTGAATATTTTAATCAATACCTAGTAAATATTGTTCCCTATGATAATAGTCCTGTTTCATTTGCTGACCGTCATAGTTCTAACGATAGCATATTTCTGATGCCAACAGATGAGAATGAAGTTTATAACACCTTTATGAGCCTTTCGAACAGCAAAGCACTGGATACAGATGACTTCCAAATAAAACCAATTAAATATGTTTTGCAGTATATCACCCATCTCCTGGCTCACATTTTTAATCTATCGCTCTCCACAGGAAAATTCCCAACTAAAATGAAACGAGCAAGGGTCTCCGTTGTTTACAAAGGTGGTGACAGAAATTCTGCATCTGAATTATAGACCCATATCAGTGCTTCCTATTTTTTCTAAGGGACTGGAAAAAGTTATATATGTCCGTGTAACAAAATATTTTGACATGAAAAACATTATATCCAACTCACAGTTTGGTTTCCGAAAGGGCAGGTCTAGCGAAACAGCCTTATTAGCGATTAAGGAAAGCATTTTACAGGGTATCAACTACAATATGTTCACAATTGGTGTTTTTTATTGATTTCAGTAAAGGTTTTGACTGCCTGAATCACAAACTTTTGCTAAACAAGCTCTCCTCGTATGGAATTCGTGGTATACCATTATCATTACTCGAATCATATTTAAGCAACCGAACCCAATCTGTTTATATAAATAACCATAAATCAACTTTTTTGCCGATAACTTCCGGCGTACCCCAGGGAAGTGTTTTGGGTCCGTTGCTATTCATCACGTATATAAACGACATGGTAAATATTGGTGAAGGGGTAAAATATGTGATATATGCGGACGACAGTACTTTGCTCTTTACTGGACCCGATATACATGACCTAATCCACAGATGCAATTTAGTACTAAAGGAATTAACAACTTGGTCAAAGTTAAATAAATTAAAAATTAACCCTGTAAAAACCAAAGCTATAATTTTCTGTGCTAAGAATAAAAAAAGTTAGCTCGCATCAAACCATATACATCGACGACCAACCTGTAGAAATTGTTAAAGCACACAAAATTCTTGGTGTCTATTTTACTTGCAATCTGAGCTGGGAAAACCATGTCGACTATCTCTGTAGAAAACTCTCGGCTGTTTGTGGTGCTCTTTCTAGATCCCGTTTTCTAGAACCTTCCACTAAAGGTTAAACTTCAGATTTATTATGCGTTATTTTATTCCCAACTAAATTACTGCTGCTTGGTATACACCACTACAACAAAGACCAACATAACGAAACTTTTCCGCCTCCAGAAGAAAATGATTCGACTGATTGCTAATATCGAACGTCGCCATACAACACAGGATGCATTTAAAATACATAACATAATCAAAATAGAACACATTTATGAATTTCGCCTTATACAGACGTATTGTTTTTCTTCAGCTAGCATCAGACATTTCTTAACCTCCCTTGCCGATCGACAATATCACAGTGCAAATATACGAACACGTAGGCGTGAGGTCTGGAATATACCTTATTTTCGTACCAATTATAAATTACAAATGTTGGCCCATAATCTTCCATCTGTTTTGAATAAACATCATAATAGAGCCAACTTCACATACAAAGAAGTGCGTAAATATTTCTCACAGCTATGACTATGATGATGACGTTGAGAACAGAAACACTGTTTTGAATAATATTATGCTCACATATCTTTATCTATGATAAGGCAGCTTCGGCTAGATATTTTGATTGTTGGAAATGATATTCAAGGTATGAAATATTGTATGTTGTTGTCTCCTCTCTGTTTTATTATGAAACATTGTGAACCTTTGTATCAAGGTGTAATGTATATGTGTTGGTTGTACGCTTGTTCTTTCATTAGGTTCAATGTAAGCTTGTGTTTGTGTTTTGTTCGATTCATGCTCGTCGCTGCACCTTGCCAAATTCAGGGGCAAGGACCTTTGTCAAGCTGCTGCACCGCGGCTTTTTGTCCTTGCCCTGGCATTCGTGTTGTTCTTTGTTAAGAATGCTGAATAAATGAACTGAATTGAATTGAAATTTCTTGTGATTCATAGCTTTCTTACCCAGCTCCGCCTGGAATTACAACTGGAGCGGGGAAAATTGAAGAAGTTTGCTATTTCACGTGTCTGGAAATTCATAAGTTAAGATTTGACAGGTCGTTTTTTTTTAATCCCCTCTGATTTATGAATTCCTCCTGGGGGTCTTCAAATTCTTGAATAAGTCCGTATTCAGGACCAATGAACCCTTGCATGAAAATATGGCTTAGCTTTGTTGAGACAAATCGTGCACTCACGTGACACGCACAGAGTGCATGACGCTCCTCGATTCATCTCGCTGTCGGCAACTAAAATTACCCTGTGCTTCGTGGATGCTTCATCAAGCTTGATCGGAAGTGTTACCACTTCCGAGCCATAACGACTGAAACGAGTTGCTAATGGTACGAATACAAAGATGTGCCAAAGCTGGTTAAGGTATGCGGACTAAAGAATGGGTGCAGCAAAATTTGCTCACGTGATATACCGGATTGTTTTCTATTGGACTGAGTTCAGTTTTGGAAGGAGTTCGGGTCCGTACCAGAGCTGCCGGCACAGTTGAAGCCGATTACTGTTTTTAGCCCGGTGGTACCGCGCATATCAATTTGAAGAATATATTTTACCAAAAAAACGATGCGCGTTAGAACCGTGCATATACGGTATTTAGGGCAGATAAAAGAACTGCGGCAATGATTTTGGTTTAGCTTCAGGGATGCTTCTAGGCATGCTAAAGCATGGTGAACTGTAATGAAAATTCGTATTGCTCTTTAGGCTCCTATTACTAAACCACATTGAAGGTGAATGCCATCCGGCTGGGCTTAATATAACCTTATTTTACGCCTTTCGTGCGCTCTTCATTCGATGCACACATTGCAGCCAACGGGAACGTGGCTACTTCAGATGCGCAGCTAAAGATGGCCTAGACAGACTTATGAGAACACTTCCCTGTCTGAACAATGATTTATCTACATTATTCATGAAATGAAATGTGTATTCGTATTTGACTGGGAATAGATGCGCTCTTGTAGTTGGGGTAGACCGGCATTCACATGTGCACATTGGTTGTGTTAGATGCGTATTAAAGCCTGTGACTCAATGCTCCCTTTTAAGTCCTCCTCTCTTCCATTTTCTTCCGATCTCCTCAGTCCTGCACCGCCCTCTCTTCTAAATTCTTCCTCCGCCTCATATCGTACTCCTCTTCCTTTTACCTTCCTCCATTCCGGTGTTTTCTAGCTCAGCGCGCTTTACGGAACCTCTGCTAGTCCCACCTCAACGCCTTCCCAACTTCCCCTTCAGTCTGACACTACCCCCGTTACTGTTCTCATCATGTATCTCTTATACCTTTTCCCTTTCGCTTTTCTGCTGATGTTGCTATCTCCCTCTTACTCTCGTAATCCCTTCTATTGTTATGCGCCCGTCGCTTGTTTGATTACTGTGTGATACGCAACTATTTGATTCCGACTTGTCCTGCCTGCTGGATTCAAGACGAAAGCAAATTGTCGTTATTCGGGCTTCAAGACGTTTTAAAGCCAAGCCTTCAGCCTCTCACTGATGGCGTCAACAGTCCAGCCAAAACGCAATGCTGCAAGGCCAGCTTTCTCTTACGATGATCATGATCGTGGGTGGAGTAAAGAAAAATTAGAACGCTTCCCGTGGTGGGAACGGAACCTGGCTCCCCCGTGTTGTGAAGCCGACGTCTATCCGATTGGGCAATACTGGCATGGTCGAAGGGGTGAATGGACGTGCAAAATTCGACAGAAAATTCACACCTCAGTCAAACAAAGACGATGGGTGAACTTCAGGGAAAGCCATTGGAAGCCCGTATTAGTAAAGCGCTAGAGAGCACAATCGCAGAGCAGTACACCGTCCCCATAATAAATAAGTGTTCGCATAAATAGAGCCCACTGTTACGTCGCACCTGAAACGACACGCACAAAAATTACACAAATATGCAACTCAATTCTGGTTTGGTTCATTTGGTATTGTACTTGATTTTGGAAAGATTTCCGTTTCCCAATCGTTGTCGTTTCGCTAGAGGGGTAGCTGATATTTTTATAACATATCCAAGCTTTCTCTTTTTGTAGATGAGTCCCAGGCAGCTTATTATTGTGTGACATTGTTAACTGTCGTAGCTTCTCGCTCTAGCGCGCTCACCTGAGCCTATTTACCCGAGTGCGCCGATAAATAGCGCTGAAGAGCCTTCGACTGCCTTTAATGTTCAAGGGTCTCTCACATTGACAAAAAAAGCACAGATGGCTGGCAATTACGGAGCCATATCCTTTCTACAGCGCGTTTTTATGCCGTTTATGCCTAATGCCGACGTGTTCCAATGCTACACCAGCCTTTATTCACTTGAAGTTGTCGTCTGGAAGCTAGGCAGCAAATAATTCACTGGCCGATGTTGTGTGGATCTGCTATTGTAATCGTTAATGGTCGTGTGGGCGGAAAACAAACAAGAACGCGGCCGGAGACCTTATTTGCTGTTGTTGTTGGCGCTCGAGAAAACAGGAATTGCTTTTTGACATGTTCTCATGAGTTATTTAGCTCCATTCTTAAGTGTAACGGTAGGGCCAGACAAAAATAAGTGAAGGCAAAACACCTCATAAGCGGCTGCCAACTACCATCGGTAAGCATGTACAGGTGCGGCCAGTGTTACAGGTAACACGGAGCGCGGCGCCACCACGGGTGCCGCGGAATCTTGCGGCATATCCGCAATCAGTGGCAGAGGCGGAGAAAGCAGTGCGCCGTCTGCTACGGTTCCTCCCACTTCGCCGCGCACAGCGAAAGTAATCAAACAAACTATCCGTGGTGCTCTAACAAAAAGTATTCCAAATGAGTTATCAAAGCACTCATTGGCGCAAACAGAAAATTTTAATACGCCTTCCACTTCCGGAGGGTCATTTTCGTTAGAGAGGTTCGCTTTCAGCATTTTATCATCGCACTGTTTACTCTGTGGTCCCCCGCGGTACGTATGTGGTGCGGGTTGGGCTTTTATTTTATTCTATAGCCCTTTACCGTTGTCAACTCTGTGGACAAGACCGCACAGTAATTTTCAGCTTTATTCTGTGGACCAGACCACAGCATGATGGTTTTTTTCTGAAATACTGCTAAAATAATGTCACCCGTCGGCTTCCGTAGCGCAGAGGTGCGGCCTCTGATTTTGAATTTAACCACCTGGGTTCGAGACCCAGCCGTTAGCATTCTTATTTTCAAAGTGATCTTTTTGCCGTAACAAGTTGACCTAAGTAAATGTTACGCATTATTTATGTAAATTGGTGTGACTGGGTATCTTTTAGGTTTCCTTAGATGAATAAGGTTCTACTATATCGTGGTACGGTCCTGTGGTCCCTGTGGTCTGATCCACAAAATAATTCCGCACATTATTTAATGCAATTCACTTCAATTTATTCTCCCAGACAATGTTCAAAGTCGCATTATATTCAAAATACCACACGACAATAAACACTGCTGCCAAGGTAAGCCAAGCTAAGCCAAGGTAAGAATTATCGTGTGGTCTGGCCCACAGTATAGGTAATGACTTTTATCATTGCAAAGAAAAAAATCATAAGGCAAAGAATGTCTGTTGTTTAGTACATCCTTGCTTCAGAGTTTTTAGAAGAATACAGATTTTACGGAAAGAATAAAAATTTTCGGTACATGTTGCATGCATGCCTCGATAACTCAGTTTAACCGAGCGCCATGGTCGCAGTGCTTTCGTAGAAGAGCGAACTCCGCAACGTGGAAGCGTTGAATGAACCGTAGACACGTCGCGCAGCAATAGGGAGTTTTAGAATAGGGGGCCCCAACGCTCTGGGGCCCCCAAGCGTCTTGGGGCGTCGTACTGCGCATGCGCAGAACCCCAGCCGTCCTTGGGGTTTTGGTTTGCGTTTAGCGCGCACGCTATTTTGCTGAAATAGCGGGCGCCCAAAGCTGGAGTTTGCGTTCTTGCGTCGCTCTCGCAGCCAGCGAGACTGCGCGTGACCATGGCTGAAGCGAAGCCTGCGGCTCTCCGATCACTACGACGATCGCTGAGCCTGGTTGATTCCCGCGTCGTTCCTATTTTAAAGGAATCTTTTGCCGTAACTGACCTAAGAAATTACCAGTTTTTTAACTGGCCGGCGCTTTTAGGGCCGTTCGCTGATGAATCAGGTTCTACTATCCGCTTGTCCTGTGGTCCCGTCAATCTGATCCAAAAGAAATCACATGCGAGAATAGTTTATGTGTAAAATTGCTATTTGTTGTCGGTATAAAGCGATCAGATATCTGCCGCATGCTAAGCCTACCTGACGGCGACGTTCGGCGATCGATATCGCCGCGGCCTGCCGACATGTTCAAGAGGGCATTATATTCGGAAACCATCGAAATAGGCAACTGCTGTCAAGGTCACCAACGCTAAAAGGCAGTTATATCTGATCTCCCACATAAGGTAATGGGTTGATAGTTGGGAAAAATATAAGGAAAGAATGTCATTGCATTGCATAACCCGGCGTCAGATTTCTGCAGAATACAAATTTACACCCAGGAATGAAGCAACGCTACCGGTTGCATGCTGTCGATCGCCCTCTTCCAGCCCCTGGTCGCGTGCGCCTTGCATTGGGACTCCCAACTGCTTGAGCCCCAACCGGTTCCCGCAGCGCCGTCGCGTGCTCCTACTGGCGCTAAGTTCTTAGTGCCACTAGAAACTGGAAGTGTGTCGTGCGCGGGCGCAAAAAGGGGTCGCCTCAGCGATGACACCCTCCTCTCCCACTCACTCCCAACCGCATCTCTCTTACATGCAGGCCATCTCGCGACGCGCGGAGCACTCACCGCTGAGTCGGCCCCACGTCGCGTAGTCCGCGGCGGCAGGCCGCGGAGGGCACATTTCGGCTGCTTCACCACGGCGCACATTGGGAAGCAGCTGAAGTTCTGACGCTAGCCCTTAGACTGTGTGCTTCGAGAGAAAGAAAAGCCCTATAACCTTACAGTTACATCCAAAGCAAACGCACAGCAAATCACAAACAAAAATATTCAAGGAAGGAATGTCCTTCTAATGTTATGCTCATTTTTAAAGGCATTGTAAACTGCCAGATTGCCGTGTCGAGAGAATACATTAAAGCAAGTAGGCTCAGAGACTGCAAAAGAATTATTCGATGTTAGGCGAAGGTAGCGCCCTTGCTTGCACCTGGGATGAAGTAGTAGTAGTATAGCAGTAGTAATAATATTGAACTTTACGAGGAGACGACTTTTATTTAATCCTTGGTGGTTCGTCCCTAGTCCGCGGGATGCCATGGACCATGGGCTCAATTTTTTTTTTGGGCGGGGGGGGGGGGGGGGGGGAGAGGGGGGCTCCGCTGTGCATACACGAGACACAAGTTATAAAATAACAGTAGTGACGTAAACTGCAAAAAATACGAAGCATTTACCGTTTGCATGCAACACGAGGAAATATACCAGTGTAAATAAAATAGAACGACACGAAGAAACTAATTAGTGTTTGCATGGTGCGTTCACATAGTAAATATATGGGTCAGTTTCGTACATTGCTGCCAGTTCTACAAAATACGGTAAATGGAAGCAAGTGTATGCGCGAATGGTGTTGTTCGTTTTGTTGTTTTTTGTTTCGGTTACGCTCGCGCGCGTTAAGCATGCTGTTCACGGATATTCAACATCTTTCCTCCTTTTCACGTGATTTTGTAACGCCGCTTGAGAAACTGGGAATGATGCTGAGCGCTGAATATTATGTTATTTGCGGTTGGTCTCGAGTAATATATCTTGATGAATCTCAACACCTTCATCATTAATAGTCGTCTTGACAGTCCACTCAATGAACTGCGACTCAAAGTGCAGATCGCAAACCGCACTTGCGTCGTCGACGTCTCTGTCGGCCCTTTCGAAAAATCGTGACCATGCTTCACGCTCATCGGCGTCTGGCGAACTCTGAAGAGGGATCGGGCTTCTCAGCACGACCGATGGCCGCTGTTACAGTTGGGCACAAAACACATGCGGCCGTGCTTGCCTTGCCGTCCCCCTGGTTCTCGTCACCACTGCACCAGCACACGACGAGCACATTATGGTCGTAGGTTCTAAAAACGGGTTGAAATTTTAACCACCCAACGCACCTACAACGAAACATGCGAGCGCCACTGCAACGTATCGTTAGGCCGGCCGCCGTCGCTGCTGCAGCCGCCGTAGCATCCATCTTGCTGGTGGCGCCCCTACCGTCTGGTTGCGATTTTCATCGCGGCAGTGACTCCTCCGCTCCCATTATTCGGCGCCGCGGACGACACACTTCCGAATTCTAGTACAGCATACTCTAAGCGTGGCCGCGCCTGCACATACCGCATCAAGGCAGCTGTAAGCGGAGCAGCCGCCGGGATGCGCAGGGCCTTATACTCTACCTTCACGGATGGTAATCTTATTGCTGGACCTAATTACCTGTGAGGAAAAGTCAAACGTATTTTACGTTAAGTTGTATGTACCGTTTGTCGGCCGTTTCAAAGACAACGGCTACCGCGCAATGACAAAGTAACACTTTAATCGGCATACACATGTGCGTTAGTGCGATCAGGCTGTCAACGCGGTGCGGCAAATTATCTGGCAGGCTGGATGCGTGCGGGAGCGGCCGATCCGGGGGTCTTCCAGGTGCCAAGCCGATTTTCGGGGCCGGAGAGGCGCGCGTCCTCTTCCGGACATGTGCGTGTTTATTTATTTTTTTGCTCGTGTGTTCCACAGTGGTGTGGCTAATGCACGCGCCCCTCACTCTTCGAAAGCCCTAGCCCGGTTCTTATCGAGTCCTAAGTTCTGCCATTTCTTTTCGACCCAAATGCTTCATTGATATTCGATTGATGATGTCGACTAGTTAAGTAGACGTGTCTCTGCAAGAAACACGTCACCGCCACTTTTCTGCTCAATGTGTCAGTTATTGCTCTCGCGTTAAAGATATTGACAAACACGGAAACCTCCCGGAGCGCAAAGCATACAGGCCACAGTATAAGGTGGAACAACGCCAAAGGGCTGACAACGGAGCGAAGCATACGAAGAGCCCGGAATTTGGGATCATTAACCATTTAGAGTACACCTCACACGTTCAAAACGACGGATGGTTGCCTCGATGGAGCCCATGCACGTTATTTCAGCAGCTAACCAAGGAATAGAGAGAAGAGTTTAATCGGAAAGCTGGATATAAAGTCAAAAAGAGACCCGCTGCTCTACCACCACGTCGTATTGGTTGCTATTATTGTGATTAGTTTGGTAGTATCATTACGCCATTGTTATGTTACATGTATGACGGTGTACCGTGAAACTATCGACGACACATCCCTCCTACAGTACTGAGTAGACAGTCAAAAAAGAAACTGCAATTCCTTTGTATTGTCATTCAATGTAGTACTCCCGTGTCACTCATCCAGTTAAACAGCGTAAAGCAAACGTAGACACGTAAGAGCACACAGAGAACATCGCGGACGGCAACTGACATTTTAATAATGTGAATAAAAACCTGCACTTTTCGCGCAAATCAACCCTTGTTGACGTCAAATCAAGCATGACTCACAAAAGCCATATGTTAATTACGCCCAGTCGTTGAAGCAATCTATTAAAGCCTCGAAGTCTTGGCCCTTGACGGCATCAAAGATAAATCTCTTGTATTATTGTAACAGTGACGGATATAATATTAACTTTTTTCGCCCTTGTTGATTCCCGCGTAACGTTTGGAGTGCAGCCCTAAAACAATGACAGCTAAAAGATCAAGGTTCCTACCAGCACAGGTGGAAACATTAGAAGTGTAACAGTTATTACTAACAGCGTTTTCGTTTTTCTAGCAACCTTGCGGAGAACATGGTAATCCGGAGAAATGATGCATTTATTGCGCCGCCTAAAAGGAACGTAATTGATATACGAAACAAGCCCACAAACAATTATTACCGCGATACGATGGCAAGACCAACAAACACCATTCACGCGTGATTTATTTCACTGCCGAAGAATATAATACGATCTTTAGCGACATAATTTCGCACGTTGTCAACATTTCGCCTACATGACGCACAATATTCTTTTCCCACATTTTCTAAAATGCTCTTCTCTGAGTAAAAACGCTCCATTGATGGAGCTGGTACCTGTACTTACAAGCATAGCAAGCCTTAAAGCTATCGAACAGGATGAAACAAAGCTGCGACAATTAAGGCAAATATAAGACTTGCAACCGTGCGTCTGAGAATTTAGCAATCCCTTGGAGAAGAGTGTATACTCTCACAATTTGAAACTTACGCATTCAGAGATGGGAAAATTCCACGTATTATATAACCGTGGCGGATCCAAAACAAATTTCTTTTAGTGCTCTTTGATTTCGACAAATTTTGGAATGCAGACATCAAAGAATGATAGCTAAAAGCTAAAGGATTCTGCCAACACAGGTGGAAATAGCAGAAGCTTGATACCTAATAGAGCGTTTTTGTTTGTCTAAGAACACGGCAATGGACATGATAATAAGGAACAATGATGGATTTACTGCGTCGCTTCAAAGGTATGCAATTTAAATACGAAACAAGCACTGAATGCAAATATTACAGCAATATTGTCAACTTTCCGACTGCATGAAGCACAACAATCTTCCACATTTTCTAAAATGATTTCTCTGAGTGAAACTTTCTATTGATGCACTGATACCTGTAATTACAGGCAAGACAAACCCTAAAACTAACGAACAGAATGAAGCAAAGATGCGACAATTAAGGCAAATATCCAGAGACTTGCAACCCGTGCTTCAGAAAATTTAACGATGCCTTGGAGGAGAATGCATACCCGACAGTTTGAAACTTACGAATCACAGAAGGCAAATTTCTTGTATTATAGTAAAAATGACGGATACAATACAAAGTTCTTTTAGCTGTCGTTGATTTATACGTAAATTACGGAATGCAGACTTCAAAGAATGATATCTTAAAGCTAAAAACTCCTGCCAACACAAATGGAAACAACAGAAGCGTAATACTTACTACTTAGGGCTTTTTCCTTTTTCTGATAGCTTTACAGCGAACATGCTTACAAGGGGAAATGTTCCATTTATTTCAACGCTTTAAAGGAAGGTGATCAACTAAGAAACAAGCGAACAATGCAATTATTACCGTGATATGGCGGCAAGCCACAACACAATTTACCATTAATTTATTTCGCGCTGTGGAAGCCAGAGTGTAATATGATTTTTATAAACATCAAAGTTGCAAGAATTAAAGGCAAATATAAACAGACTTGCTCCCGTGTTTCTGAGAATTTAACAATGCCTCGGAGAAGAGTGCATACTCACACAATTAGAACTTACGCATCAGGAAAGGAACATTCCATGTAATTTAGTACCAATAACGGATCCAATAGAAATTTCTTTTAGCGCTCATGATTTCTGCGTGAATTTTGGAATGCAGCCTTCAAAGAATGGTACCCAAATGCTAAAGGTTATTGCCACACATGTGGGAACAATAGAAGCGTAATACTTATTACTTAGAGCTTTTTCGCTTTTCTGAGAACCTTGCAGCCAGCATCATAATGAGGAAAATGAGGCATTCATTGCGCTGCTTTGAAGGAAGGTAATTGAAGTACAAAACAAGTGCAGAATGCAATTATTATCGCGATATGAGGGCATGTTAAAATTCCATTCACAGCTGATCTATATCACACCAAAGAAGCGAAGAATGTATTAATGTTTTTATGAACATCGTTCGCATATTGTGAACATTCCGCCTACATGGAGCACAAAATTCTTTAGGCATTTTCTATAATGCTTTCTATGAGTGAAACGTTCAATTGATGTAGTGACACCTGTAATTACAGTAATAATAAACCTTACAGCCAACGAACAGAATGAAGCAAAGATGCGTCATTATTAAGGCAAATATCAAGAGACTTACAACCCGTGCTTCTCAGAATTTAACGATGCATTGGAGAAGAGTGTATACCCTCACAATTCAGACCTTCCACAGGTTGTTGTGGTATTGAAAGTGGGAGACGTAATCAATCTCGAAAGCTTTTGCCCAATTTTGCTTTTTTGCCTATAAACAATGCATTTCAACAACATTAGTTTCCCCAGAATTGCGCGAATATGTCGCCTAGAATCCTGCAACTATTAAGCAGCATCGTTTTAGGGTAAATACATCATTTTAAACTGCTTTATTTGGAGTCAACAAAAATACCTGCCTTCCTGTACTCTGGCGGCATGATTTTAGTAGTTTTGTTTCACTTTTAGAAGGCTTTAAAAAACTATTTTGTACTCCCCTTTTATTTGAAGAAATTGTGAAAGCCTGGGTTCAGCCGTTAGATATATTAACTGTTCACAAGTTACTGGTCTCGGAGGAACCAAACTGCTTGGCATCGCTACTCTCAATCATCACATTAAGCCGTTAAGATCGAAATACTGTAGGGGTTACTGCTAGAGCCTACTCTTTTTTGTCTCTTCACGTGAATGCGTTCTCCAGCATTTTATTTTGCCCTAAAGCTGCGTGTAACGTTGATAACACTGTTCTCGTCTTTAGCATGAAAATGCTAATACCGATTAAGTACGCACATTGCCACCGATAAAAAAAGGCGCGAATAACTAACCGTACTAAAAAAATCACCATGTCTTTCTAAAGAAAGTTGCGACAAGCGTGAAAGCTAAAAGTGCGTCTAACGTTCGCTGAAAGTGAATCGATCGTCAAAACCTTCAAAACCCAGGTAGGAAACGAATAACAATTCCATGCGGCGATTTTTTGCACACTAAGTCAACGCATCTATGAACCATATAACTGTATACGGATACGTGGTTTATCAAATAAATGTATAGTATTGTACTCCTTCTTCATGATCGATGCGTGTATTGTCTTATCTAGAACCGTTTCTGCTTCGCGTTTTTCAAGTAACCTTTTTGACACAATGGAAGCCCCGTTCAACGCACGCGTCGTGTGTCTAGCGATCTTAGAGCTTTCGGGCGAACAGCTGGTCAATGGGGAAATGAATTAGTTTTTTTGACAGGACGTCGCGGTAACTCTCAGAAAGCTTTCCCTTTAACATGTCCTCAATTACATCCAAACACAGATCTTTTCTTGATGGACTCCTTAGGCATTCGTAAAGAAACTGGGATGGAACAAGTTCATTTCAATATGCACTTTAGTGTCCCAGTAGACCTGAAAGTGTGATTGGAAATCACATATTGCAGCGCATGGTCATAAATTGCGTCCGTTAGTTTTATATTATTGAGCACAGCAAAGGATTTTAGTGTTATTACATTCAAGCCCGATTCTGTACCCCTACTTTAGTACACCGCACTTATGGCTGGGGATCATGGACCTTCTGTTCAAACGTCCCTCCATGTTATAGTTTCATCGCATAAGCGTGATTTACACTCCCTAACGTCCTCCCTGTGCACACGAGGTGCCTCGTTATTTGGCAACCGGAAGATTCTTCCCTTGATGCTTCCTTGATACTTTCCGTAATTACAGATGAGGTCATGCGAAATAACCACCCACTATCAGCAGATGTATTCACAATTCCTAATAGAAATGCTCGGCACGCAAGCATGGGGAAAACTAAGTGGCGAACTGCTCTGAAGAACCGTGGACGGGGGCCGATGCAGTGCTACGTCGCTATTCAATGATATACTTTTAGTGAGCAGCACTTTGGCGCCCGGTAGAGGTGTTTGGCTGCGGCAGCGGCGAAGGCGAAGGCGATGTCCGCGTAACCAAGCAGGCAAAGGAGACACGCAAGGCATCAGAAAAACGGAGGAGGAGCGTCTAGCGAAATTGTGAGGGGGAGGGCGGCACGCGCTGCTATGGCGTCATCTCAGTATGTCTCACTGCCTCCCCCTCACAATTTCGCCATGTGTCCCCGGCGCGGAGCGCTCTTTCCCTCACACTTTCTGCAGACGCTCTTCCTTCGTTTGTGGCTGATACAAATGACATTTGTGCGGGAGGTTCAAACATGATTTGAAGCAACATTCTCGGCGGCGGCGAAGCGCTGCGAGACAGCGGCAGAGTAGCGCGCGCCGCCGTGCGTTCGCTGATTAGGCGATCACTTTTTCAGACGATGCAGATATGTGTCGTGACAGTAAAGGTTTCAATTCACGCTTCGAAGAAATTTCGCCTTGGGGAGTTTAGTAATCGTCAGTGCTTTTTTTCCCTTTTGATTAAAATAGTGCCAATTTATTCTGAACATATGTTTCTAAGAGAACTTTAAGAACAGATTGAGCTTTTTTTGGTGCATGCGTGTGAGTTGCTATGCACTGCCTATTTTCCTCCGGTGCAGTGTTGCACTTATGATTGTGTGCAATGCCCTTTTAACTGAGGAGCTGTTCGAGAGCTGGCCCTAAAGACAGTCTCTGCTGGTATAGTGTCACGCTCTCTCTAGAGCAGGTTTCTTAGCCGCGGAAAAACCAGGTCCCAGTGTATAAACAATCACAAAAATAACAAAAACATCCTATGCTCTTCATATTTCTATACTACGGCTTATATTGTTCCTAGAAAAATGTCTTGAAAACAATGCATCTGCGTCGAGTGGTGAAACTTACATTGACGGGGTTGGTGTAAACTTGTCCTTTGAAAGCTGGCTTTCTCTCAATATGTGTTGCACAGTAAAGTATGACCTTATACAAAGGAACTATGGCTACAGAAAACGGCTGTAACTGATCTTTTACTCGAACTATCGGGAAACAAATTATACAAAAATTAGCCGCTTGACGCCTCCTACAATACGCACCACAGCTTCCTTGGTAAACCTTCTTGACAGTGAGTCAGGGCAGTAAATTTTTATAGCTCAGCACTTACGCTTGCGCTTTTCTGGACGGCAGCAGCGCGTGCCGCCCTACCCCTCACGATTTCGCTAAACGCTCCTCCTTCGTTTTCCTGAGGCCTTGCGAGTCTCCTTCGCCTGCTCGGTTACGCGGACATCGCCCTCGCCGCTGCCGGAGCAACCTCCAAACCCCTCTACCGGGCGCCAAAGTGCCGCACACTAAAAGAATATCATTGAATAGCAGCGTAGCACGGTATTCTTTAGAGAGGTTCACGTTTCTTTAGAGCGGTTCGCCACTTAATGTTCCCCATGTTCGCGGGCCGAGCAGCTCTATTAGGAATTGTGAATACATCTGTTGATAAGTTATTTCGCATCGCCGCATCTGGTATTCCGGGAAATTTATTCTCACTTGGAAGCAACGCGGGAAAAATCTGCAGGTTGCGAAGTAACGAGGCACCTCGTGTGCACAAGGAGGACGTCAGGGAGCGTAAATCACGCTGTCATCAAATTATAAGGTGGAGGGACGACGTTTGAACAGTAGACCCATGATCTCCAGCCATAAGTGCGGGGTAATAAAATAGGGGTACAGAATCATGCTTGAATGCAAGAACACTACAATACTTCGCTGTACGAAATATCATGAAGCGAACGGACGCAATTTATGAGCATACGCGGCAAAATGTGCTTTCCAATTAAAATTTCGGGTCTACTAGGATACTAAAGTGCATAATGAAATGAACTTGTTCCATTCCAGTTTCTTTACGAATGCCTAAGGAGTCCATTATTAAAAGATCGGATATGTCAAAGCGAAAGCTTTCTCAGTGTGACCGACGAAGTCCTGTCAAAAAAACTAATTCATTTCCCCATAGAGCAGCTGGTCGGCCAAAAAGCTTTGATAATATCTCTGGACATACGACGCGTGCGTCGAACGGGGCTTCCATTGTGTGAAAAGGGTTTCTGTATCAGTATGTGAGCTGAGCTTTCTTTGCGCATAAGTGTATAGTATATTATACCTATGTCATAATAATATGTGAAAAGATATGCTAATATAATTTCTATTATAGTGTAATAAAATTATAACAATTATACTATATAAACATTTTTATTTTTATTATAACACAATTTTTATTGCCTCCTTTATTTTAAAAAAGCCACTCTACGTTTTCCCTTATTCCAATCTTTGGAGTAAACAGCGTCCTAATCTCTGGACCTAATCCCTCCAATAAATAAAATTATTCTGTCTCAGTTTATGAAACGCATAACGCGGACTTTTCTGGCGTACGGCTGTGTTGATATATACGACGCCTGAGGAGAGCAGAGACCGCACGCGTCCCCTTTTTATATATACCAATATAGATGTGAATCAACAGAGTATTGCCGGCCTGCCATTTTGTCTGCGCTCATTTTTTGCGCTGGTTTCAAATGGGGTGGATACAAACACGTCAAACACTACCGTACGGCACCTCTATAGAATAGCTTCCTTTTAACTTCTGCATAGGGGCATTGAGCATATCTTACACCGTTGGAGTTTTACACCTGTTAATTAGATTAATTAATCACACCTATCAACTTGTAAAACTGACATCGTTTGTAAACTTGTGCGCTAACTGTATGCTGTAGAAGGTAGCTTTTACCAGTAACGGGCAAAACAACAATATTGTAGCATAAGCTACACTGGCCGAGGTTGAGCAGTTTCGCGTGGACCCTGAAGGGCCGTGCTGCGCAAGCGCGAGGAGCATTCGATTGGATTGGATTGGATTAGATTAAATTATATTCTATTTTATTGCATTGGAAATACAATTCAAATGGAGTCGGGTGTGTAGAGGATTGGGTCTGCACATTCGCCGGTTTGCACGTTCCAGACGAGTGACGTCATAGCCGCGGCAGATGCACTGGCGCCGGCACGTGCCGAGCTGTGCACCTCCGTTGCGCAGTATCCAAGTCTGACGCTGCGCCGGAGCAGCTTGATAGCCGTTTCGCGTGGCTTCTAAATAGCCGTGCAGCGCATGCGTTAGGAGCAGTGACTGGAATGGACTAAACTGGACTGGACTGGACTAAACTGGACTAGGCTGGATTGGATTGGATTGGATTGGATTGCACTTGACTGCACTGAACTGAATTGGATTGGACAGGATTGTTAAATCTTAGCTCACGCTACGTATATCCGGGCATAGCCGAGCTAAGCCACTGCTAATTTTTTAGGCTTAAGTCAGCGCAGCCGTGCGGGCCTTCCCATTTCGTGGGCGTTTTTTGTGCAGTCCTCAAAGGAGGGGATGTCAGACCACCCAAAAATTGCGTTATGGAACATATCCTGTAAAGCTCCTGCATAACGCCCTATTTATTGAATGGCCGAGAAAACAAGAGGACCATGTTTCTTCTTTCACCTTTTTATGCAGATAATCACTGGCTTTTTTTCTGTTCGTGTGAATGTACCCACTGTTTCGTTGACTTGGTAATTGAAAGGAGACACATCCTGAAGTTATCCGCTTTACCAGCAAAACCATTGCAAAGAGGTGCCGTGATCAGGCTGTTTCACGGGTGTGACCGGCCTTACAAACGCTGTTTGACCTATAGTGAACTAACCGAATTACGTGCAGACGAAAACTGTGTTTTGCTTCATCAGCGCATTAGAAAAGAGACAAAATAAAGTGTACAGTAAATAAAGACAGAACGCAGCCGGATTTGATCTTAAACCCCAGAAATACCAGCTGTCGGAAGTCGAGAAGAATTCCTGTTGTAACATTCCAAGGGTCTCGAGCAAACGTCAGTTTCAGTACATCGCGACTCTGAAGTGTACTTTTTTGTTGTATAATTACGATGTTTTTCTGTCGTTATTCTAAGGTTTAGTTTTTGAAGATATATTAGCGATCACGTTGCAAAACTTCGTCGAGAAGTCACCAGCAATGCATTTTTTAGCCAAAACACAAACAACTGTATAAAAGCATGCACAAAATAATGACTTAAAAATGAAAAAGCCACAACAGCACCAAAAGCCATAGCAGATTAAGCACGAGCAAGATGAAACAAAAGAGCTCCCATGATGGAAGCTCGAGCCAAATCGTTGTAAGGCTAAAATAAGAGCACGAGTTTTAATTAAAGCTGTTCAAAATCACATGATGTTTAGTCGTATAGATAAGCACGACGGACAGTATCCGCACGACATTCACAAAAAATATGGGCAAATATCGCATTATTACCCGTTAAAAGCGAAGGCAGAAAACCGGTATCAGACAATGATACACCAATACGTCAAGCGTGCTATGTAGATGTGACAGGTAACCTCAGTGCACTGGAAGGCACCCGACGACAATGTTTTGTTCGATTTCGGCTTGCAAGTCTCTCGTACTTTAAAGCAACTTTTGCGAACGCTCATTCTTTTTCTCTCGGAGATGCTACCGAGCACACTAAGGGAAAATGCAGCAACGGAAAAGTAAATGAGAATAAATACAGCCGTCAGTCTTCGCGAGCAACTGTTTGCCTTCAGATGAAGTAACTGTGGGAGCGTCTGGGCAGTGTAATGCGGTGGTGGTGGTGGTGGTGGTAAAAACATTTATTAGTGCGGAGTAAATATCAGTCTCCGCCAATCTGTAGATAGCAACGGAAAGCCGGAAAGCAGCGTTTAGTCTCTTGTTCTAGCGTTGTTAATCCCCTGTAATGGATTCGCCGCTGCGATTTGGCACGTAGGTGAGTAGATGGTTTCGCAGTTCCCAAACACACGTAAACGCAATCAGACGGCCGTTTACATGGTCCCACGTGAGAAAATCTCTATTTTATAATAACAAAGCTAGATCCAATGTGGTGGGTCATTTCAAGAAGAGGCATTGCGCCACAGACAAACGCTCGACAGTGTGTACGTTAATACGTTTCGTTGTTAGATATCGTGAAAGGTAACAAGGGCTAATAAATGCTTTTAGCACGTTCCACAACCACACAGCTTTTAGAGGTAATAGCAAGCCTTACTCCCTAAGCGTAACAAATAGGTTTGTGTATAATAGACCAGAAACACGTATTTGTTGCTGATAAAAAGAGGACATTAGGCGCGTCCAGACCGGCCGTGCTTGAAGTTAGCCCTCACTCTATTTCTATAAAGGCTTTGCGTACAGAAGCTACCCCATCACTGCAGTCGTCGTAAGACGTGGCTGTATTTTCTAGTCCGCATCTTCCAGCAGCGCTAACACAAGAATTCAGACTAAGCAGCACCAATCTTGCTTTCGCCTATGCGAAATAATAGGTCTGCTTTCCTATTTTATTACTTACACCAACGGCCGCACACATATAAGATACCGAAAGCAGTTGCAGTAAAGCCCGCTTATTTCGAAAAGCGCGAGGACTGTAAGAAAGTTCGATATAGTAAAAATTCGATATAGTAAGGGAAGCAAAAAAACTTACATGAGAGCAATCCTGCCGACGGAGTCACGAGCTAACGCTGAACTCTTAGCACCCTGCAGTTCACTATGGATACGACACTTTCTCGGGAAGAAAACAATCATTTACTGGGGCGGAAGAACTGTGTGAGTGTAGCCTGCTTTTTGGAGCGCAACGCGTTGCTGGTGACTGCTTGCTCCACGGTATCTAAACAGTGGACAAGCACAAGACCGCTGCCCTCAGTGGCACTGCAGTGTCGCCGTAGCAGGGCCACGGCAGCGACGGTTTCGCTCGTACTCGGAACCAGTACGGAGTCCTCGGCGTCTTCGACAGAGCGCAGGCAAGCATGGAGACAAGCGAATAACGGCGAACCCAGCGAAGAGAGCAAGTGCGGGCAGCGAGCGGCGCGGAGTCGAAGATCGGTGACACCGAAGCCCGCAGCGCCCAAGTTGGCGCTTTCGGCGCCAACGTCATGCATGCGTGGATCTGGTGCACTCTCCCACGGCCGATTTCGACGCGCTCGAGCTCGCGCGGAAGTCGCAAGCAACACCCGCGCCACAGCTGTGCGTCGATGTATTGCGGGAAAGCCTGCTGCATGCTTAAGGAGAGCGAAAAATCCTGCGCGGGAGAGTTCGATTTATCTACTGTGACCAAAATCGCGTCGGATACGAAATGTTTAAAATGCGCGTAATTTTTATCAGAAATATACCAGGGTTTGATAGAGGCAATAATTATTTTTGTTCATGTTCGACACAAGCGGGCTTTGCTGTAAGATGTTTAGCGAATATTAAGAAGGTACTCAGACGGCGCTAATTTGTGAAATAAAACAAAGTAATCGTTGAATCACCCTGCCTCACGTCGCAACGAAATTCTCTCTTTTTTTACAAAAAGAATAAATTTATAGTTGCAAGCTCAAACTGGGAATCAAAGCTAAGCAATAATTCTTAAAGGATGCAAAGCGCACATCGCAATCACTGGCACTGTTACAAAATATTGCGCAAGCAAACAGGAAGTTAAGCGATGTGCAAAGTAATGCATGCTCTACACCTGAATGCTACTTTTTTTCCTGTTTCTGGTGGGGTGGCCAACTGACAGATTAGCGCGTTCATGTTGCCAGAGACGGTTGTCTTATTACCGCACGGGGTGCTTTTTCTTCTTCCGTTCACGTCCAGCAGTTCGTCCTTAGGCAGTACCGAAACTGGCCTACCGTTGGTCTGCTTGTGATGAATGCTGGCGGACTAAGCGTATGTCCGCTCACGTTTACAACCGAAAGGGAGTAGTGTGTGTCGAAACAACAGTTGTACCCCTAAAGGAAGAAGCATCGCTGTGAGGCCCCTTTCTGTATTGACTATATTCTAGTCATGTACCATTCTGTGACAAAATAATGATGTTCTATTCTATTCTATTCTATTCTATTCTATTCTATTCCTTTGCCATAAACGGAAGGTGTCTAATCTGTTGCTTTAGCGCGCCCACAACGGGAGCCACACCAAATGTGTTGCTGGGACAAATTGTATGGTTGTTTAGTAATTGAAAACAGAGGACGACGAAAACGAAAAAATGTCAAAATCGGATACCCCGCCCCGTTCCACATGGCAGAGATAAAAAGTTCTCTGCTCCAAGTTGTAAAAGTATAAACAAAACAGCTATCTCTGGCCGCATGAGTTTCTCGGCAGGTCGCCCGACTGTTGGCCTTCATGTTTGTTTATCTAGAAGTTAGTTGTGTACCTACATTATCAGCGGCTGCTCTAGGTTTTCTACAGTTTGGGTTTGTTAGCATGATTGGACTGGTGGAAGAGAAGCGTACGCGGCAGTTTCTTGAACCTGATACGACTATTTTTAGTTGAGGGTCGTCGATCTCACTCTGTCGAAGAACATCCAACCGTCATGAAAACGCAGAATTTATTTGTCTACTTCATCCAATAAAAAGTTGCCATAAATTTCGTGGACCCCTCTACGATCACGATATAAAATTACTCTACAAGAAAACCTCATCTCAACACTCTTAGTATATCGTTTTACAGCCATCTGTTATAGTGGGACCGATTTTAAATACGAAGACACACAAGCATAAGCCCTGCATAACACGTCATGAATGCAAAAACATTACTGTCCGAATTGACAAATGGACCTCACGGGGGTGTAAAGCCACCATAGCGCTCTGGATCATGGCTGATTGTTGCACCACTAGATCAGGCCAGCGGCGTGTTTGCGAAGCTCAACGTGGGTGTGCTCTAGTCGAAATACCTGTCATTTCAGTATCATGATCATCGCCATCCTTTTTAGTTATCCCCCCCCCCCTCTGTCACTGTTACTGAGAGCATTGGGCTTTAGGATAGTATGTAGTCTCAACGATGGGTAGCCGTAAAGTTGAGTATAACGACGTGGAAAGAAACGTCAATCTCACAGTGGGCCAAGCTGTGGGTAACAGCTAGTGAAGTGAAAGCTCAACGCGTTATGTTAGACGTAGAGCAGTGTTGTATACGTTCCTCTAAAATAGGAACAAAAACCCGTTCCTCGTTCCTTCCCCTTTTTGAAACAAGGTCCCGTGACAAGTTCCTATATTGAGAAAGGAATGCGTTCCAGTTACACATCGAACATTGTAACGTGTCGTTACATTACGTTACATTTGATTTTTTAAATTAAAATCTGGTTTCGGTTAATCCCGAGGGGAAATGAAGTGAGCAATTTAAAACTTACATCGAACTACATATATTATACGAATATGAACACCGCCGGCAGCAGAGTATCTGGAGAAAAAAAAAATTCAAAGAAACGCTCCTAGCCGGCTTTTTTTTCTCGGGAAGCACCGTACATACTCCAGACATGTCTAACTGCAAATTTGGCGCTCGTCTATTGCAAGTGTAACACATATGGCGCTTTCCACTTGGCTCTTCAAATGCGCAGTCAGGATACTGACCTTCGGATGTCAAAAAGAAAGTTACTCACATGCACCAACATAAATGTCTTGCACAAGAAACCGCATCGAAAGGAACAATACATAGGCCTTTAATGAATGTTGATTCAATATTACAGTATTAGTGAAAAAAGAATGTCCAGAACCTATATTCGCAACTTAGTATAGTCCTTTGTATAAACTCAGCAAGAGTTGCCTCTAGATGTTGGTGTCGGAAAGACGAACCCGTTTTTTCGTCAACCCTTCGTTGGCAATGCTGAAGAGCCGTACCACCATAGCGTTTGAGGGTACTACCATGTTGTACTTGAGGATAAGTTGCTTCAGTTCCTCAGGCTCAGGAGACTGCCTTGTGCTAGCATACAACCCACACTCGCCATTGACAGTGGTTGTTTTCTGTATATTTCGTTTGACGGCCGTTGAAACACTCTGTGGTGCCATGCACAGAACTTTGACCGCTCTGGATTGCTCCTTAAATTCTGGCACGCGCGAGCATCGGAGCCAGAGCACCAACAACAGAGCTCCAGAGTGTTACTCGGCCGGGTTGAGAGTTCATTGTCGCCACTTTTCCGCAGTCTTGTCTGCTGAGTTTATGCTAAAGTTTTTGAGTTTGGCATCCGGCTTCTCGTTGTCGGAGCGGAGGAACCCTGCGCACGGCAGCAGCCACCCGTTTAGGGCTACCACCTCTTCAATGAAGGAACTCAGGTCGGGATAAGGGGAGGGAAATTATCTTGTTCTAACATAGAGAGGCAATGAAATCACTTTTTCTTATGGCAGTATCTTCCAGACAAATTCATTGCTTCTTTATTCTTGCGGCCTCTTGAAGTGGTAATTCATCTGGTTACATGCTCCTCCCCTCAAATCCTGTTGCTGGAGAATGTACTCGTAAAAGTTGTCGCAGTCCACGTTGAAGTTCAGCTTTACTTGAAGCTCTGTCTGGACAAGTTCGCGCTAACTTTTTGTTCCGGAGCCTGACGAGCCTTGTTGACCCTACTGTGGATCGCGAAAAATTTCCTAACTGGGTAGTCCTGAAGAAATCCGGGACATATAGCTGTCCAGACAGGGATGGCACGGGACTCGGGACGTTGTATGAAAATCTGGGAGTGTCCCGCGAAATCCGGGACTGTTGGTAACCCTCCGTTAGTATACGCTACTCGGCTCACGATCAGTGCCCGGCTGAAGCACTGGTCAGAACCGGTCCGTAAAAATACACCATAGTTGTCGCACTGCTATGATGCGAAAGAAAGGTGGCGCAATAACTCCCATCAAAATTATAAAACCAATCGTCAAAGTAAACCTAGCACGTGGCACATTACAAAACCGATGGTTCGCTCGGTGCGTGAGAAAGTTTTTCGCAGCGCGTTCGAGCGCCATGGCCGTGCAGTAGGGCGGTGGAACGTTTGAGGTGAGATTCGGCTTGCAGCTCGCAGGGATGGTTGTTGTTGCGCATGAGATCAGATAGCTCTCACATCGCTTTCGGCTTCAGCGGCAGTTTTTTCAAGAATCTGAGGCTTAAAACTTCACTACTGCTTTTACACGCGGTTAGAGCATGTCGGCTGCCCTGATGTCCACTGACAGACAGCAGTGAAGTCTCGTACGGCCCCTTCGGCTGGCACGGCTGCCTGTACTGTAGATAACACGAGTGCGATGAACACGGTAGTCTCGTCTTCTGCTCGGCTTTCGCGTTCCACTTTTGTGCGCAAAATAAGAGGTGGCGGCAGAAGACGAGTGAAAGGGGCGCCTCATGCGGATCTGCAGCCGGCGTAGCGACAATACCGGGCGCATCCGGTGCAGCCTGCCCGACAGGCTGCGGTTCGCTGCGTGGTTATTGTTGTGTCGTTGACCTTGAAAAACGCGTTCTGTGGAAGGGCGGGCAAATTCGCCAGCTTAATGGAAGATAAGCGCAGTAACCACCTGTGGCTTTTTGTACTAGCATCAACGCCCCAAAGCCTCGACATAAGAAACAGCCAAACCCCAGCGATGCAACGTTTCCAGAAGGAACACCTTTTCCTCTGCCATTCCTTCGTAAACGTGACGAGTTACCGTTACAGTTCCAGCTACTCTTAATGGAACGGCGTCATTCCTCCGTTCCTCCAAAAAGGAACTAGTTCCAGTGACACCGTTCCTTGCAACGCTGTTTCGTACAACACTGGCGTAGAGTAACGCCGAGACGTACCCGCTTTCACGTAGCCCTTCGCCATCGCTCCGCCGGGCAGACCCTTGGGATCGTAGGTTTCGGTAGAGAACGTGGTATGTTCCTGCTGTTGCACGCATAGCAGAGGGGACCTTTATAGGAAGCGTAGTTTTCTATTCTATTAGTACTTGCTACTAATGCTTTTATAATGCTGACCTTTTTAATGTAGACCTAATTATATGTCTAATAGTGGTTTCTAAGGCCATGACGTTTTCAGAGCCTTTTATAGATCGGGAGCCGTCGACCTGTCGTGGCGTAGATGTGTGCTCGTGTACTGCAGGATCCATTTTGCAGAATTAGAACATGACTGAGACTTCATGCTTGAACATCTGAGCACTTTGACAAGCATTTTTAGTAGATTATGCCTCAATATTCGAGGTATTATGATAAGCAGAATCAAAATGAAGTCTGTTCATTGTGTGTACGTGTTCCCCAGGGATGACTGCAGTCAATGCTTAAAGGAGTACTGACACGAGGTTTTCGCTTTACGTTTTTTTCGCTACTATGCGTGCCTACCAGCCCACTAATCATAAAATTACATATTGCACGGTCGAGCGCAGTGTAAACATTCATTTACGGCATCGTTTATTTGTGTTAGTTTCGGTTTGGACAAAACGAACGCCGAGTGGCCGCCATGACAGGACGTATCACGTGACGTCACCATTCTTGCCGCGCCGCTGCCGCTCTGGACGCGCGCGCGCGGCGCGCGCCCAGACCGGCCGAGGTGTTCAACCGTCCCAACGCGCCCGGACAGCATGACGTCAGTCCCAAAACCATGACGCGAACACACGTCGGAGCAGCGCGTGCCAACCACAGCCAGCGCGTCGGCTTCGTCACGGGAGCACCGACGTCGGCAGTTCGGGGCAAGTAGCAGATGATGTCATGTTGGCACGCTCTGGGCTTTCTCGTGCGGGCGAAGATTAAAATGGATTTAAAATATGTTACGCCGAACGGTTGCTGTTGAAACTTGCTGGGAGATATCTCCTGATAAAAAGGAAGCAATTTACATAGTTATCTCAGCTTTGAAATTTCGCGTCAGTACTCCTTTAAGATAACTAAAACTTGCTCATACCTTTCGCCTAGGTTAAGGACTCTGAGTGGCTAAAACGTTGTGCTGCTGATCTCAAGGTCGTTGGTTTGAAACTCGGCCGCGGCGACCTTTTTTCTCATGCAAAGGAGAAGAATCATCATCAGCAGCAGGCCGAGCGGTCATGTTCCAAACGTGCTCCCGCTTTAATGCTAATGAAGGAGTCGAAATTAATTGGTATCGGAAAGTTTTTAGTTCCAGAAGATCTAGGAGGTCATCGCGCACACGCCGATACCGGAATTATTCCGAAGGTACGATTTCTTCGGATCTTTTTGGCGATTGTTTTCTCCGTTTGGAGCTAAGCCTAACCGATTCGGAACGCAATACATGGCGTTGATAGGCAGCTAGGCCTAACGCCGCTACAGATGGCTGAAGCAGAAATGATGCCTACAGAGACCGAGGAGTCAGGGATCCTCACCACTGACGACACAGGCCGGATGTGTGTAGAGGTCACAGGAGAGGAAATTACACCGGACAATCAAGGACAGAAAGCAGGCTGGACGACGGTCGGCCGCAATAAAAAGCCAAGGGAGGAAGGAGCTTTGGGCTCTGTGCCAGCAGCGCGAACGGAAGCCAAGACGTTTGCAAGGAAGGCAGCGGCAGCAGCTACGATGGCAGCAAGTCTTAACACTAACCTACCGAGAGAGGACGGCAAAATTATAGTAAGACCGCGTGGTGAACTGTGCGTGGCGAAGACCCCGCTCCCGGCCATCGAGACAGCTATCACTAAGGCAGCAGGCATACCCATAACCGATACGGAGCAAGACGCTTTCGTGGCAAACAAGGAGCAGAACATTATCATAGTGAGTACACCAGACCATGCCCGGGAATGCAAATATTCGATGATTAAGGAGATCGAGATCAACGGAAAGAAGTACGAGGTGAGGGCGTACGCGACGGTACCCGAGGGCACGATGAAGGGCGTTATACGAAACACGCCACTCGACCACTCGCTAGAGATGATTTTAGCCAAGGAGAATCGGCAACACCCCAACCATCATTGTCGCCTTCGAAGGAGAACGGGTACCAAGACAAGTGTATTACGGTTCCAGTATCCTACAGTGCAACTTATACCGGAAGCACTTCGATTTCTGCACGACGTATGGTGAAGTCGGGCACCGGAGAGATGTCTGCCCAACACGGAACGTGCGGGTGTGTTCCGACTGCGGGATGAAGAATCCAAATGAGGACACGACGAGGTATGCCAGCCCAAGTGCAAGTTGTGTAATGGCCCCCACCCCACCGGGAGCAACGGTTGCAAGAACAGATACAAGACACCTTACGTGGTGACCAAAAGAAGGTGGGCAAGGAAGGAAGCTGAAGAAGAACGGCGCAGGAAAGAGCAGGAGGACTTTGCGCCTAACAGTTTCCCAGAACTTGAAAGTGCTTCAACTAAGAATCAGGGAAGGCAACCACGCTCGTTGAGCAGGAGATCGGAACGAGGTACAAGTAACAGGAGAGACCTAAGCAGGGGCAGATCTAAATCGAGGGACAGAGTCTACTGGAGCAAGGTCGTCCAAAACGACGCTGGGAAAGGGGAATCTAGAGGCGGTCCGCCACACCGAACAACCACAAGGCAAGTCAAGACAAGGCGATACAAAATGAAGTGGATGTACTCCGCAAAGAGAACGCGCCGTTACGCAGAACAATCGAAAGCATGGATGAACAGATCAAAATGATCAGTCAGCAGCTACAAGCTCAACAAGTACAACAGGCAAGTCAGATTCGAGAACTGCAGCAAGGGCAACAAGAACAGCTACAACAACAGCCGCATCAAGTGCTGGAGGAGCAGCAAGCCGAGCCGATGAATGAAGACGTGGGAACTAACGGAAAGAAGCAACAAGCAGCAGCGGCCTCGGAACCATTACCCAAGAGAAGGGCCATCGAAAGCCTCAACAAACGCGAACTAGTAGACAGGGTGGACAAGTTAGAAGACACGGTGGCAAGCCTAATACAGTCGTTCAACAGCTTCAAGAAAGAGATTCATGGAAACAGTTAGGCAAAGTGTGGAAACGATCATACAACAGAAGGTTACGCCGGCCCTGCAGCAGAATATCAGCACGACCGTCCAGCAATACGTGCCGCCAGTGGTACAGCAGCACATGGCTGCAGCCGTACAACAAATAGGAGTCGAATTAGGCCTCAGTCCTGCTGCCGTACTACAGATAAGAGATGAGGTACACCTTAGCATGTCACCATGGAGAGGAACACCCCAAGCACAGTAGATGACAAGACCTTGGTCATCTGGCAGTGGAACTGCCATGGGTTTCATACCAAGAAGGCAATACTCCAGGTCCAAATCATGCAGTCAACCAGAAAGCCAGACATACTAGTACTACAGGAGACCCTAAACGAGGACGTACGGTTACCGGGAATACAGGGTGCATGCCTGTTCTCCGAGTCGAGCAATCAACGGCTCAGGAAGGGGAATATGTACCTTGATAAGGAAAGGAATATTCTATGAAGGAAAGGGAGGGTCTGAAGAAATCATCGGCCGAGCATATCATCACAGAAGTGTTCGTCGGAAAGAAGTGGAAACAGAGTATATACATCCTCAACGTATACAGTAGCCCGAGCAACCACAGACAGCGATTCAAAACTCTCATGAGTAAGGTCAGCAAAATGGCAGGACACAATGCCAACCTCATTGTTTGCGGTGACTTCAATGCTCATCACAGGGAGTGGGGATACGACGAGAGTCCGATCAAGGGAAGAGACCTCCTGGAGGCCACCCAAGAAGAAAGCCTAATCATAATCAAAATCATAATCATAATCAACGTGACAAGTTAAGGAGGTCCCCCTGCAGTCATTGACTTCGGGACCTCCTCCTGTATATACCCTTTGTATGTTGTTTTTTTTTGTGATAAATAAACCACCATCGAATCCAATCACGGACCCCGCACAACCAACGGGAACCGGCTCCATAAGAGATAGAGACACAACGCCAGACCTTACTTTCGTCAGGGTTACCAGCAATACCAGACTTCCAACAGGGTCCAATACAGGCCTCGATCTATGCAGCGACCATTGCATCCTAGAAATAAAGGTCCCCGTTGAAGAGAAGCCGTTCGAGAAGCGAATACACAAGCTGACGGATTGGGATCTCTATCACACCCTATTACCGGGGGAAGAAGAAGAAATCCAGGACAAAGACGCGTGGACAAGTAAAATATTGGAAAGCGCCAAGGGCCGCAAACTAAGGAAATCAAGACGGTACCGGAGATTGAGAAAATCGACAACCGCCTATCACACATGATAGACGCGAAGCTATCCATCCACAAGAGGTGGAAACAGCAACGTAACAACAGGAAGTTAAGGCAGAAGGTCGCCAACCTCAACCGTGCAATCCAAAAACACTGCACTGCGCTCTGCCGACAACAGTGGACAGAGAGATTTGCAATGCAGCAGATGGTCAACTACTTGTGGGTAAGACGTGGGCGTTACTGCGTCACCTGGTGGACGATACCAGAAACAAGTCTCGCCAACGTGACAAGTTAAGCAAAGTGTTGAACAAGCCACAAGAGAGCTAGGGCAGGGAAAGAGATGTAGAAGCAGATTGGTAACAAATGTCTACCGGCCAACCCCGAGGAAAGCCACCCCGACTACTGGGGACCGGCCAACGACAAGCTAGACAGGGACATTGAAGTCTGGGAGGTGCGCACGGCGGTTCAGGAATTGAACTGCCGCTCAGGCAGCCGGCCCGGACCGAGTAACAAACAAGGTGCTCAAAAACCTCAGCGAACCGGCGATGGCCAGCCTTACGGCCCTGTTCAACAGGTGCTGGAAAGAAGGCAAACTACCAAAACAATGGAAAACAGCAAAGACCATTCTAATCCCAAAGCCAGCCAAGCCACTCGGCATCGAGAACTTACGCCCAATCTCCCTGACATCGTGCGTGGGGAAGGTGCTGGAACACGTCCTCATGAATCGATGGCAAACGTACCTAGAGGAGAACAACCTATATCCGGACTCTATGCTCGGTTTAAGAAGCAAATTGAGCACTCAAGACGCTATGATACAAATCAAGGCGGAAATCATTGACAACAAGACCAAGGACAACCAGGCCATACTTGGACTGGATTTGCAGAGTGCCTTCGACAAAGTGAAGCACTCTGCAATCCTTTCCCAGATATGCGCCCTGCGGATGGAAACACGGACGTACAACAACGTACGCGACTTGCTCTCGGAGCGCACCGCACAGATACAAGCAGGCAGTGTTGCGGAATGGGCATCAGCATTCCATTCCAATTCCATTCCGAGGAATTAAAATTTGTCGTGATTCCATTCTTTCAATTCCTCGGAATGACATATGTTAGCCCATTCCCACTCCTGGAATGGATGGGAAGCTCAATTCCATTCCTTTAATTCCGCATCGTAAAAATTGCCTCAGGTGCTTTATGGAGTTGCCGAGAAACGCAACGTGTATCTTACGTTATCGTACGGGTTTAAAACTGCAAAGGTAAGCAGAATGTGCCACTTGTCACCAAAGTTGGCGGGTGTTACAGGTTGTTTACATATATTGTGCAGAACAACTACCCAACGCAAAAAATTACCGTCCCGTCCTATCGAAAGTAGAAAGAAGCGTGAAAGCTAAAAATGCGTCCAGCTTTCGCTGAAAGTGCTGCTAACCGATCGTCAGACCTTCAAGCACCCAAATCGCTGGGGAAGAACGAACCCATGAGGCAATTTTTGACAAGTAAATGCAACTACGAACGATCTAAATGTATGTACAAAGTTACGTGGTTTATGAGATAAAGGTAAACGTTCATTATTGTACTCCTTTTTCATGATCGAAGCGTGTGTTGTCTCATGTACACCCGTTCGTTTTTTGCGATTTTGAAGTAAGTGTTTTGACACAATGGAAGTCCAGTTTCAGAGAGACAGAGAAAAAGAGAGACTTCATTTGCGGTACCCGGTTTTACACACGCGCCGTGTGTAGAGACCTTATCAGAGCTGTTCGTTCGAGCAACCGGTATAAAGGGTAATGTAATAAATTTTTGAGAGAATGTGCTCGGTCCTACTAAGAAAGCATTCGCTTTAAAAAGGTTCAGTGTCGCACTGCCCCTTTTTGCATAATAAGTAACGTATCGAGTATATATTGTCACGAACACAAGGACGATGCAGTTGTCTTGAATGAGAAACACGTTTATTGGAGGCGAACTTGTACTCCCCTGAAAACTCAAAAGAATACAGAGGCGGCGAAAGCAGCGGTCAACAAGTCACTTGCACAGGCGTAGTGTCGTCGAATCGAATGCCCCGGCGTCCGCACTGCAGCTTTTATTCTTTCGGCGCGCGGTGGTTATCGAAACGTCGATTCACATTGAGAACATTGTGGATCTCAAGAAGATAATCTGGACTGTCACGTTAGATCGAATTGCTCTCCCCTATCACAACAGATAACACATGCGGCACAGAAAGAAAGAATGGAACAGGGGCTTCCCTTGGCGCAAGTGATACACAGACCGGCGCAGCCGGCGGTAAAAGCAAAGCACAAATAAACAAACCAATGTATGGTTCGCGGCATTACCCCCCCCCCCCTCTAAGAGTGCATCGACCAGATGCTAACATAAGCGACAGTCCGAACAAATGAAATAAAAGTTTGTCATCGTCCGTAGAAAGGTTTTAAAGCGAACCACGTGGACGACTTCAGGCCGCGTGCGTTTGTCGTGATGTGCCGGAGTCACCATCGGGGATCACTTCGTAGGTAAGTTGGCCAAACACGTCGTAGAATCTGGTAGGGTCCGAAATACCGTCGCAGGAGCTCTCACTGAGTCCGCGTCGTCGGATGGGAGTCCAAACCCACACACGATTGCCCCTGGTTGGTACTCGGCGTCTCGGCGTCGGAGGTTGTAGCGGCCCGCGTCCACCAGGTGCTGGTCCGTTATACGAACTCGAGCGAGCTGGCGGACCTCCTCCGCACGTTGAAGATATCCATGGGACGTCGGCGTTGAGGTCGTCGTCTTCTACGTGCGGAAGCATGGCGTCGAGCATCGTAGTCGGCCTTCTACCGTAGACAAGCTCGAACGGCGTCAGCTGCTGTCGTCTCCTGGATAGCCGTGTGTACGCAAACGTGACATACGGGAGCACTTCGTCCCAAGTCTTATGTTTCAACGTCAACGTTCATTGACAGCAATATCTGCGATTGTCTTGTTCAGACGTTCTGTTAGTCCGTTCGTTTGGGGGTGGTTACGCCGTCGTTCTTCGGTGATCCGTGTTTCTGTAGCGTAATACTCCTTGCATCAGCTCCGCAAGTAAATGCCGTTCCGCGGTCTGCTGATTAAGACTTCCGGGCTCCATGTCGCAGCATAACTTGGCTTATAACGAACTTCGCCACTTCTTGTGCAGTCCCCCTCGGAAGAGCGGCTGGTCTCTGCGTAGCGCGTCATGTAGTCTGTCGCTACCACAATCTACTTGCTCTGTGATCGTGACGTAGGGAACGGGCCTAAAAGGTCCATTCCTATCTGTCGGAAATGGTCTCGATGGACGGCGATCGGTTGCAGAAGCCGGCGGGTCTTGTTTGGCGGCGTTTTTCGTCGCTGGCAATCACGGCCAGCTCCGGACGTAGTGGGTGACGTCAGAGGTTAGGGCCGGGCCAGTTAGTACCTCGCCGTTGATTTTTTCCATAGTGCGGGCTGTGCCCAGATGTCCGAAGAGGGGGTAGTCGTGGCACGCTTCCAAACTTTCGTCACCAAGGTCCGCGGGGGATGACGAGAAGGTAATTCGCTCTTGTTCCGGGGCTGAAATTCTTCTTCACGAGGACGGAGTTTCTCAGGCTGAATGCTGGTAAGCTGCGTTTGAAGGTCCTAGGAACGGCAACGTTGCATTCCTCGAGGTACTCGATTATGATGCGTAAGTCGGGGTCGGCACGCTGCTGGGCTGGCTAGGTCGGTCTCCGTCACAATCCCGAAGAACGCGCTGTGTTCATCAGAGTCTTGTGGTGGTGGGTCGACGGGGGCGCGGGACAAGCAGTCGGCGTCGGAGTGTTTCCTGCCAGATTTATAAACGACTGTAACGTCGACTGGAGACGGCCAGAGGCGCAAGCTCCACCGCCCAAGACGGCCAGAGGGGTCCTTCAAATTGGCGAGCCAACACAGCGCATGATGGTCTGTTACAACCTTGAAATGCTTTCCCATACACGTATGGGCGAAATTTTAAAAAATCGACCATATAATAGTCAGGCACTCTTTCTCAGAGGCAGAATAGTTTTCTCCTCCTTCGACAGACCACGGCTGGCATAGGCGATTACCCTTTCGCAGCCGCTTTGCTTTTGGACAAGAACGGCAGCCAAGCCTTTATCACTGGCGTCCGTGTGCATTTCCGTTTCGGCATTTTCGTCGAAATGAGCGAGCACGGGCGGGCTTTGCAGGCGTTTTCGCAGCTCGCAGAATGCTTTTTCTTGGTCGTTTTCCCAGCTGAAAGGGGTGCTATCTTTCGTCAAGCGCGTTAGTGGCTCTGCAATGCGTGCGAAGTTTGCGACGAAGCGCCGGTAGTATGCGCACAGCCCGAGAAATCTTCGCACGCCCTTCTTGTCTTTCGGCCTTGGGAAGTTCGCAATGGCTGAAGTTTTTGCCGGGTCAGGTAGGACTCCCGCGGCGTTGACGACGTGGCCCAAGAACTTGAGTTCCCCGTATGCGAAACGGCACTTTTCAGGCTTCAGCGTCAACCCCGACGTACGAATGGCTCGAGTACAGACTCCAACCTTGCAAGGTGTTCGTTGAAAGTCCGGGCGAATACCACTACGTCGTCGAGGTATACGAGGCAGGTGTGCCACTTAAGGCCAGCTAGCAGTGTCTATGACTCTTTGAAACGTCGCTGGTGCTGTGCACAGCCCAAACGGCATCACCTTGAACTCGGATAGGCCGTCTGGGGTTATAAATGCAGTCTTCTCTGGGTCTCTCTCGTCCACTTCAATTTGCCAGTAGCCGGTCTTCAGGTCCATCGATGAGAAGTACTTCGCGTGGCAGAGGTGGTCGAGGGCGTCGTCGATTCGGGGGAGGGGGTACACGTCCTTTTTCGTGATTTTGTTCAGTCGCCGGTAGTCAACGCAAAACCTTAATGTGCCGTCTTTTTCTTTACGAGTACGACGGGCACAGCCCCGGGGCTTTTCGATGGCTGTATAATGTCGTCGCTGAGCATGTCGTCGACTTGAGTCCGGATGGCTTCCCGTTCGTGTGAAGAGACGCGGTACGGTGACTGTCGGGTAGGTCGGGCTCCATCTTCGGTTAATATTCGGTGCTTCGCTAGATGGGTCTGACGTAGTTTTGCGCTCGACGAAAAACATTCGCTATAGCGACGCAGAAAAACGAATAATTTGTTCCGTTGTTCTTGCTGTAGCACCGGATTCACGTCGAAGTGCTGCGGGAGCTTGAAGGTTTCTACGGGTGTGCGTTCAAAGTCGGCGACCGCGATCACGTCACTTGCTTCTTGCGTTTCTTCGAGGAATGCAATTGCCGCGCCCTTGTTAATATGCTGGTACTCCTCGGTGAAATTAGTAACCAAAGTGTGGGATTGGTGTTCCTTGAAGAGCGCAATGCCTCTTGCGACAGACACACCCACGGTCGAGAAGCACCCTTTGATCAGTGTCTGCGATAGCGTCGACGTCAGGAGCAGCATCTTCACAGTAGACTGCGACCATCAAGCTTCGCGGGGTGGCAGGCTGACATGATCATCGGCAGTACTTACGGCAGCACCTCGTTCGGGGTTCGGTTCCGTCGTCATGGAGTGATGGGGGAAAAAGTTATTGACTGAGTCTGCAGATCGATTATTGCACCGTTTGTCCATCAAAAAGGCCATTCCAAGAATTACGTCGCGGGAGCAGTTAGGCTGAACGACGAACGCCGCAGGGTACGTTGTGCCGTCTATGGTGACGCGCGATGTGCACGTTCCACTTGGCGTCACGAGGTGGCCTCCTGCTGTGCGTATGTGCGGACAGTCCCATCTGGTCATAACTTTCTTCAGTTTAGACGCAAATGGTCCGCTCATTACCGAATAGGTCAGCTCCCGTGTCTACGAGGGCGACTACGTGAAAGCCGTCGATGGACACCTTGACGTCAGATGCAGTCTTCCTCGAGTTCCGGGTTCGTCGGGGCGTCGTATCTCTGGTTGTACGTGTTGACGTCGGGCACTGTGCATCGTCGTTGTCGTCGTCTTCTCAACGGACGTCTCGGTCAGGTCGGGTACGCGTCGCGCCGTGTAGCTGTCGTCGTGTTCGGGAGTCTCGTCAGGGTTAGGTAGGGTCGTCGGGATGAGGGCATGTCGTGAATCACTGTCTTCAGCGCGTCCTTGCGTCGTTGGAGGGTTTCCAGTTTTTCGCCGTAGAGCAACTTCACCTCCAGAAGTTGCTGCTTTTAGTTTTCCCCCGCGTGGGCTGGGGGACCTTCCACGTGCGAAATCAGCATTGCTTTTGCGGTTAGGCGACTGGTATGGGTAGGGCGACGCCGATCGGTGTGAGCGGGCGGGTCCTCGGTTGGTGTTGGACAGGTATTTGTCGATCTCAGTAGGGCTGCTGGCCGGGTCGGGGGCGTGGGGCTGTCGACGGAGAAACCACGCAGTCCGAGCCTCCTGTACGGGCAGCGACGATAGATGTGATCGGCTCTCCGCAATGTTAGAACAGCGGTGCGATGATCTGGCGTTCGCCAAACGTCAGTCTTCCTCGGCGTCTGGGTTTGGACTGTGTACGGCGGTACGGTCGACGGCGGCGACAGTGGGGACGGCGGCGAGAGTGGACGGCGGTACGGTGGAGCTTCTTGTAGACGGGTTGGAGCAGGGCGGGGTCGACGAACAGCCGCGGAGTAGGTCATCGCCTGTGGCTCGCGGGGTGCCTCGGATGGCATAGAAGTGCCCAAAGCGTGTTCGACTTCTTCGCGGATGACGTCAGTCAGAGAAGCCACTTGAGGTTGCGGCGTCGTCGGAAAAAAGCTTCCGAAGCTCCTCCCTGACCACTGCACGGATGGTCTCACGCAGTGTGTCGGAGCTTGTAGCCCCGGCACCGATCGGAAACCAGCACGTTGACCGGGCGATCGTACTGCCTCGTTCGAACTTCCAGCGTCTTCTCCATCGCGGCCGCCTCAGACGAAAATTCGGCCACCGTCTTGGGAGGATTGCGGACAAGGCAAGAAAAAAGCTCCTGCTTACCCCTCGCATGAGAAACCTTAGTTTGTTTTCTTCTGTCATCTCCAGATCCGCACGTCGAAACAACCTTTTCATCTCCTTAACAAAGATCACTACCCATTCGTTGGGGTGCTGCGTTCGAGTTTCAAGTGAAAGCGCTGCGCGTTCTTTTCTGACCACGGTAGTGAAGGTATTAGTTAACTCGTTTTTGAACTGAGCCCAGTTTGTCAAGGAGCTCTCGTGGTTCTCGAATCAAGTGCAAGCTGAATCTTCCAAATAAAAGAAAACGTGCCCGAACGTTTCTGCGTCGTCCCACTGTTGAATTTCCGGACGCGCTCCAGTTTCTCCAACTATTCTTCTGGGTCTTCTGCGGGGGCTCCTCGGAATGATGGCGGTTCCCGTGGCTGCTGCAGAACGACAGGAGGATTGGCTTGGTTGAGCATGGTGCTGGTTGCGACGTCTTTCTTCTTCTTCTCCGGCAGTAGACCGGACTCGGGTGGTAAATCTTGCAGGCGGAGGCTGGCTCTTGTTGGACTGGCTTGGCGGCTTCCCGAGGTTGTAGTGGGTATGAAGGGTGCGTACCCCGCACCTCCACCAGATGTCACGAAGACAAGGACGATGCAGTTGTCTTGAATGAGAAACACGTTTATTGGAGCGAACTTGTGCTCCCCTGAAAACTCAAAAGAATACAGAGGCGGCGAAGCAGCGGTCAACAAAGTGACTTGCACAGGCGAGTGTCGTCGAATCGAATGCCCCGGCGTCCGCACTGCAGGCTTTTTATCTTTCGGCGCACGTGGTTCTCGAAACGTCGATTCACATCGAGAACATAGTAGATTCAAGAAGATTATTCTGGACTGTTCACGTTAGATCGGAATGCTCTCCCTATCACAACAGATAACACATGCGGCACAGAAAGAAAGAATGGAACACGCGCTTCCCTTGGCGCAGGGATAACACAGACCGGCGCAGCCGGGCGGTAAAAGCAAAACACAAATAAACAAACCCAATGTATGGTTCGCGGCAATATTATAGTATTTGCACGTTAGTGGGTTTTAACGTTTGTTATTGAGCGATGCGAGATGAAACTGGTATTACGCTCTTACGTTTATGTAGGCTTTTTCCGCTTCAGTGCGCAGTCCGTCGCATGCTATCTTGCTATCTGCTTTGCGTACCAAAGTATCAACGCCATTAGTACGCTGTGGATGACTAAGAGACATGTTCGCGCGGAGCTTGCTCACATGTACACGTATTCTAAATGCTACTTGAATGATTTTCAAGTGAATATACAGCATCGAGCACTACACTAATACTACTGTACCAATGCGAGAGACGGGAGGGCAGCGGCACAGAACACCTTTAACAGTTTTAATTGCGTAGCGTTCTTTGCCGAGTACTCCTACACCAGAGCCGTGTAACGCTCTGCAGTTCCACAAAGTGCAGATATCGCGAAAGTTCCCAATGTAATCGCTGTTATGGTGTAAATGGATATAACATGTCGCACAAAAATTCGAAAAACTAAAAAAAAGATAAGAGAATTAAATAAAAATTACGAAAAATGGCGAAACGTGTAACGCCCTCATTTCCACAAAATGCAGATTTCGTAAAAGTTTCAATGTATTCGTTGTAATAACCTAAATGGAGATGATTGGCATTACGAATTTTTGAAAAACTAAAAAATAAGAAATATATTGAAAAAATACGGACAATGTCAAATCGTATACCGCATGCTGTTTCCACAATAATGCATCATTCGGAAAAGTTCCACTTGCAATCTTTGTAATAGCGTTAATAGACATATATTGTTCGGACGAAATTTTGAAAAAAATAAAAAAAAATGAAGCCAAATATAAAATAATTAGGGAAAATGATGAACCATGTAACGCCCTGCATTTACAAAATATTGCAGATTTCGGAAAAGTCCCAAATGTAATCGTTGTAATAACGTAAATGAAGATAATTGGTGGGACAGCATTGAAAAAAATGTGGCCGAAAAAAAACCTACACTCACGACAGGCGGCGTAAGAATTCTACGCATTAGTAGATAAGTCCCTGAATTATCTACTCGTTGTTTTATGTTTCATGAGCGAACGCTTTATATTGTTAGCTCCAAGACTTCGCAGCATCATCTTGCGGTGAGAAACACCGTGCTTCGGATGTGTGCCGTTTGTATCCCCTCCGCTTCTCCACGCTATTCCCCACTTGCTGGCCTGGCTACACGGCGCTTGCCAGTGTGAGAAACGCCGGTCTACCATCGGCGCCACGGGACAGTTGTACAGAGAAGCTATGCCTCAATATTGCATATTTCATTATTTCCTCCCTCCCTCCGTTACCCGCAGCTTGCCAATGCTTGAAGAGCCGACCTAACAGCACCACCCCACAGACGTGCTTGCGCAGGTCGAAGTTCACTTTCACACACGCTGCGGCAGGTTGCGCGGATTCACTCACTCGAGATAGCGGGTATGCGTTCTCCTTTTCGTCACCTTTGAGATATACCGACGCAGTCGTCGCCACAGACTAATTAAGTAGCTGGAAGGCGCCAGCAATGGTGACACCGTCGTCTAAAAAATCCCATTCCATTCCCATTCCATTCCGGGCAAAAGGCCCTTAATTCCATTTCCATTCCATTCCTCCAAGCGTTGTCGCCATTCCATTCCCATTCCATTCCGGCATCTCCAAAAGGTGGAATGAATCCGGAATCATTCCAATTCCGGAGTGGCAACTCCGCAACACTGCAAGCAGGTGACCACACCCTCAAAGAAAGGAAGCTAGGAAGTGTGGGAACTCCCCAAGGGTCAGAGATTTCACCGTTACTCTTCAACCTGGTAATGATTGGCGTCGCAAGACGACTGGAAACAGTACCAGGAAGTGAGACATGCGATATACGCGGATGATATTACACTATGGGTGCCAGGTGGATTGCGACGGACACATCGAATCCTCCCTGCAACAAGCTGTAGAATCCATAGAAGATCAACTGCACGGCACGAGCCTGGTCTGCTCCCCGAGTAAATCAGAACTACTGATTATTCCCCCGACAACACGGCTCAAGCAAGACAGCAACATCAAGCTACGAACTAACAACGGGCAAACGATCCCTGAGGTCGCAAAGATCAGAGTACTGGGCTTTCTGATTGAGAGGAACCGTAGAAACAAGGAGACTGTCACCCGTCTCATTGGTAAAGTCGCGGAAGCTACGCAGCTCATTAAGCGAGTGGCAAATAGAAGATCTGGTATGCAAGAGGACAGCCTGCTACGGCTGATCCAATCCTTCGCAATCAGCCACATTGCTTACGCCGCGGCTTTCCACGAATGGCTACTACATGAGCGTAACCGTCTGAACGAGGCGTACAAAGCAGCTATCGGTGTCCTCGGTCTGGCAAACACGGAGAAGCTCGTAGAGCTCGGTATCCACAACACGTTAGAAGAAATCAGTGTACCCCAGAGAGTAGCACAACTCGAGCGCCTCAAGGGATCCAAGACTGGCAGATCCATCGTTGCCAAACTAGGACTGCAAACAGTGTCAAACACTCGGCTCCTCAACAAGCAAGAAGATATTCCGGCTGACATCAGGAATGCAACCAGGGTCTATCGTATCCCCCGCAATATGGACCCTACTCACAACAGAGAAAGAGTGGCTAGGGCAAAAGTCATGCTTGAACAACATTCTAACGTGCCCAGTATCAGATTTGTGGACGCAGCCGAGTACAGTGACCGTAGATGCTTCACGGCTGAAGTCATTGATGCAAAGACTAGGGGAAAAAATTAACAGCAGCCAGCATCGCAACACGCGAAGCACAGAATGCCGAGGAGCTGGCCATCGCCATGGCCATCGCCGACCCGGAAACAACAACAGTGCTGTGTGACTCAATGGGTGCAGTGTGTAACTTTGCCAAAGGCCGAATGTGCAGTAGAGCAGTGCGGGTGCTCACCGCGGTGAACCGTAACAAACGGAGGATAACAGTGAAGTGGTTCCCCGCCCATGCAGTGAACGATGTGTCACAGACAATGGCCAACCACAACGAGACGGCTAATACTGTAGCGCGAGAATTAGCAGGCCGCGCGACAGTAATGGATTCGTCTGCAGAGTGGAGGATGGAGACCAAAGATAGGTTCGACACCTTTCAAGGTGTAACCAAGTATTACAGAAACAATAGAAGGGTGATGGCACCGCCACACCCCGAGCTCACTAGGGAGCAAGCATCAATATTCAGACAACTGCAGACCAGTTCAGTACTGACCCCGGTCATAATGCGGAACATATCACCAGAACTGTACCCAGACGACACGTATGTGTTGTGTAACAACGCCAGAGCGACTGCTGCCCATTTATTGTGGGACTGTGAGGTTACACCAGTAGAGGCTTCAAACAGGACCGACCTCCCGCCGTGGTATCAAGACGTCACGCGAAGTTACAGCAAGGAGGACCAACTTTCAGCTGTCCAGCAGACCCTGTCGGCTCTCGAACGGCAGCACCGGAGTGAAAGCTGCGGGGCGCCATCCTCCCTCCGGGGAAGGGGGCGACCACCACTGCAGTGAGTAGCGACGGTGCCCGTCTAGTAGAGTGGCCAAAGGACAGACGAGTGGCTCCGTCCGGGCGTAGTGGCAACACTACGTCTGTTGCCGGCATTTAATAAAGTCTTTTTCACTCACTCACTCACTTACTCTCATGCAAAGCGAAAGCGCCCGTTTGTTCGAGATTTCCGCGCACGTTAAGTGCGCCTGGGTAGACTAAGTTAACCCGGACCCCTCCACTACGGCACGCCTAATTACCTGTGTAGCATCGGCGCGTTAAAACTCATAATCAATCAATCATAATTTCGTATGCTCTCTACGTCGTGCGCTAAAAAAGCTTCGCGGGTGATTCACCATCACAGAGTGTAATAACACATAATGTTATACCTATTTTCTACTTAACCGAATTATCTTTACTGTTCTTGCGTTGTCCATTTTCTGTGCTATATCTTGGTTCCCGCGCTCAAATTCTAGTCTACAAATCGAAGTACTCCTTTAGCAACATATCGCTCCCTGAAGGGCATGTACGGTGAAACCATAGTTATAACGTAGAGCTGAACCGATTCTCGTACCGTGCGCGCTACCCGACCGGTCGGTCGAGTGCCGCGGCGTGATAGCCCAAAAGCGGTTGTGTTCATGCTTAGCTGCAGCCTCCGTCTACCGGGTACCGTACTGGAACTGGTTCGGATCTGTATTACTATAATTCACGGAACGGGAGTGATACATATAAAAGCGAAAAGTAAATTATCGGACAGTTCTGGGGTCGGTTTCATGTTATGGCCGCTCTCGCCATATTTCCTTCTCTTCCTTAACATAATTATTACAGATTGTTTAGGTGATTTTGTTGCGATCGATACGCAAATTCTCTAACAGTGAGCTTGTGGTAAACTGAATTGCCGAAGCCAATAGACAAAACAGGTGTTTTCTAAAAATACCTTTTATCTGCCAGCACTCTATATTCTCCCAAAGGGGAAGGCCATTTCTAAAGTTCAAGGAGGAGCGAGTATACGCTAATAATGACCCGTTTCACTGCAGCCGCCACCAAATTGCTTTGTTTTGTGGTGGGAAATACAAACTGTCTCGACGGCATCTATGAGGTCGCACCAAGATGTTTTGTACAATTGTATTCGCGCTTCGAGAGTGTGCAAATATTATTCAGTTCGCGCTCTACACCAAGCTGCGAACTTGTTGCTGCATAGAGTACAGGACTCGGCCAAATACGTTATTGGTCGGAGAAAAAGCGTTATTCGCCGCGGGGGTCCCTATCTTAAGTCACGCTGTTTTACGCCAGATGTCACAGCGGGCTCCCAGCATCATGTACACTACGACGATGAAATAAACACGTCGGTGTTTAATTATGGTTAAAATAATGTAGAAATTTTCGGTGCGAAGGCGCTGCTGTCGACTTGGTGTAAACAAAATAAGCGCTATTGTTCCCGGCACCCTTACGACAGAATGACGTTTTGCCTATGGTGACGTGTCGGCAGTAGCACAAAACCTCAAGGAAACGTTGTATAAAAAAAATAATAATCGCTGTGGGTGCTCAGAACAGAGGCGTTTAAATGCCTTCAAGAGCAGCTGCGCGGAGGGTGCAAACACTAGAAAGCAAACACACCAGGATTCCGGGAAGTAGGACGCATCAATTATATTTTTCTTGACGACTTTGAAGAAGCGGTGGTGTCACTTATCTTTGCCGTGCATTAGCCGTCTTGGCGCGCCAGACAAGGCGTTGTTGCCTGTCGAGCCATTCGATTACCGAAAGCAAGCATTGTACGTAAAAATTCGTAGTTATCAAGTTGTGCTAGCCTAGTGTGACTGTAGCGGTAATAAATTGACAAGTAAAATAAATAAATATACTGACAGATGAACGAAACTCGGCGTAACTGTAGAGTAGTCATAGGAGCTAATTGTCTTATAATTTCTTTCGGGATTCTTTTGAGAACGCAAGAGTTGGTGCCGTTTTACAGTTTTTGCAATCATATTCCTTCCGTTAATGGTCATGCTTCACTGAGCAACACACCATGTGGAAAACCAGCTCAGAAAGACTAAGCTTACACGATTCCCTTAAAGTCGGCTGGCTTCCCCTCTAAATGCAGGGGTGTTGCGCGGAAAACATTTTTTTTCAGGAGCAATATAAGCCGTGTTATATCAAAACATGAGTACCTTCGTGTAAATGTAATTTTTAAAGACGATAGCTTTCTTGGGCTACTTAAAGAAAGAAATTTTGGTCTGCCTGTCTGTCTGCCTGTGACTCGATTCAGCCACCCGGCGAAAGTAAAATACAGATTGCGCAATAGTCTTATATACTCACAGCCAAACGAAAACTTCTTAGCCTGGTTTATATGTTCATACTTCTCGACATTGCTAAACAAGGACAAGACATTACGCAAATAAAAGACAGGAAATTAGTACTCAAGGGATATTTACAGTGTTCCATTATTTAAAAATTCCTGGGTGCTTAGTTTTTCGATAGCAAATGATATTCTACATCTACTGCAGAAAACCACCGCCTGCTGTTGCAAGCGCCCCCTCCTGGCATCATATGAAAAATCACACGGAAACAGCAACGAAAGGTTTCACTAGCTAGGTGCCACGTTCTGCTTAGAACGCACGTGGACTATGGTCACGTGGTTCTATAAATATTGTAGTCGGTCGCCTCGATTCACGCGCATCTCCGCCATACTGCAGCGCTGGCATCGAGGAAACCAGCCTGTAGCAGTGGAACGCGGTAAATTCAAATCGCCTTGAGCAAACCTTTGGTGTGATTACCTTGGGATGAGCGCCATGGTACAGGAACAGCATGAGAGGGGAGCGGGAAAGCAAACGAGGGCATTTCCTTGGCAATTCTATACAAAGACTATCGCCTTTTGAAGACATTTTTATTTAGCTTTTCTATACTGGGTACCGGCCTTTGCGGGGCCGAACAACCTGCCCCAGAAAGAGCGTGACACCATGCCAGCAGAGACTCGTCAGCGCCAGCCCTTGAACAGCTCCGCCGTTAAAAGTTTGACACATATAAGCCTTGTCGGAACGGAACGGTACTTCTGAACACGTTACTATAGGTGAACAGAAGTTACCTGCCATTATATTGGCATAAGCGTATAATCAAGTTATTCATCATCATCCTTATCGTCAGCCAGGTTCTGTGTACTGCAGGACGAAAGCCTCCCCCAAAAATCTCCAGCCACGTCTGTCGAGTGCTACCTGAGTCCATCATCATCATCATTATCAGCCTGTCTACGTGCACTACAGGGCAAAGGCCTCTCCAATAGACCTCCAATTATCCCGGTCCTCTACTAACGGCGACAAATGTATCCACGCCAAATTTTTGATCTCATCGACCCATCTAACTTTCTGCCACCCACTGCCACGCTTGCCTTCTGAGAATCAGGGCTGCGGAGTCATGGTGTAGACGAGCATTCTGTAAGAATACTAGAGGACACCGGCAATGGTTCCACAGCTGCGATATTCCTCCATAAGGAGAGCAGTAAAATACCGGTAAGAAAGGGCGTCTTCTAAGGAGACACGTTCTCTCCAATGTTATTTATCGCTTGTTTACAACAGGTATTAAGAAGATCGGATTGGGAAAAGGTGGGGGTAAGGGTTAATAGAGAATACCTCAGTAACCATGGGTTTGATGATGGCGTAGCCTTGCTAAGTAACTGGGTGCACGAATTGCAAAGCATGATTAACGCACTGGACAAGCAGAGTGAATCGTGGGCCTGAAAATTACTATGCAGAGAACTAAAGTAATGCTCAATAGCCTCGGGAAAGAACAACGGATTGAGATAGGTGGCGAGGCAGTGACAGTGGTGACCCCGGATTCCAACCATTAGGCAGATACAATTAGACGGATAAGAATTGCTTGGAGTGCATTTGGCAGGCATTCTCAGATAATGAATGGCAGCCTACCATTGTTTCTGAAGAAGAACGTGTATGGCACCTGCATCTTACCGGTACTCGTCTACGGGGAAAAAACTTGAAGGCTCACTAAAAGGGTTCAACTTAAATTGAGGACCAGTCAGCGTGCAATGGAACGGAAGATGATAGGCGCAACGTTGAGGGACAAGACAACGGAGTGGGTCATAGAACAAACGCGTGTTAACGACATATTAGTAGAACTTAAGAAGAAGAAATGGACGTGGGCCGGGCATGTAATGCGAAGTCAAGATAACCGTCGGTCAGTACGGCTGACAGAGTGGATCCCTAGAGAAGCTGAGTCCCTGCTCTCTCCACAAATTTTCGTAGCTCACATCTCCATCAAGACCTCGGCCGACCCCTGACGCGTCTACGATCTATTCGCAGCCCCTCTGTTAAACGGATGGTCTACCAATTGTACCACATGCACATGACGTGACCCGCCCATGAAGTGAAATTCCGAGAGTTATTTCTTGTTGACGATGCTTGAAGTAAGGTATCGGCCATTCAAGCGAGTAGCATGCCTAGCAAGGATAGGTAATGCTTGCACTGTATATAAATAATATTTGACTGGAGAGGCGAGCCAATATACTTCCTGTGTTAGGAACACATTGCGAAACTTGTATTTTGGCATGGCAGTGTACGCCAAGTTTGTGTTTCCCAGCGGTGTCATCTTGATCCAATCTTTCATTTAACGTTTCTTGCACCATTTTCTTATCAATCTTCATATGGTACATAAAAACTGAGATGGGTTAAGTCTTAAAATTCGGAGCTATCTGCTTACTTGCAGCCATGTTTGAGAACCTCTGTAGAACAAGGCGAAATTTTTGTGTTCAGAAACTTTCTATTCAGTTTGAAGACAGTTTTTACTATTCTTATTTGAAAGTAGTGGGTTCTAGTATCAGTCGGTACGGGAAAGTCTAATTAATTATCACCTGCAAACTATATATTAGCACACCTCTACTGCCTGGATATGCACCCGAAGAAGAACACAATACCGATGCCAAAGCTGAATAAACCCTGATGGGCTCCGAACCGGTAGTGTCCTACCCAGCATGGTGGGTAGCGCACTCTCTCCTACCATGTTGGGAGAGAGCGACAACGATGCGAGACGGGTGGGCTGGCGTGAGCTGCTGCACATTTAGCCCCCGCAGTAACTTCTCCTCCTATGTAAACAAGCTTCCAAATAGATTAATTTCTACCTGACAATATCCACACAACATGGCCATTTGGTGCTGGTGCTGTGGCTTTCGTAGAAGATACGTTTGTACGGAACACGAATTACGGGGGGAGCTGAGAACATTCTGAGAAATGGAACACGATACTATGATATGACCTACTTTGTACCTCGTGTAGAACTTTCTATTATGCGTTTCGAAGCCTCCCCTCACCATGTGAGAAGAATCGTGGACTGCGCCCTCCGAAGCTAGTTGTATACTCCCTATCCATCGCCCGCTGCTTCCTGTCTGCCCCAGTCGGTATATTAACCTCTCAAGGTGGTTGGTATTGCAAGTGAGGAAGCGGAGTACCCTCATACGGCACTGCTGCTTCCCTTTCTTGGCGCTTACCCTGTCGCTCTGTCTAACAATACTCTTTCAGCCGTTCTCTGGCACAGCTGTTTCCCTTTGCCTGTGTGCGCTGCTCGGCTCGCGCGCTTATTTTTTGTACTACCGGTTTTGTTCACCTCACAACGCACTCCATGAAACGCAGAGATCGTAGACCTTCGTCTTATAAACTGCGCATGAGCGCGATTACTATGGTGTGGATAGCTTGCAGTAATGGTGCGCCTACCTTCCTCTACTTCAGCGCGAACACAAAATCATGAGCGTAAACGATATCGTGCCAACCAAATGTATTACGAAGCAGCGTTAGCAAGTCATATAGTGTTGTTTCCGTCTGTTTATCCTCTTCGAAAGACGATACTCTTCCCTTGACGACTTAAATGCGAAAATGTTGCTGTGTGTCTGTTTGTCGATCCCTCGATTCAGCCTTCCGGCGAAATTTCGAACATTTTGTCAAAAACAAGCATATACCGTCGGCTCTCGATAATTCGAATTCGAATGGAAATTTTCCGTTAATTCGAGGTGACATGCTGATCCCGGCAATTTTACATGCATTCCAATTAAAAATATCGGTCGATAATGCTAAGCAAAAACCCATTTAATCGGCAATTGGAAATTAATTGTAATAAGATGCATCGTGGTGACATTCCCTTCTCGAGAAAATTCAAACTTTTCAATAGCAAAAGCAGCGCCGTGTTCTGTACTGACGTCGGCGCCATCTCAATTGAGGCAGCACACAGCTGATAAAGGAGCAGGCCAGTTGAGTGTCGCGCCAGCGTATGGATCTCTCTCTTATGAGGTCATCAACCTTTTTCGCTGCGCACAGCGCTGTGTGAGCAGTCTGTGTGGTGAACCCATCCGCATTCTATTTTGAGGGATAAGTCTCGAGTATCCTGGCAACCATGTCGTACGCTCGACTTGGCGACGAAAGTCGATATTCTGAACGGAATCAAGAACGGAGGCGTGCTGGGGCTTAATAACAATGCTCTTACTGTGTTCTTCGATGAATTGGAAGGTGTGTTAATTCGAAGTTGCGGTCCCAGCGAACTTAACGGAAGGCGAATGTCTCAGCAGAATCGTTCAAAACTTCTCAAAATGCTGGCACCATTTGTAAGCGCGAATAACCATGAGCTCCCGCGTTCTTTTAGTTAAGGTTACACGTTCGGTTGGCTTTTGTGATAGCAAGTAAAAAAGTTCCGCATTAAAAATGGCGCATGTAGGCGCCAGATCGTGCGAGATAAAACCAAGGAAATGGAGAAGGGAGATCGTGCGCTCGTGCTGTTCGCGGCAGTAGAAGAAAGAAAAAATAAAGAAAAGTATGAGCGCTATCCTAACAGGTGACGCGCGAGCAGTGTGAAGGCGGGATAATTGAATTCCGTTGAACAAACGTCCATTCACTTAATCACAAGAGGAGCGAAGGGTGAGTGGAAGAGCGTGAAGGGCGGGAAGGGAGAGCGGATGAAGGGTCGCGTGGAAGGAACGACAGGCGACTTTCGTCTTTCGACGACGTTTGCAGCGAAGCAATCAGTTACGCACCCAATTTTTATTCAAATTCCGGGCACGAAAATAGCGGCTACCTCCTCTGTATAGACCGTGTTAACTACTCCGTCCTCGGAGCTGCCATTTTATCAGTGGGCTGTGCTATCGGCCCTATAATTGGCGCAGTCCACAGGAAGATGTAACGGCGCATGCGCAACACAGTCCAGACCCAGTCCTGATCTTATGAAAGATTAACGGATAAAGGTTTATATTACTCGTTTTGTTTGTTTATCGTACTAAGATTACCTCAATATCACCTCTTACAGCCCTTTAGTTACAGTTGCGCCAATTATCCTCGGATCATTTTTGGGCGTCTGTCTCCCGGGTATATGTAACGTTTTCCAAAATAAATATACCGAACAAGTGGTGTACCCAGGAATCCGCAAAAATAAAGAGGGACAGCATAAAATAAATAAGCAAGGGCAAACCAAAACGTAGGAAAGAAGGGAAAACCAATGAATTAATAGCCAAATGAAAGCAAGCCGTGCCAAATGGCCGGGGTGATTGCTACGGCGGAAATTGGGTTGTTGTCCACAAGGTGGCCAAATAGTTTACCGTTCTGGTGATAGCAGAAATTGAAGCCGCGTAGGGTTCGTCAATAACTCGCGAGAGAAAAACAATTACATTTCGGGGTTGCTTGATCGCAGCTGGCGTAAATGGTCTGAACGGACAATTGGGCTAGTTTGAGTTTTCTCGTGGAGGCGAAAATAAAAATGTCTTGTGGTCGAGATTTCGGCGCATGTTAAAGATCCCCAGGTGGTTAAAATTAATCCGGATGCTCCACTAACGCGCGCGTTATCGCCTGGTTTGCGTCAGTGTGTTAAACCCTACTATCAATCAATCAATCAATCAATCAATCAATCAATCAGTCAGTCAGTCAGTCAGTCAGTCAGTCAGTCAGTCAGTCAGTCAGTCAGTCAGTCAGTCAGTCAGTCAGTCGGTCGGTCAGTCATTCAGTCAATCAGTCAGACAGTCAGACAGTCGTCAGTCGGTCGGTCGGTCATTCAGTCAGTCAGTCAGTCAGTCAGTCAGTCAGTCAGTCAGTCAGTCAGTCAGTCAGTCAGTCAGTCAGTCAGTCAGTCAGTCAGTCAGTTGGTAACTTGTTCATCTTTGTGACCGCCAGGATGAAAAGTTCTTGTTGTTGTCCGTTGTCCATTCTTCGCGACGTGTCGTTTGTCGTTTTTAACTTCGTCCCGGTTTCGTGAGCGCTTTCAACATCAAGGTGAATGACCAGGTCCATTCACCCTCACACCGATGAAAATGTTTCGGAGGAAATGGGGACGGTGCGGTGAACGATTCTCCCCCACGTACGACACTTCCCTAAGCTCTTAGTTGAAGTCTGAAGCAGCGTATGCAGCAGTTGTTTGTTCCTCAGCTAATCAAAATAAATTTGATAATTCAAGAAGGAAGTGCTGATAGTTTTGTGGGGGCCCAGAACATGCACTAACGTCAGGGGCTGTAAAACTCAATCGTGTATCAGAAAGCACAGAGGGACACAACCAAGCCGCTATAGGAAGCCTGGTAAATAAATAAAATAAATACGAGAGGCAGTTTTGAAGGCACAAATGAGAAACCTATGAGGAAGTGTCTGATCGAAATTGTACAAGGAATCAAAGCGACTTACCTCAATACGAATGTTCAGCCAACTCTAATCCTGTGATATTTACTTGCAGATGAGGAAGCCAAGCGCTCGCAAGTACAGAAACCCGCATCAGAGACACTTTCGCGGCAACTGGAGGGCTTCTCATCTGGCTCTAAGCAACGCCTGGAGTTCCATTGTTCGCAGCTGTCAGCGCTCGAGAATCGTCTTTAGTCTCCTCGGAGGGTGTAGGGTATGATTGAGTGGAAGTTAGTGTTTAAAATAAGCATGCCTCTACGCCGTAATTTGACAGCCGACTCTCTTGTGGCGTCGCCCTTTCCACTTAATACAATCACTCAGGGGGACGGTTACCATAGGAGAGCGCTGCGGTTAAAAGGTGAGGAGCACATGCGCAGACGCCGAAGATGGCTAAAAATTCCAGGCGCGCAGGTGGAGCTCTCGAAATGTTTTTTTCTTATTCTTTATAATTCGCCGTCGGTCTCGTCGACAATCCAAGGAACAATAGAAAGAGCCCAGTAAGCATTTTATCATCATCATCATCACCAGCCTATCTACGCCCACTGCAAGGCAAAGGCCTCTCCCATTATTCTCCAATTATCTCGGTCTTGTGTCAACTGTGACCAATTTATCCCCGCAAACTTCTTGATCTCATCTGCCCATCTAACTTTCTGCCGCCCCCTGCAACGCTTGCCTTCTCTAGGGATCCACTCTGTTACCCTTAATGACCAGCGGTTATCTTGCCTTCGCATTACATGCCCTGCCCACGTCCATTTCTTCTTCTTAATTTCTACTAATATGTCTTTAAGGCCAGTTTGCTCCCTGACCCACTCCGCTCTCTTCTTGTCCCTTACTGTTACACCTATCATTTTCCGCTCCATTGCCCGCTGAGTCGTTCTCTCCAAGATTCTGCCCCGTAGGTGAGTACCGGTAAAATGCAGCTGTCATACACTTTCTTCTTCAGCGACCATGGTAGACTGCCAGTTCATTATCTGAGAATGTCTGCCGTATGAACCCCTCCCCCATTCTGATCCTTCTAATTATCTCTGCCTCATAATTGGGATCTGGGGTCACAACTTGGCCTAAGTAGATATATTTGCCTTACCACTTCCACTGCCTCGCCACCTATCTCAAACTGCTGTGCTGTCCCGAGGTTATTGATCATTACTTAGTTTTCTGCATATTAATTTTCAGGCCCACGGTTCTGCTCTCTTCGCCCAGTGCGGAAAGCATGCTTTGCAATTCGTCCCCCGAGTTACTTAGCAAGGCAACGTCATCAGAAAATCTGAGGTTACTGAGGTATTCTCCATTAACCCTTACTCCCACCTGTTCCCAATCCAACGTTCTGAATACTTCTTGTAAGCATGCTGTGAATAACATTGGAGAGATTGTGTCTCCTTGTCTGACACCCTTCCTTATAGGTATTTTACTGCTCCTCCCTATGGAGGATGATGGTAGCTGTAGACCCATTGTAGATATCCTCTAGTATTCTTACATAATGCTCATCGATCCCCTGGTTCCGTAATGCTTGAATGACTGCTAGGGTTTCGACCGAGTCAAATGCTTTCTCATAATCTATGAAGGCTATATATAGGGGTTCAGTATACTCAGCGCACTTCTCTATCACCTGATTGATCGTGTGAATATGGTCCATGGTTGAATAACCTTTACGGAACCCTGCTTGTTCTTTAGGTTGACTGAAATCTAAGGTTGCAGAGATTCGGTTAGCGATTACCTTGGTAAATACCTTGTAGACGACTGACAGTAAGCTGATCGGCCTGTAATTTTTCAAGTCCTTCATGTCGCCTTTCTTATGGATTAGGATGATGTTCGCGTTCTTCCAAGATTCCGGTACCATTGCGGTCATTAGGCATTGCGTATACAGGTTTGCCAGTTTTTCAAGTACAATTTCTCCGCCATCCTTCAAGAGGTCTGCCGTTATCTGATCCTCACCAGGTGCTTTGCCCCCTTTCATTTCTTTCAAAGCCTTCCCTGACTTCTTCGGTCGTTACTGGTGGGATGTCTATCTCCTCTGAACTACTGTCTCGTTCGGCATTATCCTGTATGTCCCGGCTACTGTGCAGATCCCTATAGAACTCCTCGGCCACTGTGACTATTTTATACCGACACTGTGAGTAAGCATTGATACCGTCGCTATTTGGCTAAACGTTCCTGCGGCCCCACAGCAAAGGCGTCTTTGGGAAAATTGCGCTCATCAGACCTGCGACCGGCCGAGGACATGGCACCGGATTCGCTAGGCCGTTTTACTGCGCACCTTAGGCTATTGTTCGGGCACGTGCAGCCCAATTTGGTTGCAATCAAGGCAACCCAGCAACTGTGATTGTAAGCACGGATGTTTTAAGTATTTAAATATTTTGCGCCAAATGTTCGAACAACGGAGCTGTTTGGGTCGCGCAATATCCGTGCGTCGCACGGAAAAATCTCTAAGGGTGAGGTTAAGTGGCTAGTGGGCAAGGATCTCATGAGCAGTTGTTGAGAGTGCGCGTCTCAAAAAAAAAGCGTCGTTAGGGAGGTACCAAGATTGATTGAGTGAATTGATTGATTGTACGGTTTAACGCGCAGACGCAACGTAGGCGATGAGGCGCGCCGTAGTGGAGGGCTCAGGTTAATTTTGACCACCTCGGGATCTTTAACGTGCGCAGAAATCTCGTACACAAGGGCGTTTTTGCTTTTCGCATCCATCAGAAAAGCGGCCGCCGCGGCTGGGAATCGAATCCGCGACCTCGTGCTCAGGAGCGGAACGCTTCAGCCACTGAGCCACCGCGGCGGGTAGGTACCAAGAATCGAACCCAGGACCTTAACGCCATGAAACCGGCAACCTAACCACTGGGCCATCTCGGGGGGTTACCAGCGGTGGGAACAACAACATGTGAAGCCAATTTAAAAAACAAAACGCTTCCACTGGACGCAATCGACCCTGGGCCCTGAGGTTGGGAAACCGGCGTCTATCCGATCCAGCTATCTTTTTTTGTTGCCTGGCTTTGACAATGCATAACACTATACAGTTCGGCATTGTAAAAACACACGCATGTGGGAGATGAGGCCGCAAGCCATCAATGGACTGACATTGTCAATTTAAAGTGGCCTCATTGTGGTCAGCTTCTCTATTTTTGGCAGCCACTCGGGCGATTCTTCCTGCATTTTAATAACTTCAATGTATCTAACAAAGCTTTCTTTGAAACACTCCCTTGCAAGCGTCGCATCAACATCACTGTAGTGCCTTGACGTGCGCTACCGCCATACTCGGTGGAGGCCCAGTTATTAGGTCGTAAGGCACTCCACCCTCTTTGTCCACTGCTAGGAATCGTATGCCGTGTGGGTGTAATGGTAAATCGACTCGTAAAGTGACCTCTGTAGAACGTCCCACAAGTATGCCTCCTCCCAAAAATACAAAAAACATGGTGTATCGTCTCCCTGACTTACAGCTGAAGCAATGTGTCCCCACGGTTCAAGGAGCCCCATTCTTTACATATAACGTCTTACGAATAATGTTTCTGTATGCAATCTAAAGAAAAGGGACTTCACCCCTGCCTGTATAGACATTCTCTTCACCCTTTTAAGCCCATCCTGACCGGAACCTCCAGACTATGTATCTGTGTACATGGAAACCGTGAATACAAAAAGTTTACGCTGCCCATGACTTCGTTGAAAAATCCAAAAATACTTCCAGGCATACACTCCGTAGTAATAAAAAAGTCAGGGAGCTCCCTGCCAAGCCTTACTGTGCACACCGTGCGGAGAAAGGAGTCGCTCACTTCCCACAGGACAAGAAATATATTTACTAATTGTCGCACAAATAAATGCGTTAGCCCCCATCCTCCGTTTTTCACACGCCTGAACAGGTTGTTGCGACTACACCTCTTCCAGTTTGAGGCCAACACGAAAACGGTGAACACGCGATGCAGCTACTGTTTGTTCGTACTAGAGCAGTACAGCACCTGCATCACTTACCAAAGTTTGCATGCGAGAAATAAATTACACACTGTAGCCCTGGAAAACGTTGATAAAAAGCCCCCTTCCATTTGTCCGATTTTGCGGAAATTTCTTGTACCTGCTCTTGCAATGCACTTCGCTATCTTTACAAAATTGAAGAGGGGCTCCTTGGCACTTCACTGGGGTTGTTACCCAGCTTGCGTGCGCGAAAGTGCTGCAGGTGTATTGCCATTCGCCATGCCAGAACCCCAGGCACTTTCCCCATTTACTAGGCTTCCGGCCGTAGTACTGAACAGCTTTGTGAACTGAACAAATCTTGTAATACTACTCGCCTTTTTTTCACAGAACACCGCAGTATCGTCAGAATAAGCCAGGAGTTTCAATTCGGTCTCGAAGAGGCGGAACCCGCCAATCTCTATATCTTTTAGGACACGCAAAACCAAAGTATCATTACATATGCAAAACAAAAGTGGGCTGAGGGGGCAGCCCTCCCGCCCAGAGCGTTTTACGTCAATAGGCGCTCCCAATGTCTTATTAACCAAGAGCAGCGTAGTGCAATTTCGGCATGCCAAAGGTACCCCTTCCCCCGGATTTAGAATACTACAGAGCAATGCTCTTCTACGCAGTCATACACATATTTAAAGTTAAATAATCTGCCTTTCAATAATATTCAATCCAGGCATTGTTGTTCGGGCTTTGTAGAAAGAATTTGTCGTACTCCTAAGCCATTTCTCGTTATTTTGGTGGTATCACGTTATCCAATGCCATGACCAATGATGCCTTAGTTTCAGTCCAAAGTAGGCTTACCAGCAGTATTAGTATTTCGTTTGTACCAACTGTACTTTGGTCCCTCCTGAAAAACTCACACTCAGTGGCACAATTTTGGCCACGTAAGGGAAATACACGAATGTGCCACAACTCTTATCAGCTGCTTAGCGGCATCACATCTACTCTCGTTATCGTTGAGTTGGTCAAAGCTTCTATAAACACCGTCTTTGCGCTGGCATACCACGTCTGTGAAGCTGTCGGCAAAATGCAACACTAATTGTTTAACGCCACCACACATATATCAACATAATGGCAAGAATTTCCCTTATGGTAAGGACGTCGGCTCCTTGCATGGCTTTTAAGCAAAATATAAAGATGGGGGCTTCTGAAATAAATGTAGCACTGGCTCTTTCGCAAGGGGCATTTTGATGCTTGGATCTTCGATATCTGGCCCTGGAACATTCAACAAGATCAACACTGCTTACAAAATTTGAGCGCTCCGAGTTTCATTTACAATTCTAACAAGCTTCAGAGCGTTTATTCTACAGCTGCTTTTTTTCCGAATATAGAAGTGGCGGTATTCGCCAGACTGCAAAGTATAATGTACCCAAAAATTTGTGGGTGAAAATTAATGTAGATTACTGCAGCAGCTTTGGTTATGTTATTTGGTTGGTTGACATATGAGCAAAATGCGCTATTGCACGTGCCAATTTAGCTGCTGCTTACCGAGAAATTCGAGTCATAATATTCCCCTCGTGCAAAATTACGAAATGTGAAATTCAGGAAAGAAAATTGAAATATTTATAGCTGGAAAGAAAAGGTCTTTGTCGCCACATCCCGACCTTTGCCCAAAAAAGATTCAAATTTGCTTAGAATTGTACATACATTTTGCATATGCCTCTTGGAGATGAACAGGTTGTTAAAATAGTATTCGGTTAGCGGGATGGTGTAGGAATCCCACTGCACAGTTTGTGATGGCGCAGTTTTTGTCACCAGGAATGAAACTCATGAGTTTTGAACTCAGCTAGTTCGTACGAGCGAAGGGGGTTCAGTTGAAGTGTGGGCAAGTTTAATATATTGCTACGCAGAGGAAGAGTTTGTGCATAGCCTATGTATACATCACATCGGGACATGTGCGAGGTACTATCCGAAAGAAGATGACGGTAGCACGTTCGCACTCAGGTAACGAGCTAGACGGCGAAGTAGCAGAGGATCTTTCGTCTTGCCTGCGCAGTGCTCTCAGGATTGTAAATACACTGTGTGGATATCTCTTGTACCGCTTGGCTTCACGTCTGCCTCCACGCCACCGTAACATCTTGGTGGAGGTTGCCAGACATCCCCTCCTTCTCGTCTCAGCTATCCGATTCTGAAGGCATCGTGACCCTTCATCACGTATCTCCGAAGCGGGCGTCATATTACTCCTGCCAGCATGGCTCCACTAGCCGCGTTTAGATGAATGCGACAAGTGGCGCATCGCATCGCATCGCATCAATTTTCTATCGCATCGCATCCTTGTAAACGGGGCTAATGCGCTCGGAAAGCGCGATGCATTAATGCGCCAGACCGGGGTGGATTGAGACGCGTAAGTTGACTTTCGAAGTGCATGTAAACGCGAGCACATCGCATTAGAAATTATGTCGACAAAGGAAAGTAAGCCCTGCAAACGCAGCTTTGCATTTTAAAAACGTCTAAATCGAGTGTAAGACGCCAGAAAATGCGAGTCGTGAAGAAAGAAACAGAACCAGCCGTGCCGAAAGCTTTGGAAGCGCAAGAAACGCTGCTTTACCCTCGATGTGCGACACGGTATGGCGCCACCATCGCACCAGGGGTAAGGCGCTACATGTAAACGCTAGCGCATCGCATTACGCGTGATGCGCTAGGAAATCTGACGCGCTGCTATCGCATTCTGTCGCATTCATGTAAACGCGGCTACTGAGCGAGTCGTTGACTCCATTGGTCGTCGTTTCGCAGCCCCGCGAGCCCGGTTTCTTCACAGCACTGACGATGTTGACGCCGAAGATTGGACAAAGCGCTACGAGCGGATAAGCGCCCACAACCGTTCGGACCCTACGTTCATGCTTGCCAATCTTCTTTTCTCCTTGAGAGGTGCGGCACTCACGTGGTATAAAACCAATGAAGCCAGGTTAACCAGCTGGGACTTCTGTAAATCCGAACTCTTGAGAATATTCGGCAATCCCATCCAACGTCAGCTACGCGGAAAAACAGAACTTGCATCCCGTGCCCAGGCATCGACCGAACTGTATGTTTACTATATTGTCACGAAGACAAGGACGAAGCAGTTGTCTTGAATGAGAAATACGTTTATTGGAGCGAACTTGTGCTCCCCTAACAACTCAAAAGAATACAGGGGCGGCGAAGCAGCGGTCAACAAAGTGACTTGCACAGGCGAGTGTCGTCGAATCGAATGCCCGGCGTCCGCACTGCAGGCTTTTTATCTTTCGGCGCGCGTGGTTCTCGAAACGTCGATTCGCATCGAGAACATAGTAGATCCAAGAAGATTATTCTGGGCTGTTCACGTTAGATCGGAATGCTCTCCCTATCACAACAGATAACACATGCGGCACAGAAAGAAAGAATGGAACACGCGCTTCCCTTGGCGCAGAGATAACGCAGACCGGCGCAGCGGGGCGGTAAAAGCAAAACACAAATAAACAAACCCAATGTATGGTTCGCGGCAATATTCACGACGTTCTGGCTATCTACCGTAAGGTCGACGAGAAGATTATGAGCAGGACAAGTTTGGGCATGTGCTTAAGGGAACAGCTGACGACGCTTTTCACTTGCTAATGTGTAAGGGCTGTACTACAGTCAATGCCACCTTAAACGAATGCTGACTGTTCGAACAAGCGAAGAGCCGCCGTATCACGCAGCAGTTCCAATGGTGGCCCAACACCGCTGCGACTTCTTCCTGCAAGCCACCAACCCCCCAGCCGTTTTCGTCCGCGACGTCCCACCACGACTCCCTCGAACACACCGTCCAAAGGATAGTGCGCCGCGAACTGGAAGCCACTGCTCCTGCCGTTACTCTGCCCCATGCGGTCGACAGCCCTGTTCCAGCCATATCGCTGATTGAAGCTGTCGTTCGAGACGAAATTAGCAAAATGGGTCTCCAGCAAGTAATTTCAGTCCTCCTGCCGGCCGCCGCAGTTATGCTCCACCTGGACCTCGCTATGTGTCCGGCCTTCCACGCTACCGAAATCCCGCTGACTAGAGAACAGCCGACGATAAGCCTATCTGTTTCACCTGTCGCCGCGTTGGCCATGTCTCTCGGTACCGTCAGAATCATTGGCTTCGAGTTTCCAGGAACAACTTCTCTGCAGAGCGTTTCCTCGACTGACGTGCCCCGCCGTTTTTCCCCTCGCACGTCGCTAGAATCCGTCGCTAATGCCGCTGGCTCTGCCTCCCAATTTGTACGCTCGCCCCCGCCGCCGCGCCACCAGTCACGTTCGCCGCAGCGCCGACACCTTTCACCATCAGCACCCCGTCGACGCTTCTCACCGGAAAACTTATGGATGCAGCGCCCAGAGGTGACGCTGCATTCCGACCCCAGCCCGAAAATTCTCTTTTGACGACACCGACTAGAGACAATTTAATCGACGTTGATGTAGATGGTGTCTCTGATGACCGCTCTTATAGACACTGGCGCACATATCTCTATTATGACTGCTCCCCTTCGTCGTCGCCTCCGTAAAGTTTTGACGCCAACCATGTCGCATGTCCGTGTCGCTGATGGAGGGACGCCGCCCGTTACCGGAATGTGCACGACCCGTGTGACCATTGCGGGTCACACAACGACCGTCGTGTTTTCTGTTTTAGAAACGTGCACGGATGCTTTGATCCTGGGCCTTGACTTTTTGTCGGAACATTCTGCACTAATAGATTCCGCAACGGGTTTACTACGCCTCGAAGTACCCCTTTCGCCCGATGCTGAAGACGCCCCAGTTTCCCCGTCGTTATGCTCAGCTTAGTTCATCCGTCTGCGCCCTGAAGCCGTCACCGATGTTCCCTTGTCCTCCCGCCACCCTCTCCCTGACGGTGCGTACCTCGTGCCCCCTCCCACCAACCTTCTAACGCGCAATGTGATCCTGCCGAACTCTGTCGTAACCACCAAAAACATGCAGACCATCCTTACAATTCTGAATTTTGGATTGCATTCCCAAGTACTTCCCCGAGGAATTTCACTCACCTCAGTTTCTCCGCTGCACGACATCGAAATTTCTGCGCTACCCGTCGGCACTTCTCTACCGGCTTCCTCGCGAACTTAGCGGAGATATTTGTCACAATGATCAGTTCCGAACTTTCACGACCACAAGCCCGAGAAATACGCGCGCTTCTTCTAACGTACTGTGACATTTCTGACTTCCAGAACCGCCCCTTGGGTCAAACACATGAAGTAAAGCACCGGATTGACACGGGTGATGCCAGGCCACTCGGCAGGCGACCTTATCGAGTGTCCCATGCGGAACGTGATGTAATCCAAAAAGAAGCAGGAAAAAATGTTCGATAAAGACATGATCGAGCCTTCCTACAGCCCGTGGGCGTCCCCAGTAGTTCTGGTGAAAAAGAAAGACGGCACTTGGCGCTTCTGCTTCGACTACCGCCACCTGAATAAAATAACCAAGAATTACGTATACCACTGCCCAGAATAGACGAGGCCCTCGACTGATGGTCTTTACCAATTACACGTGATCCCGTGTTGTTGTGTGCAATGCGCCAGCGACCTTCGAAGGCACGGATTCAAATGGTCGACGTGCTTGTGTTACTTGGACGGCGTGATTGTATTTTCACCATCATTCGAAACTCACCTATCTCACCTTTTAGACATTCTTTCCCTTTTCCGACGTGCTGGCCTACAACTAAAGTCTTCTAAATGTCGATTTGCTCGCCGCTGCATTACGATCCTCGGCCATCTCGTCGGCGCTGAAGGAGTTCAGCCTGACCCAGACAAAGTCAACGCCGTGAATAACTTCCCGGTTCCATGTTCTGCAGACGCCATCCGTAGCTTTCTCGGACTTTGTTCCTATTTTAGACGTTTCATCAAAAGCTTCGCTGATATCGCCCGTCCTCTCACTGACCTTCTCGAGAAAGACGTCAAGTTCTTCCGGGGTATCGATCAAGATAAAGCTTTTAACACCCTAGTATCCCTCCTTACGTCCTCCCCAGTTTTAGCCCACTTCAACGCTACCGCTCCTACCGAAGTGCTAACCGATGCCAGCGGTCATGGGATCGGCGCCGTACTGGCTCAACGCCAGGGTGCCCACGACCGCGTTATCACGTACGCCAGTCGCCTCCTCTCCTCTGCCGAACGCAACTACTCTATCACCGAGCGGGAATGCCTTGCGCTTCTGGGGGCCATTGGCAAGTTTCGCCCCTACCTATATGGACGGCCCTTCACTGTCATCACCGATCATCACGCGTTATGTTGGCTCTCTTCGTTGAAAGATCCCACCGCACGCTTGGGTCGCTGGGCACTACGCCTTCAAGACTATTCTTTCTCCACCGTCTACAAGTCTGGTCGCCTTCGTCAAGACGCTGACTGTCTATCTCGTTACCCAGTTGACCCTCCCGAACCTCTGCCCCAATCCTGCTTGCTTTCCATTTCGGGATTACTCCACATCGGTAATGAGCAGCGTCGCGACCATTCTTTGAAATCCAGCATAGACAGTCTCACCATCGGCTCCCCTCCACCTACCATGCATCTGTTTCGACTACAGGATGACATCCTTTACCGCCAGAATCTCCGTCCAGATGGCCCGGAGCTCCTGCTTGTTGTCCCTAACCACCTTCGTTTAGACATCCTCAAAGAATTTCACAACCTACCTACGGCTGGTCACCTGGGTGTTTACTGTACGTACGACCGTGTGCGTCGTCGATTTTTTTTGGCCGACCTTTACCGTTCTGTCCAACGTTATGTGGCCACGTGCGACCTATGCCAACGTCGCAAGAAGCCCACCGCCTCACCGCCCGGTCTCCTACAACCGTTAGACATCACCACTGAGCCCTTTTATCGTGTTGGAGTCGATCTCCTCGGTCCGTTCCCGGTGTCGACCTCGGGCAACAAGTGGATAGCAGTCGCCACCGATTACGCGACTCACTACGCCTGTACCCGTGCTCTTCCTACCAGCTCCGCATCCGATGTTGCCGACTTCCTTCTACGCGATGTCATTCTTCGCCATGGAGGACCTCGCCAGCTTCTTACTGATCGAGGCCGCTATTTCTTGTCCCGAGTTGTTGATGACCTTCTCCATGCGGCGCAACACAACACAAAGTCACAACTGCTTACCACCCGCATGACCAACGGTCTCACGGGGAGGCTCAACCGGTCGCTTAAAGAGGTGTTGTACATGTACGTCTCCACCGACCATCGCGACTGGGACGTGGCGTTGCCTTACGTCACGTTCGCTTACAATTCGTCCCGTCACGACACTTCAGGCTCGTCCCCATTCTACTTGCGCTACGGTCGCGAGCCATCTTTGCCGCTTGACACCCTTTTACCGCCTTCTCAGCCCATAACTGAGTATGCCGAAGCCGCCATCGCTCGTGCCGACCAAGCTCGCCAAGTTGCGCGCTCTAACCTCCTCTCATCACAAGTCTCACAAAAGGCGCGCTACGACTCCGACACGGAAACCTTTACTTTCCGCCGGAATCACTTGTTCTGGTGTGGTCGCTGTCGCGCCGCGCGGGACTTTCTGAAGAAACTCCTCTTTCTCTTTCCTGGTCCTTACCGTGTCATCCTACAAGCCACCGATGTCACGTACGAAACATCAGCGGCCGTGTCATCGCCAACTTCCCACCGCACAACAACGGCAGTTGTTCACGTAGCCCGCCTGAAACCGCACCATGATCCACGACCGCCGTCGCTATAATTAGCACCGAGACGGCGCTTTCTGCCGCGGGGGTTATGCTACGCAGAGGAAGAGTTTGTGCATAACCTATGTATGTATCACATACATACATGTGTGAGGTACTAGTCGAAAGACGACGGCGGTAGCGCGTTCGGACACTGGTAACGAGCAAGACAGCGAAGTAGAAGAGGATCTTTCCCCTTGCCTGCGCGGTGCTCTCAGGATTGTAAATACACTGTGTGGATACCTCTTGTACCGCTTGGTTTCACGTCTTCCTTCACATCACTGTAACAATATTTTCACTTTAGAGCTCAACGACCCCCCCCCCCCAAAAAAAAAAAAAACGAGCCCTCTTTGCGCATTTGAGAAAGGCCAAGAAAACCTTTTAGTGAGCAAAATAGTAAGACTGGGACCATAGTCCAAAAATCTGTGTTTGTTTCGACGTCTTCTCCATGGGCACCAAAAGGTTTTGGGTTTACAGTTGAGAGTTCTAGAGGCTGCTCTACGCTCCTATAATGGATGCGCTCATAGAATATAACACGCAATGCAAGACAATGCAAGGGCTGCTCTCAATGATTTGAAATAGCCGCCAACGACGCACCGCGATGACGTATGCGGTGACGTACGACCGCAACTGCGGAAGAAGCGCGTAAATCACCTGATATAGTCGCCCCGTAAAATTTTATCGCGCTGCTTTCATGCAACCGAATCTATTTGTTTTCCCATTGTTCCAGTATAGGTTGTAAATTTGCGATAAATGGACAACATTGTTGTCATGATGACGTCGTAAAGTTGTACTGCAACGAATATTGGAAGTATCGCTGAAAACGTTGGTGAACATGAAATCAGTGGCACGGCTCACCCCGCCATCGCTATTTGACAGATGACTGCTTTGTATGTATGTACTGCGCGTAAGCAATGTGTGCGATTTTGACCTTGCGTTTGTGTGCGGTCGTAGTGTTTGCGCTATGGTTCAGTGTCTTGGAGTAATGAAGGTGATTTGAATACCATTCGCAGCAACGCATACCGCGCACGAGTGCTTTTTTTTACTTTTGGTACCTGTACATGAGGTTTACAGCAAGGATGATGAACCGAGTTGGACTTCGTGTATACGCGTCGACGGGCGATCGGCTTAATAAATGCATGATTTTGTCGCAAGTGAACATTGCACACAGCCACCCTGAGCCTTGCACACAACGCAGCCTCGTTGTTGTAAACCTTTCCAAAGCTTTTATGTGTTCACACCGGGTAATAATTTCCATGACATGGGAATACAAATATGAGCCCGGTCACATCATACGGATCGGTTAGCTTCGCCAACATAGACAACAAACTTTTATTCAAAATATTGGCAAAAAGATAAAACATTAGCAATACAATACCTGGCTCACAGCAAAGGTATGAAATAAAAAAAACTATCTCTACGAACATTCACAAGGAGAGGTGCGTGTTGCATTCCTCTGACGCCATGTGTGATGCCTTCGCACTGCCTCTGATCGACCTCGATAAAGGGTTTGATAGGGTCCCCACTCTAGTGCTCCATTACGTCACAGTCAAACAGTAATAGCGGATGGGTTTGGGAATGGACGCATCATTTGCGCATTTGAGATACCTATTATGCGAGCCTGGCACTGTTGTAAAGTTTCAAACTTGTAAATTTTCAGAAAATCACCAAAATTGTTAGAGTGACACAAAAAAAAGGTATGATCACAAAAAAGTTCATACGGATACCTAATACTGAATCTGTTGTAATGCGAAAGCATTACAAAATTATCTGAGGCAGCCTGGGAACTATGGCAACAGAGGTGAGTGGCTTCTTTCTAAGGTCCTAAAAGGACAGATAACCGATTTCTGTTGAGTATATATTCTCCATCCCATATGGAAGGGCATCACATGAAACACCTTGACGAGAAACGGTTTTCCTGGTAACGCCTAGATCTACGAGCCGTATGTGTCCCTCCCAAAAATATTGCTGGCAACCATGACATCGAGTAGCTCGGCAACATACTTTTGTCTGAATGCGAAATGAAAAACAATATTTAAAAACTTGTCCCCGGCTAAAAAAGTTTGAATCGCAGGCTTTCCTGTTCCTTTATGTGTTTTTTTAATGCAACGGTCTATTTTGCACCAAAGCGACAACACGTTGGGATAGACGATAAGTAGAATCTGGCTTCACGATGTGGAGGTGGGAAGTTCGTTTCTCCCCGGGCGCGACGTTTTTTTTTAAAGCTGCAATTGGCGTATTTGGAAACTGAAATCGAATATTTTGGCAGAAAAAACGCCCTTGGTTCAGGCAGAATCCTCCAAGCTCCTTCACTGGGTCTGTTTACTGAACGCTGCCGTTGATTCTGAGCATGGAGGCTCAGTTAGGAACACAGATCCACACAGCGACGGCGGGTGGCGTGTTAAAAGATTTCAAAATAATGCTAAAAATATATATATAGAATTCAAACTTACACAAATATTTGTGTTCATAGGTTTTCAATAATGAGTGAATAAATGTTTCAGCAGTCACAGAAGCTGCTAGGTTTGCAGGTCACGTGACAGGGACACATATTGTAGTGTCAAGTTTCGACACTACGAACCGTCACCCTTCCGATTTCAGGAAGTTTGCTGCCAAATTAAAATTATTTCCGCCAATTTGTTTAGAAATTGCTTGTGGTTACCGGGCTATACCGGGTGTTTCAGTGAACACTTTCAAAAATTCTTGAAGGTTGGCTTTTCAAGAAAAATAGGAATTCTCTTAAGGAACAAGCTATCAGGTTCGGCGGACGTCAGAAGTTATGAGAAACATGCGAATTAAATAGTTAATTAACTAAAACTGTCTAATGAACTTTTTTATATGGCGAAGTTTGGCGGTTATTGCCAATGGCGAGTTTGTAGCCACGGAGACGACGATAACCGATCAGTTAACCTTATAAGCGACCCCAAACCATCCACCGCCGGCGGCGGCGGCGTCCGCAGTGCTCCTCTATATTTAAAAAAGAAACAGCATCCGGCGCCAGGTTTCGATTCCGAGGACTTTGCGGCCGCAGCGCGACGCGCTACCGACTAAGCCACGGACACCACGCTGATATCAGTGTGAGTAACGCGCCTTATATCTTTAACGCATTCAAACTACGTCGTCAGCGGCGTGCGTTGGCGACTCAGCGGCGTTATAGCGGCTTGATAACTGCGTGGTGTACACGTGATACTACAAACCCGATGGAAGAGATGGAAGAGAAGGCGGCGAGGCGGTGGGCTGCGGGGGCCGAGCGCAAGCGCCGCAAGCGGGCCGACAACCGTGCATTCGCACTTTCACATTCTCCCCCTCGGGGAAATGCGGGGGAATTTTTAAAGCAAAGGAAAATACACTCTGTAGAGCCCTGCAGCCCGCGAAAATCAAGTATTTTTCCCCCATGAAACCGAAACGCAGCGCACATGGTGCGCCAGAAGTCTAGTGCAAACGCAATATTCAGCTGATGACGTGTTGCGGTGACTGTGTCGCAAAATTCAAGAAGGCTCTGGTGATTCCCCACGCTAGGGAATCAGGTGATATCAAGGCCATCGCCTCCTGTATTTTTTCAATGATTAGCGCTCACCTTACACCACGGCTAGCGTAATCTTTTATTTCGTTGGTAGGCGCAAGAAAGAGGGTGGCCATTGCCCACAACACGGTCCCTCGTTTCGGGAGCCCTGGTGGGCGTTGGTGACAGTTTTGCTTTTCTTTTTTTTTATTGTCTCGACCACATCTGACGTGGCTACCAGACGTGCAAGATGTGAAGCGTCACCATCCGTTCTTTTTTTCGTTAGGTTTATCTGCTGTTCGTTTATAATCGCTGCGTGTTAGAAAGCGCATCAGACAAAGGAAAGGTTTGTTTGCTGGGCGAGGAGGGCTTTCGCGACTGTGGCTGCATGCTGAGGCTTCCTAGCTAGGGAAAATTGAACTTACATTTCGAATTGGCCTCCACATTCACTGAAAAACGTCACCAGCCGACGTTGCGTTCGCTCAACACTTCCAGCGCTCCTCGAGCGCCGAGTTTCGTTTTTGAGCGAAAAACGACGGCAGGTTTCCTCGCGCTACAGGGCTTTAAACACCGACGTTTTCGTTGTTTTAAAAACTGATATGAAATCGTCTTCTCCACGGCTACAAAATCCCCATTGACAATAACCACCAAACACCGCTAATTAAGAAGTTCATTAGTAGAGTTTAATTACCCACCTAGCTAATGTGCACACCCTTGATACTATCTGGCGTCCGCCGCAGCTGGCAATCTTTTTCTGAAGAGGGTTTCTTCTTTCTCGAAGAGCCTATTTTTAAGAATTTTTGAAAGTGTTCGCTGAAACACCCTGTATAAAACGCTGGCTTTCATATGAGCTAGAGAACATATACGCAACAAAAATCGGTTGTCTGTCCCTTTAAAATAAAAGTTCCCCTCCTAGGGTTCAAAAATGGGCTGTACGTTTCACTGCCGCTTCGTAGTCATTTTACTGCCTTTGTCCCATTTTCTGATTCGCTACATGCTTAGCGAGGGCCTCTGTTCTGGTAGTCTTGGTGCTAAAGGGAGCTTAAGAGGGTTCAACGCTGGTCGACCACTATCTACATGTCGTAGACACTAGAGTCACCGCCCGGGGGTTAAAAAGAAGGTCCCCTTCACTCCGAGTAGTCCGAGTGGCGCTGGCTACCACCCCCAAGTGCAGGAAACAAAAATACCTTAACATAAATACCCGAGAAAGTGCTGGGGAACACAGCTTCGCCGGTAGCGTAGTGGTTATCGAATCAGACCGGTATTCTGGAGGTCGTGGGTTCGGATCCCACCCGGCGGGCATTTTTTCACCACTTTCTTTTCGACTCAAAAAATTCTTCATCTCTTTCTATGACCCACCACAACCTCCCCTTTGCTTTCCGAGGTTTTCTTGACTGCCAACCCTTATTTTCTGTCTTATTTCACGGAGCCCCTCATTTCCCATTTTCTGATTCGCCACATGCTTAGCGAGGGCCTCTGTTCTGGCAGTCTTGGTGCCAAAGGGAGCTTAAGAGGGTTCAACGCTGGTCGACCACTCTCGACATGTCGTAGACACTAGAGTCACGGCCCGGGGGTTAAAAAGAAGGTCCCCTTCACCCCGAGTAGTCCGAGTGGCGCTGGCTACCACCCCCAAGTGCAGGAAACAAAAATACCTTAACATAAATACCCGAGAAAGTGCTGGGGAAACAGCCCCGCCGGTAGCGTAGTGGTTATCGCACCAAACCGGTATTCTGGATGTCGTGGGTTCGGATCCCACCCGGCGGGCATTTTTTCACCACTTTCTTTTCGACTCAAAAAATTCTTCATCTCTTTTTATGACCCACCACAACCTCCCCTTTGCTTTCCGAGGTTTTCTTGACTGCCAACTCTTATTTTCTGTCCTATTTCACGGAGCCCCTCATTTCCCATTTTCTGATGCGCTATATATATATATATATATAAACCAAAGCCATTTTATTAAGAACAAAAATGGTTAAAACGCGGATCTTCCTCATTGCAACCTGAGTCCACGTATAAGTCCCGAATCCAAGGTGCTTCGCCCGTGTCGGAATGCGGCAATCAGTTAGACTTCGGCTTCATAATACGATGGACTCAGATTCGATTCAGATGAACGAAAGGGCTTTTTTTGAGGCGCTTGAAGTGTACGTTAGCTATGCTGCAGTGCATTGTGGCGATACGACGGCACAAGTCAGCCTTAGAAAGTTCCGCTTGATACATAAAACCCCGTTGACAGCTGCACTGCAATTTCGCCGTGGACCGTGCCGTTATCAACAGTGAAGATTTATTCCCACGTCTGAAGATCACACTTCGATGCCTCATAATATCGACAACATTGGTTGTTTTACCGGATCTTCTAGCGCCCATAATCGGCATGGCCGCGAGCTTCTCAAATGCAACCTTAGAGGAGCACGGAGAGATTCATCATCATCATCATCATCATCATCATCATCATGAGCAGCAGCAGCAGCTTTTCTACACCCACTGCTTCATAGGCCTCCCCCATAGATCTCCAATTGCCGCGGTCCTGTGCTAACTGCAACCAATTTGTCCCCGCAAACTTCTTGATACCATCTGGCCATCTAACCATCTGCCGACCCCTGCCACGCTTGCCTTCTCTAGGAATCCAATCTATTACCCTTAATGACCAACGGTTATCTTTCCTTCACATGAGATGCCCTGTCCACGCCTATTTCTCCTTCGCACTTTCTACTAATATATCCTTAACGCGCGTTTGTTCCCTGACCCACTGCGCTCTCTTATTGTCTCTTAGTGTTACACCTATCATCCTCCGTTCCATTGCTCGCTGAGTCGTCCTCAATTTAAGTTGAACCTTTTTAGTGAGCCTCCAAGTTTTTGCCCCGTAGGTGAGTACCGGTAATATGCAGCTGTCTCACACTTTTTTCTTCGGGGACAATGGGAGGCTGTCATTCATATTCAGGGAATGCCTACCGAATGCACTCCACCCCGTTCTTATCCTTTTAATTATCTCTCCCTCATGGTTGGGATCCGTGGTCACAACTTTGCCTAAGTAGATATATTCGCTTACCACTTCCACTGCCTCACCACCTATCCGAAACCGGTGTGCTGTGCCGAGGTTATTGACCATAACTTTGGTTTTCTGCGTATTAATTTTCAGGCCCACGTTTCCACTCTGTTTGTCCAGTGCGGTAAGCATGCTTGGAAATTCGTCCTCCGGGCTACTTAGCAAGGAAATGTCATCAGCAAATCTGAGGTTGCTGAGGTATTCTCTATTAACCCTTACGCCCAACTTTTCCCAGTCCAATGTTCTTAATACCCCAGTAAGCATGATGTGAATAACTTTGTAGAGATTTTGTCTCCTTTTCTGATGCCCTTCCTTCTCGGTATTTTACTGATGTACTTATGGAGGACGATAATAGCTGTGGACCAATTGTAGATATCCTCTAATATTCTCATGTAATGCTCGTCTACACCCTAATTCCGTAATGCCTGAATGACTGCTGAGTTTTCGACTAGTCAAATGCTTCATCATAATCTATAAAGGCTATCTCTATCCCCTGAGTGATCGTGGGAATATGGTCCATTGATGAATAGCCTTTACGATACCCTGCTGCACAGAGAGATTACTTCGGCCCTTATGAAGCCGACAGAGATAAACACTTTTTTTGTTTATCTTTAGGCAGACCCAGGACGTGAAGTAGCATACCACAAATGAGCGCCTGCTGTTCGCGTGCTCTGTGTGCACAGCTATGAGATGTATGACGTGTTTGCGACGTAATTAGTCCTCCTCTATTGAACGCTTTTGAATTGCAAAATAGTGTTGGGCTGGATTGTAGAGGGAAACAATTCTCCCATCGGTAAATGGTATTTTCTCCCACATTTGCTTTAGAGATGCAGGCCTATAATTGCTCTCTTTTTTCGCTGTGCGAATGAAAAATCCAAGGGATCAGCGTGGCGGAGGAACTGCAGCCTGCCGACCTGTCTGGACTTGAAGCACCTGTGATTAGTACACAGCAGGTACTTACTGAGGCTGTCTGAGGACAGCACGACACGAAGGTACATTTTGGCGAAGCAGTGGAGTGATAATTCGATTTGCCGGGCAGCATAACCACTTAATCGAATCTCACCAAACGATTGACGGCAGCTAAAAACCCTGTGATAGACTCATTTAATGCCAACGGATATCAGCGAGTCGAGAATCAGCGGGGACCAGAGGTGGATGGCCGGGAATGACAACAAACTGCGTCAAAACAAGATCGTAAGCGACGTGCCGCAAACACAACGCTGACAAAAAACCATGTCGTTTGTCGCTTGCTGACGCCATAAATACGCAGCTACGGGGCGATGGAAAGCGTAACAGATTGCCTCTGCGGATATCTATTTAAAGAAGCTGGAAAAAACATACTCGCGGCTGTTAGTCGCTGGTGTGTTTGTTTGACGTCAGTCAACGTACTTTTTTAAGCCGTATTTTGTCACATTTTAATGATGCAGGAATCATCTCATTTGCTTTCTATCCTGAGATACATTTTTCCTCTTTGAAGTGCTTCGAATGGCATGGGCTATTTTCGGGTGTAAACGGTTTGTTTCCAAAAAGATGCTAGCTTGCCCTTTTCGCTACAGCGAAACGAGATCACTTTCGTGGCCTTGTAGGACTTTCAATCGAAAGTTTAACACGTGCACCGCCCGGCGTCTTTACCTTGTAACTTAATTTATAACCACAACGATATTTTCAGCAACTTCACCACATGCTACGTCCTTACTGTGGCCCTATATGATTACATGTGAACATCTAGATGCTTTCACAGATGCATTATGCCCCTATGTGAGACCTGTTTCAAACTGTTGGTTTCACATCCCGCCTTTAGTTCACTTTTCGTGTAGAATTCACGGAAATTCACAAAAAAAGAGAACATTTTCCTTCAGCATCTAACTGGGTGATGTGAGTGCTTGGACAATCAGACCCTAATGGTGCAATGCCGCGGTCGTACCAAGAGCACACTGCATGACAGAAAGTGCCAGTTCGCTGGTTCGGCGCTGGTTTCAGTCGGCAGGTGTGGCGGCGCAATCTACGTCTTCCGCCACCGACCGCGAAGAGGCAACTTTAGTGCCTGTGATATGTTGGAGTGGCGCCCCCTTGCTCTGATGTCAGCTTAGGAACTCGCGCAGCTGTGTCCGCTTGTGAGGGGAGCAGTGCTGTCCTAGAACCGCCAACTTTGATGCTCTAGTGCATTAAAACGTGTATTTACCATAATTCAGGTATTTTGCCAGCTTCTGATACCTCTAAACAATTTCAAGCTGTATCCCGTTCAAGTCTGCAACACACAAGTAGCGAGACCAAATTTCTTCAGAGAATCGGTCAGATGATCGTGTGTAACTCGTCCAAGTTCTAGCTTGTTTGCAAGGTTCACTGCTCAGAGCTCCTCGATAGGTATTCAAATGCGGAGGCTTCCCTACAGTATTTTGAGGTGCTCTTATGAAGACTCAACAGTCTAATGCTACGCACCAAGCAGCGGCTCCTACACGGGCATCGCACAGCAGGAAATAAAACGGCTGCTTCTATTTCTTCATTGTAGTGGACTTGTATCGGATGAATGTTTTTCTTTTCGGGCCCACCTATTTCTGCGCGTACACGCACCACGATGAGGATTGGGCAGTCCTGGGAGGCTCAACCAAAGTGCCATGTGGTCAATTTCTTCACGCGTCTTTTACAAAAAGAAGAAGAAAATTCTCGTTGTCACTTGCGAGCTGCACGTGGTACGACCAAACGCTTTCATAGGCACGCCAGGTGGCTAATGTCACACACCGAATGCAATTCCCATGGAGATTTTCTGTACAGCTACATACACACAACACGACGTCTGACGGGCGTCAACGGAGTGTAGTTCAAGACTCGAGGCGGCTTTGGTTGACGCCGATTTCGATCCCACTCTGCCCAACGCATTAATTTTTCTGCAGCGTCACGAACGCCTTACTAGGAGGTTTGGGCATGTTTGGGAGGCTCACAAAGTTCATGTGGATAATTTATTCAGGCTGTAAAAAATACAGTACTAGACAAATTCACTTTCCTTATGGCTGCGTGGTAGAACGTGCATATCCCCACTGTGTGTTGTTTATTCAGATGAACATGCAATGGGGAGATTTGCTGCTACACCACGCGAAACTGACGCAGACAACGTTGTTCACAGTTACTCGCAGGCGGCTTATGTGACCCGAATTTCTATCGTAACCACCGTACGGTGTTAAAGGGTTGATATACTCACTAACGAACGGAAGAAATAGTATACGTGCCGGTTTTCAGTACAACAAGAATGGAAACCGATGCAAAGCCCAGGCAGCTTTTTTATTGTTTTCCAACCATTTCATGCGTAAAGAACAAATCCTGGCCTACTCGGGATGACGTCCGATGAATTGAAGAAAATTATTCTTAATCTCTTGTCCTCGACTGAGGAGCCCGCCCACTAACCAGCTCGATTTTACTGTGAAATAGTTTTTTGCTCTTCCTCTATCTCCACCTCTTGAGTGCAGTTTTACTATAACGCATATGTGAATATTGGGACGATATCGCTGTAAGACATGTACAGAAGTATCCGTCCAAGTCTGAACAAACATAGTGCTATGTATTTTTTACCGTACATATTACTCGTTTTTCTCAATAAGCCCTCATACTGGTTAAGATCTGCGCGCGCCTATACACGCTTAGGTTATAAGGAACTCAACCTACCTTTTTCGCCCCATAGGGCATGTCGGCACAATATCATGCCATGGCAACGTAAAGTGATGTAATACAATACTTTCGAGCGTTAGGAAAGGTTGCGAGAACTGTTTTACCTTACATACGGTTACCGGGAATCTTAACGCCTTCAGCCAAAGCCGACAGCCCATAACGCATACAATTTGTTTTGGTCTTGCACTTTTGCTGTTGTCGGTTATTAGACTGTTTCCTTTGTTAGAAGCATCGCTGAATACAGAAGCTGACGTCTAGCTCTGACTCCTCGCGCTCCGCACAGGACCGGCTTCGCCAGGAATGGGCGACGCCGGGAATGTTTCTTCCGGAGCAGTATCGAAAACGATAGTTTAACTCACACCTTCAGCTAGTGTATGCGAGTTTAATCATATTGTTATGACAAAATGTTACGCACACGAAACGTCTGGTGCGGACAAGCATCAGACGTCGACCGAGCGCTAAAAAGCAGCAAAGAGAGCGAGCCTGAGTGAAGCAGACGACAAATTCAAGAATCCCTAGGGCGACGTCACGGAGGCGCGCTTCGCAGCGCCGCCCGTGATCGCGTTCACCGCCAATAGGCCCAAGGTGGCCTACAATGGTTGGTGGGAACCAGTTAGGTGTGAGAATATTGTGAGGATCTCGTCCGACAATCACAAATCTCTTAACGATCGAGCTGCCCGCGATCCGGACTTCGTTTAACGAAAAAAAGAGCAAAATTGGAGTCACCATTCTCTATTGTCCCGAGAATTAGGAGCCAGCTTCGCGAGCTATGAACAGATATCCAAAGAAATTGACTTCCGCTTGTCTCCCACGGCCTTAGTTCCATAAAATTACGTTTACACTAATTTTAGCATTTTCATATGCGGCTGCGGGCATCTGACAGTACTTGCAAGACTGTGGCCACAGTTCTCGACCTTGAACATCACCTGGCTCCGCATAATTGATTCATTTTCTCCCAACACCACACTCGTGCAAATTCTGAAATTCAAAGCGTCATAAAATGGCAACTATTTATTGTCGGGCTTTTCCACGGGCCTCCTGCTTCTTGCTTCCTAGAAATAACCCATGTTGTGACAACGTGGACCGCTTTTACTGGTACGAAAAGCGTCACCGCCCTCCTCAGTAGGCCGTTTATAATTGGCTTAAAGACAGCTTCGTTATCACGGTAAGATGTGGGCGCGCACAAACAGTACTTTCAAGATTCCGGGGCATCACGCCGACTGATTACGATGATTTCTATCCGCCCTATTATTTTATACTCCTGGCTGACATGAGGCAAACATTTGATGGTTCATACTGAAATAGACGAGCTAAATTAAGTCAATTTGATCAGACTCTCAGTCTGAAACTGCTGAGCTTCGCATGCGCCCTCAAAATGTCAGTCATCCAATTAGGGCCAGACATTAGGCAATGTCTTCTTTTCCAAGAAAACCCTGCACGCTGATTTGCACCAGGCATGTGTGGTTACGTGGGAGAAACGAACTCAGAAAAGAAGCCTCCCGCATATTTTGTACTGCCGCAACTGTGCTGATGCGGCAGAATAAACTTTCACTTCAATTTCCGGTTCTTCTTGAACGAGGCAATTGCAGGCAATTGCATTATGCCCCTATGGGCGACCTGTTCCAAACTGTTTGTTTCACATCCCGCCACTTCGAAAAAAGCAAAGCGACTGAAACTTTTGCATACGTTTTGCCAACGCAGAGACAAGCCTGAAATTTATAAATGATATACATATTACTCACCGTCTGCAGACTGCATTCATGCCACACATTCAGAGCGCCATAAACACGAAAACAGAAGGCATCGCATTCAAGGACAAATGTGAAACATTGAGGACACACATAAACTCGTGCAGCTTCACCCTGCCAGTTACACGCGAAATATAGACTCACCAAATGAGGATTGTAGAAGTGGATCTCGACCAGACATGGGTAACTGCACTCGTCGCCTTTCACGGATTGCAACTCGCAGCGGTCAAACATACGGCAGAACACGAGTGGTTGTGGCGGTATCAGAAAGAGACGCCAGACATCTTCGGGCTTCCTCAAAAGACATCCAGTACGAGCTCCTGCTGAAAAAATTTGTGAATGCTTGCTTGATGTGGTACACGGCCGAAGAAGCATGTGTGTGGAGGAGCACGGTTGCATTGTAGAAGTCGATCTCGACTAGACATGGGTAACTGCACTCGTCGCCTTTCACGGATTGCAACTCGCAGCGGTCAAACATACGGCAGAACACGAGTGGTTGTGGCGGTATCAGAAAGAGACGCCAGACATCTTCGGGCTTCCTCAAAAGACATCCAGTACGAGCTCCTGCTGAAACAATTTGTGAATGCTTGCTTGATGTGGTACACGGCCGAAGAAGCATGTGTGTTAACCCCAACTTCTGTACCTTGACCTAGGCCCATGCAGAAAAGCACTTCCCCGGTCATCAACTTCTGACAAACGTCTGATCGTGTGGGGTAATCCAACAAAATAATGAAATTCTTAAACATTCTAAAAATGCCTTTCAGAAGACTGCCTTCAAATGGCCGTACAAACCGGGAGGCAAATTACACGGCTCTCAAACTGTACAGCAAAAAAGAAGAGTTTCCAAAGGGTATGAGGACGAAGAAATTATGATTTCCAAAATTACAAGCATAGCATAGCCCTGGCCAACAACTGTCACGTCATCACAACTTTATCAGCCTAGTTACCTTGATTTCGGGGCCTGTCAGAGCTGTGGATGTATGAAATGTTCGACAAAAGCGATCTGCCGGGTGCCGCCTTATGCCTTTGGTGTGTACACAGGCATACTCTTACCACGCACACACGGAGAGCTTTGATGTCCACTACGGATGTACAGCTTTCCGCCCTCTGATTCCTTCTTCGCAGGTCAAAATCAGATGCTCCTGGCTGGTTTGAAGAACGACCTTCCAAACGATAGTGAGACCCGGTCGTTCGACGCAAAACCGAACCTTAACAAAGCTGCGTTTAAGTCTAAGGCCACCTACAATGTAGCAAAAGGCGTGCAAGATCGGGTGCACGGAAGCTCACACTCAGTTTTGCTGAAACGGCATAGAGACGAGGAGCCATGAATAAATATTACATGGGAGTAGGCGCGTAAACGTGGTGTGAACATGTGGCATCAAAAGAATGTCTCCTGTAAAGCAAAAGGCGAGTAAGGAACGATTTCTACAACGGTATACATATAAATAATTTCTGTTGAAGTATTAGCACACGTGCATGCCTTTTCTTCGTGATTTCCTCATTTCGTGCAGTCGATATTTCGCGTTTAACTGGCAGGGTGAAGCTGCACGAGTTTATGCGCGTCATCAATGTTTCCCATTTGTCTTTGCGGTGCCTTCTGTTTCCATTTTATGGCGCTCTAAATGTGTGGCATGAATGCAGTCTGCATACGGTGAGAAATATGTATATAGTTTATAAATTTCAGGCTTCTCTCCAGGTTGGCAAAACGTATGCAAAAGTTTCAGCTGCTTTGCTTTTTTTGAAGTGTTACGATTATTTAAAGTTATATACTAGTTACGATACTTCTGTAACCGGGCTGTAACAGTGCGGATAAACAATTTCTTGAGTTCTAAGGTTTTTTAATAACGAGGAATTCCACAGGGCTCTATTCCATTCTTGTTTAATATATATCAACACATTTTTGTTCCTTCACAGAAACGAGTCGCCTTTTTCCGTATGCAGACGACACCGTTCTTGTGTCTGGTTACTCTCTTTATAAATCAGCGACTCACTCCCTTCAAATAGATGCAATTGTGGTTATCGACTGGTAATCGTACAACTTTATTTGTTTAGACACGCAAAAACAAAATGTACGTTTCCGCAATCCTCACAAAAAATTACTGCACGCCGATTTTACTCTATAACTCAAGGCTCAAGGATTGCCACATTATTCCTCTTCCCTATTCGATAAGTGTGAAATATCTACGGGTAAATTTTGATATCGGAGTGATTTGGAACACCCAGTTGACTTACGCTCGTAACAAGCTTCGGTGTGTATCTTGTGTTTTGTATAATGTACGCTCCTTCATGCCAGTCCCGACGCACAAAGTGTTTTTGCACACCCTCGTGTGCAGTAGTCTTTCGTATGGAATATCTTCGTTCTAAAATTCCTTTTTCACCTAAAGTTACAAAGCAAACTGCACATTAAAAAACATTGTCCTCAGCGTTGCCTACACTCTAAACATCCCCGTTAACGTTGATTTCATTACTTTGATTCAGTCTGCCTACTGTTGATGCCCGCGTATTTCAAGCGATTATCTGAAAGAAAGTAAAGTGCAGCTCCTTGTTGTCCCCTCATGTGCCGGTGCGAGCGTTCAGACACAGTCCTCGATTCGTTACACCGCGTTGTTACACAGCTTTAGGTTCAAATGTTAAACCTAATTACGTCCCAGAAATTCCCAGAAACTGCTTATCCAATCAGCTGTTTTCTGTTTCCTCTCTGCGTGGCCCTAGAATTTACCTGCGAAATAACTTTTCTGTTTTGTCTACCTTTCACTAAAAGCATTTATTTCCCCTGTTGACTGCCCGGTACGGCACAACAAGCGTTGCATGGCTTGGGATGACCCGATGTTTATTTGTGTATTTCAAGAGATGACATAAAGCCATTACTATTACTTTTCCGTATTTGTTTTAGTCATCCCTGAAGGCAGGCGTGGCAAAGCGCGGCAGAAAGTTAGATAGGCAGATGAGATCATGAAGTTTGCGGGGATAACTTGGTCGCAGCTAGTACAGGACCGGGATAATGGGAGATCCATGGGAGAGGCCTGTGCCATGCAGTGGGCGCAGATAGGCGGAGGATGATGTTTACTATTACTATTATTACCTTGCTTCACAAAGGAAACTCTGTTTTTCCCCAGGTCAAGCGAGCACCAATGTTCAAGCGCTCACGTCCATAGGTTGTTCTGTCTCTGGATTGAAAATTTTCACTAGCAAAGAATCGTCTTGCCCCGTTGATGAAGCCTTCAGTTTCCCGCGCAAGACGTACGGAGACTATCAAAGTACGCGGTAATATCTCCTGATGCAATGGGATTTTTTTTTCAAAGTGTGGTGTTGGATTCATGCCCAAATCAGGTTTCATTCTTTGAAATTTCATCGGCGCGCATGTCCTTGGAAAAGGGGAGCGGGTACAGGAATGGAATTAAAGGCGGAACAAGCACCATATTCTATCACCTCAGACGTGCGAACTCCGCCTTTCGATTCTTTTTTTACTTAAACAACACGTGTAGTCTCGGCAGTAGTAAATGGCAGCTCATCGGCTAGAACCCCCGGGACAAAGGAAAGCGTTAATTATACATCTCCCCGCAGAATAGGGGCACTGGTTTGGTCATCTACCTCCGACGTCAGTCGATGATTGGTCATAAAGAAGCAACTGTCTGCGACGACGCAATTGCACAGCTCCGACATTCCCGGGTGGAATCATGCACATCGTTAGCGTTATTGACGGCGAGTAATGTGAACGGTAGCCAACCGAATGATTCTCAGGTAGAACTCCCTGCCTTTCTTACACTGTCTTTTCTGCCAGCTATTTTCATCATTTAACAATGTTATAACTTTCAACAGTAGGCCGCTAGCAGGCATTTGCCAAATTCAGTGTTACAACTCGGGAACGAAGATTTTAAGGCGTGCGCAGGAAGCTTGACGCCAACCGTCTGCTCGGGGAATTAAGAACAATTCGACTACATTGGCAGTGTATAGGCGTTTCCTAGTCAGTGCAGCCAAGCGACGCACGGCGCCATCTAGGGCGTGTTTGAAGCTATATTCTCGTGTTTGTGGCACTCAATTTAATTGTTGCGAGTTGTTTTGTCTCGTAGTGTAGTGGTTCCTCTCCTACGTAGCAAACATCCAAACCTGGGTTCGAATCACGATGCCGATGTTTTATTTTTGATGATTTGTCGTTCAGAAAGATTATTAATTTTTATCACACATATAATCTATTTATTATCCTCTTAAGCATTATAAATGGGTTTTCGGGTAGTTTTAGCTGCTGTTTTGATACACTTTTGGGGTTGAGCCTTTTTTTAGGTTGGTTTCGGGCTATTTTTGTCGAATATTTTTAATCACCGAGCTGTAGGGCTGGCCCACATTTTTTTCCAATTTGGATGATGTTGTACGGTTTAGGCTTGTTTCGCCGATTCCTATAGGTCAGCAAAGGGCTGGCTGAGTTTGCTGTGGCGGGAATTTCCGTAAGAATTATTTTTTACAATTGCATTGTTCCTTCCATTTTTCGAGAAGTTTGCTGTTATTTATTTCAGTTCGGGTAGTTTTGTGTGCTTTAGACAGGTTTCTTCTGTCATATAACCCTCAGATGAAGACTGGTTGGTCTCACTAGGAAACGCATATGCGCCTACGGGTGGCATTTGCTATGCTAGCATGTCAGGCAAAAAATCAGACTAACTGGTTTTTATTTTATGCATGGGGTGGTGCCGGAGCAGAGGTGCTCTTAAACAATACCCGTGTGCACGATCGAATACTGAATGGAGGGAAAACGCTGGTGCCATACTATGCTTACAAAATGGGCCAAGGCCTTTTCTGGAACTAACACTAAAGCATGCAATACTCCAGGTCCCATTCCCATGCTCAAATCTTTGAACGCTTCTATGATTTCGTAAAGAGCTCGCACGCAAGGTCCTCATGCTGTGTTCTTCTACAGAATTGGAAGCGTTGACGTTAACTGAATCTTTTGCCATCTTATAGTATCCTTTGAAAAATGGCCAGAGCATTTGTTCATGATATGCATACGGGTTGTTTTTACCATGGTGTAATCGGATGGAATGGCGGGACGCCACGCTTCATGGGCGATCGCTTTCATATAGGCGCGTACGTAAGCATAAAATTTCCCGAACGTTGTGGGCAGGTTGACCTGAATGTCAGCGCTTCAGAATGAAGCCAGATTTTTGATATCAATGCAAGTGCAACCTGTGTTGTCTATGAAGCACGGTAAGCCAACGCTGACGGGCCTGTTTGATTTACTACCTTAAAAGTGAATCAATAAACCATTCAATGCTGGCGGTCAACGCTGTGTCTCATCTTTGAATTCATCACTATTTTCAGGTGTCAGGATGGTTACATCCCTTCTTTACGTTTTGAGGTGGGTATGATAAAGACGATTCGGAGATACCTACATATCGATCCTCGTGAAAACGTGGCCCTGGCTAAAGTTTCACAGGAAGCGGCTAGCAGTATTGCGCAGAGACACGGAAGGAACGAATTGAAGAAAAGGCTGAAGAAATATTCATTTCTACGAACGAATTCGACAGAGCTCGGCGGTTCGTAGGGTGGGCACTTTAGGAGTACGTCCTGCGGTATGAATGAAGCGTCATTCACAGCGAAATATGTTCCGGAAATGGCTGAAAGTCACTATAACGGCTGTCCGAAAGCACGACGGCTGCAAAAGTACGGCTCGTGGCGGTGCTGATATTTTTTACCCTTTTAGGAGAATGCCACATCGCGCATAAAGCTTTTCGAAGGAGACGACATCTAGTCTGGTGTGGTAAAGGCCAACGTAAAAAACGTGATATATAAAGCTGTCGGAACGAGACCGTACTCGCAGTCAACTAACTCACGAGGGCCGTCGCTTGGCAGTTGGGCCCTACCCTACCAATTTGTTTTAACCCTTTCATGCCCAGTGTTGCTTAGGAGCCAGAACTCAAACAATATTTTTATTCTCTCGCACTTTCTGGTTTTTTCAACATTTAACACCATCTATTGACAGACAAAGGATCCCGGATCTTCACAAATTAAAGAAGAGAGAGCAGCACGTTCTTCCGCGTGCAAAAAAAAAAACTTATTGTTTACGCGTGTCAACTGCCGTCTAGCCCGGGTGGTTCAATGGGCTAGCGACAGGTAAGCGGAATTGTGCAATTCCGTTGTTATTAGAAATGATGGCCACACAAACATTACGCTATTCTCTTCACTTCAACCATAAACCATGCTCATGAAGGTAGCTTTCTTGTTCAAGTGATATATGGAGCCAGTGCTCAGTGTTTCCTAGTGCCCAGTGTGGCCTAGCGTCCGTCCTAATGAACCAATTTATTTTCTTACTTCCTATATTTGTGATGTCGGAAGTCCTTTTAGATCATAAAAAACTTCTCGCACGCTTAAGGAAAATAATGAAGTTTTGGGCATCAAAGGGTTAACACAGGCAGAATGATCACACAGAGAGAAAATTAAATGTCATTTGTGGAAGAATTGTGGATATGGTTAGGTGTAGTGCTTTTGTATCGTACAGGACGAGGAACGCATTCATAAAACTTTTCGCTGTGCTGTAGACCGTCCCATTTCAGCTGCAAATATGGCTCCGCGACACTGTAAAGAGAAATGAAGGAAGCTCACGCTAACGCGTAAGACTTCAAGGTAGCGAAGCTGCACGCCACCTTGACAACCATCAAGAAAGTTGAAGTCAGCGATTGCAGCCGATTTGCTTCTTCTTCGCTGCCGCAACGACATTTACTCCATCATTGTTGCTATAAGTGCGAGCTTCCTTTATTTTTTTGGAACTGATAATATCTGGACAGCACCTTGGAGGGGCGTACGCTATGGAGTATCTTCCTCGTTCCGAGCAAGGAATGCTGCGATTACGGCGAACGCTGGAGCTTTTTTTTTTTTTTTTGGGGGGGGGGGGGGGGGGGGGAGGGGGAGGAAGGGCCATTTTGGCTGATCTGCCTAAAGTGGCACAATTGGCTTGACAGACATGACCGGTACAGTGGCCGGCCGCCGCTGTACCGGTCAGATCTCGGTACACGCGAGAGCTCGGCAGTTTGTTGGTTTTTTAAAGGGAACCTGCAACACTCTTTCCAACTATTTTTGAAATCTCAACTGCGTGCAGAACGAATCATCCAATACAGACAACACTTCGATTAGGGTGTCGCAAAGTACCTCAGCCAAAAGTACTGCTCTATCCCCATCAGATTACTTGAAACCTGTTCAAAAGATTTTTCTCTCTTTCCCGGCCTTGACGTTCTTCGAAGGCCCGAATTACGTCACTGTGGCCATGAAGCGGCTGTTGGCCGGTTTTCCTTCAGTTGCAGAAATGAACGCTTTTCGACAAAAACTTTATACATAAAGCCACAAAAACGAAGCAGAAACGGAAGTCGTATCTGGTGCGACCAGCAAATCACGCAGTGCCGCTCCATGCTGGCGATAACTGTAGCTTTCGCAGTGCTTCCAGACGCGAAGGAAATAGTGAAAGAGTTTATCAAAAGTCTTGCAGGGTCCCTTTAACTGCCGGGCGGTCGCCGCGAGGGACGCACTCATATGCGAGTGCTCGCAATCGGTATTACTAAGTGCGGACAGGCAAAATTATGATTTGTTAGACAGCTAATGTTTACTATAAAGATCTAGCATTCTTTTATGGGAGACCATGTATGCGGTAAACTGTATCGAACAAAAATTGGCGGAGCTTGTACTGGTTGCAGAAGCAGCAGATCTGGCCACCCCTCTCCATTCGGCAGAGACCGGGCTGTTGCAGCTGGCACAGATTTCTAAATTTTCCCCGGACAGTTCTCTGTGACTAGCAGGCCCGGACTGTATTACCCGCAGGCTTTCACAGATCTCCCAATGTGGACCGCATTAGCACGCTATAGAGCCTGTGGTAACCGGCTTCGCGAACTCCGCGATCGCTGGGCAGAGTGTTCTCGAAGGTCGAGCTGGCCCACGCCGGGTGCTCCTTACAATAGGCGCACGCAAGTGCGCTCAGTATTTTTTTGGATTTTTTCTGGTTACGCTTGATGGCGGAACTACAATCTTAAAAAGCTCTTCGGTTAAAAGTAAAAATGCCCCTGAATCGCTTCTGCCGCATACGCTGTAAACACGACTGGTTTTTCGTTCTTGGAACAGCGCAAAAAAAGACGCGGACAACGCGTAAGCCGGACACAGCGCTGTATCCTGCAACTCTGTTTCCTTTTTACATCTTCTCTGAGTCGTTTTCGCACTGTTCGAAGAATTATTTACCAACAATCTCAAGCTAAACCTTAGCATCTGGTTTCTCACACGGCACCTGCTTGCGTCGCATCAACCTCGAAAGTAGATTCCAAACACACCTACCTTGCACAGGATCAATGTATCCTCGGCGGCAACCGCGAAGCTGATGGCATTTGTAAGTACATCCGCTTTCGGTATAAGCCCAGGTGTCGTCTCAAAATTTTAGATGCCGACATCTGGCGTTGGTGAAGGGAACCTAGCACTCGTCCGTCATGTCTGCGGGGGTGACATAATTGTGTCCCAAAGCCGCATTCAAAGGCACTGACATTGAAGCGCGCGTGTTGATGACATTCGTGCTATTGCATTTGTTTTTATCCGCAGGCTCAGGGCGGAGATTGAAGGAGCCATGAAAGGAACCCTGCAACACTTTCGATAAGCGGTTTCACTTTTTCCTTCTCGTCTGGAACCACTGCGAAAGTTATACTTATAGCCATTAGAGAGCGGCACTGCGTGATTTGCTCTTGCACGAGATACGCCTTTTATTTGTGTTGTGTTTTTTTCTGTTTTTTAACTTGCTATCGAAAAGCATTCGTTGCTGCAACTGAAGAAAAACCGGCCAACAGCCGCTACATGGCCTTAGTGACGTAATTCGAGCCGTCGATTAACGTCAAGACCGGTAACGAAGGAAAAACCTTTTGAGCGAGTTTACAAGTTATTTGATGGGCACAGAGCAGTAATTCTTGGCTGCGGTACTTCGCGACCCCCTAATCTAAGTACTGGGTGTGTTGGGTGACTACGCTCTGCAAGCATTTAAGATTTCAAAAAAGCTTCAAAAAGTTTTGCGGGTCCCTTGAAGGCCAAAAAACAGTTTTGTTAAATTTGAAAGAACTGGCCTTCAGTACTTCACTCAGCGTCATTCCAGCCATGAAAGATATTTTCTTGACCCAAAGAAACCGAGAAATCATGCAATATTCAAATTCCGCGCCGCAATGACGTTTTGTGGACAGGAGTGACGTGCTATATGGGCCAACACTAAAAACGTAACTATCTATGTGTTAAGTGCATATAAGCGTTCAAGTGATACAACCAGCGGGTCTGGAGGCGCCTATACAATCGCCGGGTTATGTTCCTTGGAGATGGGTTAGGTCGGCGGCCGCTAATCGAACAATAAAGATTCCGTGACGTCACAGAAAGTGGCCGGAAAGCGACTGGGGAGTCGCCACTGCTTCGCATGCTTTCTTTGATATCTGAATTAGTTGTGCGAAATTTGTGGTAAACATAGGGCCATTGTCATCGGGACAAAGCAGTTTTTTTTAATGCATCCACCTGTATTGTGTCTTTATGGCCACTTTAAGTGGGCAGAGAAACTTTCCGCATGATGCGGTATCTACGATGTGGTGTAGCCACCTGTTCTTTCTAAAATTACATCAACGCTTTTGTTTTTCTTTTGTTAGCTTAACAAATGAAATGCCTTCTTATCCAAAGGAAGAGTGTATGACAAGAGGCCGAGACTTGTGACGCAGCCGTGAACCGTCAACTTTAAGTCAACTGATCTGGCAAAAAAGATTATTATAAAGAGAGGCTTGTAACCCCTGCGTTCAACATATTTTTTATGTCAGCAAACAAAAACTCGCGCGGCTTCCAGCGTGTCTTTCAAGCGGGAGGCATTGTATAGCGCGAGACGCTGAAAACGCAACTTCCTCGTGTGCGTGATATTATCACGCGGTCACCACCAAAGGCACGTGCGATACAAAACATAATTTAGACCACAAGCATATGCGTCTCATCACTAAGATACGCAGGTTGAGTAGATTAGGTAATATTAGCACCATTTTCAAGATCACTAGAATAAAAATATTATTGTATCCGGCACGAGTTCGGTCTTCTGCCAGAAGGGCCAGGGAGAACGAACGCTGCAACCAACGCTATGGAGCAACAAGCCACTCCCCCCATCGTCCTGCAACAGCCCCGGGAACCACCATCGGGTAGTTTAAGTTACTGCAACATTGATCCAAGTAAAATGATTATGGATTTATCCGGTGCGCCGTTCCAGGTACATTCCGACCTGCTGTTTATATAAAGCGGTGTTCCTATAGACGTTGGAAAGCTGTCTATGGGACTCGATATTTCTGCTTTCCAGCGTCTTTCTTGAGGAAGAGTTCAGGAGGAATAAAACTTGCTCACACCAGAGTCCTTCAGTACTCTTCTGGGGCGGCATTATCGTGTTTTGTCCGTTTTGTGCCCGTTTCAAAAGTGTCCGTTCTGAGCAAGCCTTCATTGGCTCAAAGCGAACACCCGGGTGTTACGGACGCCATGCAAGCACGGCGGAGCCATGAGCTGCGGCTTCTCGGAGCAGGCGGTTTGGAGTCGACGATTTTTCGTCACCTTGTTGTTTGTTCGCTGGCGGAACAGTAATCATATAAAAGATAGTATCAAATAGGTTTAGTCGTTTAAAATGTGTTTACAAGAACAGCTGCGGTAAAGTCAACCCAAAGGCCGCATACAACTGGAAATAGGTCACAATAAAACGCACGCAAAACGGACGTTTTCAAAACGGGCAAACACTAGAATACCGCCGCAGGCCCAGAAACTTCTGCGATGGGACAACTTTGTATGCTGCCAAGAACGGCCGCTACGCGGCGCAGACTGTTGTAAGGGGCCTGTCGCTGCCGGCAGGCTCGCGCAGCAGCGGCGGGCACCCGACGGCACTGTGCGCTGCACGTGCATTCCTCGCAACACAGTATCTATCGGCAGTGTCACGCAACATCATGGGCTGGTGCAGCGTATATAAGGCTGCTGGCATAGAACTTTTTAACAACAATGCCAAAGACGTGTTGTGCGACGGATGCCGCTCCGGACTCAGAAGTACAAATCAAAAGGGGTCGCTGTTTTGGTTTCGGACAACGGCTGAGCTTCGAGAGAAGTGAAAAAGGGCTATATCGCAGTTACAAGATGGCGATTTTAGCTTTAAGCGTAAAAATGTTCATGTTTGTGGAAAGCATTTTGATGCTACCGACATTATCAGAAGACATGATCACCTCGTGAGCGGAGACATTCTGCCGCTACGGCGCGACAGGGGGATGATGAAGTTCGAGGCCGTTTGGAGCATTTTCGAAGGCGTCCCGTTGTACCTGACAAAGCCGACAGTAATTATTAAAGGGACCCTGCAACACGTACCATCTACTACTAGGACTGTATTTTGGGGTAAAGTGTATTGTCCCAGCAAACTCCTCCCGCAATAAATATGAAAATCCTTTCACTATCACCGAAACTACACGCGATGAGAAATCGCGCATAATCGTTTCCCCTCAACTCGACTGCGTACACCGCGACGAAAGCTGAGCGCTCTCTCCCGGAAGGGGGGCGACTCGCGCCGTTCTCTTCCGCGGCCTTCGATATATCGCAGACCGGGGAGTTTTCTCCTTTTCTAGCAGGGGGGTAAAGCGAGCACCGAGACCGTACGAATTGTGGGCGTTGATATGATACAATTCCCATGGCTGCCAGATCAAATGTATTCGGCCCTCTAAAAACGTTGTTCCGTAAACATGTACTCAAACAAAGAGCTGAAGCAAAATAGTTACAAATAATTGCCTCAGTAAATAAAACTAGCTTTATAAAACTTTAGTGTAATTAAGCTCTAATTAGCGAACAAAGAGTAGGTGCGTAGTTCAGTTTGGTAGTGTATGTGTGCAGTCTCCAGCTCAGATTGGCGTGCGTGCAAAACGTGTACAACTGGTACAACTCGGAAGCACGCGCTGAGCAAGTGCTCCCCGGGCGCTTGTGAGGCTGTCATTTGTTTCGTCACGTTAAGCACCCTATCTACTGCCCCTGAACTGACGCCGGAACAGCGATTCCGACCTGACCTTGACTACCGCGAGTTCACTACAGGCTACTGAGTGGCAGCCAGCGATCGCTCCGACATAAGTTCCGAAGGAGCTTTTATAATCGTTTGGTTCCAGTTATTTTATTCATAGAACTTCTTACAGCTCTCCGTGCTTCGAAATTTCGCGCAAACGGTCGTGAAGGTAGAACGAAAAAATAGGTAACGAAATGCGGTTGCTTTTTTAATCAGTCACAATACGTCAATGTTCTCTACTCGCGCGCTCTGTGCGGCTAATTACTGCCCATTCAATCCCGCAATTTCCCTTTGAAGTGGTAGAAAGCAGCTAGAAGCCCGCTATTTCGCATACTCTCTTGGCATGCATTCTGCCACTTTCCGTTGGCCTGCGATCGAATGCGCTATTTCGTTCGTGTGCTTTCAAAGAGCCGAGACTCACCGGCAAATATCAGCGTTAGCCCATGTTTTTTTTTTTTTTTTGGGGGGGGGGGGGGGGGGCGCGTTTTTTTTTGCTGTGAATAAAGGTTTTACATTCAGCTAAACCCACAGTTCACTTCACTTCGTTTGAAAAGCATTGAGCGACTCGCAAAATGTCACAGAATGGCAAATAAAGCCGGCACAGCACAAAAATACACGGAACATCATGACGGAGGTTACATCCATGCTGTCGCCGCTTTCTTAGTAAGAAAAGATCAGCTGAACTTCAAATCTTGGCATGTCTGCCACTGCGTGTCGCACGCGTTCGCAATGCATTGTCGTCGGCGCTTGCCACTCTAGAGTCAATATAGTCTCATGTTTTACATATGGAGGGTCATTCCGCTGGTCCAAAAAAGCGTCTGGTTGCCTATCGAGGCGTAAACTCCAATGCTGTCGACGCCAGTTTTAAGCAAAACGCTTGGCGAGCGGTCGCCAAATGTTACAATTGAATCCCGGCACTCAAAGCCGGACGCCAAAACGGCCTACAGGTTCAGTGTGCCAGATTACGACACTATCGCTTGGCGCCGGCGTATGTCATAGTAACGCAGAAAGCTCAGCCGCAAGTTGCAGTGAAGCGTTGACAGTCTGGCCACAATGTCGTCGTACGGTATGCCAGTGCATAAGAGGCTGAACAATCCGGCCGCGCTTTCCCGATGCGGTAGAGTGCAGTATAAATTTGGCTCAGGTTTTCTGGCACGCAGCAGCGTCGCGCTGGTCTTATTTCCTCGGTTTGAGGTCCACATTATAAAACGCGAAACGGAAAATGGCCTATGGAAGCGCGCGTCCGCGCAGAGTTCGAGCAGAAAACGTTGTTATCGAGATGTAGCGTTGAAAGTAAACTACGAGCTAATCACTGATAACTCCGTCGGCTTACAGTAAAGCACCTAAACTGAGCGAACGCCCGAAAACTGGTGCCCGGATACATGGTTTAGGATGATAGAGAGAACTTCGCCCGGCGCGCCGCTGGACGCCCGGCGTAGTGCGTCATAAAACATCGTCCGCCCCGATCTAGCCGGGGCAGAAAAAGTTCGTCGCCGTCGACGGCACGGCAAAGCGTTGCCAAACATGGCGGCGCCCTCTCCGCCCGCTTCACAGCGATAACAGCTTCGTCGCTAATCCCTCAATGCGATATCGTGTTCTAAACCGTTTACTTCGAATTAAATTTGTCCACTCTTGCCCTCACATCAATTTTCAAGCGACAAATAGCCTTCTTTTTTCAGATAGAAGGGCGTTTTTCTAGCTGTTAAGCCTGGACGCAGTAGCGTTTGGTCGTTCGTCCATAGCAACGGTCTTGCGAGATGTGGCGAGACAAAAAATTAAAAACTTCTTCTACACAACATTTTACGCCTTTCTAGAGTGTTTTGCAACTAAAAAGCAATAATTAATAGTCTTGACGGCTTTTTTTGCTTCTCCTGTGTTTTCAACTTCATGTATTTGCCTCGTCTAGCCACACTGACCGCAGCGCAGCGGCGAGGCGGCGGCGGCCGCCGTACTTTGCTTCATGTAGCGCAGCCCGACGAACATTCGGCGTCGTGACGCGGCTGGTCTTCCGCTGCGCGAACTTCGTCGTGAAAGATCGCTCCATGTATTCTAGCCTTAATGGCACCAATTGCGCATCAGAACCTTCCACGTAATGGAAGAGATGGGCGTGCACTGCTCTGTGTCGCTTTCACTGCATGTTTGGGTCATAATGCAATTCAAAGGTTTGGAATAGAACTTCTCTTTCGACCATTCAGTTATTTGAATACTTGGGTTGCAGAGCGTGAGAGAAGAGACAATAGAAACCCATGCGACGAATCTTGTCCTACCTACTCGTGTTTTCTCCCGTGCACGCCCGTCCCCCTAATTTTCGCACCACCAAGATAGAAAGCTTACCTATCATCAGAGTCTTTTATTACGCTTCTATCACATAACCTTTCACAGACGGAGAGCGCTGGGCGAAGGCGTTGTGCAGCTCGGACCGTGAGGTCCAGGCTAAGGTCATCCAGCGAGCTGCAATGGGCACCGGCCGGTTACCACCACCGGTCACCCGCCACCCGGACTAGCCCCATGGGGCTCAAATATAGTTTTTTTTCTCTCTCTTTCTCTCTCTGGCCAGGAGTATGCATAAAAACATTCTCGAGCCGGTCTGGCAGTAGCTGCTTGCATCCGTGAGCCAGGAAGCAGAGAGCATAATGAGCACCGTCTCCCAACACGTGCCAGCTACCTCTTCGGAGCCTCTTAAGAGTACCTGTGATTGGGCAGTGAGGTACCTAATAACAGAATGCGTTATCCTGAGGGGCGAGAACATTTTAAACGTGCTGCCGTTTATAAGGTATGCCCCCCGTGATATGTAAACAGTATGCTTGCGCTTGTATGTAACCAGCTTTCACGCCCTTTCGTCGTCGACGCTGGATCCCGTTTTGACTCAGTTTACTTGGTAGCATTGATGCGTTCAATGACGTTAAACAAACCGTAAGAAGAAGGATAACCTCACGTACAAAATTGCGTCCAAAGTTCAGCAGCGGCGGACATATAATCCCAGCACTGGCGGTGACTCGTGGACCCCTTACAAATGTTGGCGCCCCTAGCGGAAGTTTTTTCTTCTATATCAACCTTAAACCGGAGTTTCGTAGCCAGAAAAGCATCAACGACTCCGTCCCTACCTTTTAACTAAATACTATGTCCCCGTTACATTGCGTGCTAAAATAGCTTGCCACCGTGACAGCGTGGAATGGCTCGTGATTGTTTTCGCATTTGAAACCTTGCACATCACCATGGGCTAAACGGCTTTCACATCTATGACCTAATCAGCAACACGTCTTCCCCGTCCTCCACCCTACTGTGTAACGTTCTCCACAGGGCTCGCAGTTTTGAGTTTCAAAATTCTCGAACACTGAAAATTAAATAGCCAGCCTGAGAGCGTTTGCCGTTAAAACAATCATCGTCTTTTCTAGTTAACCCGAGCGCGCCTGTCTCAGTTGTGCAATATTGTAGCGTCTATGGTAACGTGGAGTCTTGCCATGTTCCCCTTTAATTTATTAACCTCCAGCGTGGACTGCGTCGCAATATGCTGTTGCCATAGCAATGATGCCATCTGCACGAACGTGACGCATTGCAGCCCTACTCCATTTTCTCCGACTTACTTCAGCAAACGGGCACAACAGCAAGGTAAGGAAGAAGAAAAACATCAAAGGCTCTTTGGTTGAAACGCGAAGTTTTCACCGGTGGTTGAAACGCAAAGCTTTCTCCCATGAAGCCTTAGCGAAAAGTCAAATTCCAAAATCGAAACTGATTCGACCACGTCGGAATGGCGCATTCCGACGTGGTCTACCATAGGGTAGACGTCTGCTTCTTAATGGGAGGGTTCCTGGTACGATTCCGACCAGGTGAAGCATGAAGCATTTTTCTTGCGGGGAGAGAGGGGGGGGGGGGGCGGTGCTTGGTGTGCCTTTGCTGATCATCATCATCGTTGCGCAAACACCATTGTGCAATGTTGGCTTAAATTCAGTGCGTTTTGGCGTGACATACAACGTTGTCAGAGCGGCATAGAAAGACTGGCTTGCTTAAACAGACTCAACGTTCGGCATTCATTGAACAGATGGCGCGTGAGGAGTGCAAACACGAGGGTATGTCAGACCTGACGATGTACGTAGCGTTACATTTTGAGCGCTAACTTCGTCAGCCTGTAGCAGCATATTGGCGTGCAACAAACGTGATGTTGCCTGGCACTCCATAACGCTCAGCGTCACGGCTACGTAACTTCAAGACTAGATATGGGTGCAAGCAGCGCGATTGGTCAAGGCTCTGAATCATAGCAAGAAGGAGTAGAAAACATACACATGGAAAATGTTATTGATAAGGAGAGCATAGGTTCGGCGTTTGATAATTATTCTTTCTCATTCAGTACAACATAACGAGTGATTAGGTGTATTCGTATTGTTTTCCGAACCGCAATATGGCTGAAAACAATAAAAACCAGAAATCATGCATTAGAGGGCCCATGAGAAAAGAATACAGTTTTTGTTCATTAAAAACTCTGCTTTGTCTAAATAACAAGGGCACCAATGTTAGTACATACCTTAGAAAAATATAGATAATAAGAAAAAGACGAATGAGTGGCCGGAGCAGACGAAATGGTAGTATTAGTATCGGGTGTCGTCGCGGGAACCGCCACCAGGCGAAAGGAAGCATGGTGGTTTCAAGTAAGGCGCTTACGCAGACCAAAGTCCGCAGGTGGAGTCATGTGTGCAGGAACGCTACACGGGACTTGTGAATTATACGAGGACATGACATTTTTTCTGAGCAGACAGTTCTGCTAGACGTAATTTTGCAGTACACTTGAGTACGCTGTAGAAATTCACTCCTTTGATGACTTTCTTTTGCGCTCTGGGAATTGCACAGTTATTACTGCGTGAGCAATAATCCCCCTTAGCGTCATCCCAGAGTCCTGTGACCAGAAGCTATCATCGAAATTCCCATTTCCTATATGAAGCCCAACACGTACAGTGTTTATTTTCATTGGCGAATAACATGGATATGTCCTTCCTTAACATCTCTGCCGGGTTGCTATGGCAGTACTGTAATGCCTTAAGGTCTAATGTCGTCGATCGGTGCCAGAAGCTTGACATACAATGCGTTTGACATCTCTTGCGCAGTCGCTACCCTAGAAGTTAAGGTCACCTAATATTAAGGCTGAATATAGGCCTAACAACATACCACTCTGTTGGGTTATACTCACGATGACAGCGGCCGCCGGAGGTAAACGGCCGATAAACGAATTATCGTTGGCAGATACGTCAGCACACCCCCTCCAAACATTATGGTTTGGAGAAAAGTTGAGAAAAGTAATGATCAGGCTCTCTCACATAATAAAAAACTGAGGTATCCCCATAGTTTTGTTGTTTGCTCTCATCTTTTCGTGTGTTTTGTACAGTCAATAAATGTAGCATTATTTCTTCAAGCTCCGGTGTTCATGAGGTTGTTTATGTGGGGGGTGAGAGACCACGCTCCCACACTTGGCACCTGCACATAAACACAATAGGAAATTGAGCGCAACACTGCCTATCATGTTGCTGAGTGTCTGGAGAATCAGACGCATTATTTCAAAAGTGAAAGTCATTACAAAGATGGTATATAAACGTATTATTACGCAGACGAGACCTTAGATTCAATGGACATTAAGGAGACCCTCAATTATGAATATATAAATTTTTTTCCGTGGAAGCAGTAAATGGGCCTAACAGCCCAACAAATGAGTCCGTAGTATAACAGACAACAGCAATTAGCCTTTTGTGTTGATACACTCTGACAGGTAGCCTAGTCTAATACAAGAAGGAGTACAATCAATCCGTAAATAACACAAATGAAGCAAAGGCATGTGAAAACATTAGGAAGAACACAGAAAAATAATAAACAGAGAACAAATCCTAATCACATCAAAAGAAATTCCGTAAGATTTTTTAAAAAATCAAGCAAGGAATGGTGATGATTTGTCAGCCATTAATCCAAATTGTAACAGCCTGGAAACAAGTGGTTTTCTTATCGTAATTATTGTGTACAGTTTGGTAATAAGAAATTGTTATTACTTCGAAATTTGGTGACGCTTTTACTAGTCCCAAGGCCGTGATTTTTAATTACCGCTTGCGGAGAAAATTTTTTTATATTGTTTATTTTCTGCGAATTCGAAATTGTCGTTTTTCAGGCTAATGGAAGGTGCAGAACTTCAGATAATTGTCAACTAATTCTCAGCAATTTTGTGCCACTTGTCTTCATTGTGAATCTTTTTGGCAACGAGGTTTGCTCTGTGTTGTTAAATAGGTTGCGTTATTTTAATGTTTTGTTTTTTTCCCTCCGTTAGTTTTCGCCATTATTGTGCATTTACACTAATGTAGCGAGTAAGTGATTTATCTTCACCAACTATGTATTTTTCAGCAGCGCAACGCTTTTTCGTGCCTGTTTGCCTTATCAGTTTCTGCGGTATTTTTTTAATGTTGTGTTTATGAAGGGTGTATATAAGATACAATTTTCTGATTTCGTTTATTCATTTTATTTTGTGTGCGTGAATGTGTTTCGATCTTTTAAACATCTTTGGACCAGTTATGTCCGCTTACGCTATTATAACTACAAAGTTTGTGAAGCATGCCAGCTATTCATTTTTGTACGATGGTTGGTCTGTTTTCACAATTTTTATTCGCATTAGGGGGAATTTTTCGGATTTGTTTAAGTTTGGTCGATGTTCTGTTAGGGCGGCATATAAAATCAATTTATTGTTTTGTTAGTGCAATTTTTCGTTTGTTTACTTTTCATTGCCTATATTTTTTGGTCCTTAACATTGTGTCCGGGAAATGCTTTTATACCTGTAGAAAACTGATGGTTAAGTAAAATTACGCACATCTTCCCGCGAGGGAACCCTGGTGTGATGCGACGCATCGGGGGGTTCGTTTGGAGTGACGCTGGTATTGGATTGTGTCGCACCACTCGCTGAAGGAACCGTCGCTTCCATCACGTCTTCATCGGAAGAATCAAGTCAAGCACGCAGTCGTCTAGCAAAGTGACGCGAAGTCGAACGAGAGCGAGAGCTGACTGAACCGCCGCAGCGTGATACCCGCTTTATATTCACAGTGCCTCAAGGAGAGGAGACAACGGAGGAGAGTCGCGCATGCGCACACTTGCGCGACGGGAGCGGAGCGAAGCGAGCGAAGCGCGCGCACACATCTATTGTTTATGATCATGAGACGGAGTGAGAGCGTTGCGCGCACAGCTCTCGGACAGATGACGGGAGGAGAGTCGCGCATGCGCAGCCGGCGTGCGGACGCCGGACAACGCCGACGCAGGAGCGACATGCCTCAGAGCAAGAAATGCGTCGCATCTAATAATAGAAACTGCAGCAGCTCAATAAACGATCGGCGGCCTCCCGTATCTATCTGCCACCCTATGCCCGACCCTGTTTACATTTGGTGCTGAAATCCCACGCAGCAAAGGGTACCGCGCACGCACAAATGCGAGGGCCCGTGCGGAGTGTGGGCAGTATTCGTCTGCCCCGGACGGCCGTGAGCTTGAAAAAAGAGAAAACTGTGAGCGAGAGAGAAAAAAGAGAAAACTGCGGAACAAAAAGCCGCTCAAAAGCAATCTTTCAGCTCGAAATTAAGTTCCACCTATGCTCAACGCCGCAAACGTGAACATTGTGAAACTCACTAGAATACGTGTCCGATTATTCGCTGGAATGCGGATCTCTTACGAATCACAGGCGTGTTTTCCACTAGTATTCGGCGCCTGCTCGTGGTGCTGAATTTAATGCTGCATTCGAGCGCAATGATATAACCATCACTGCCTTGTGCGAGATTTTCTTCAAGCTGTTCGCTTTATACCCATATTTCAAAGAAAGCCGTTCATCATACAACCAAGTCGCATGTCCTCGAACATATTTATGGATCTAGCTCTTAGGTCTTCCCTATAATGACCCCAGATGACAACGCTACGAACTTGCGTGCACACGAATGAAAGCGCACAGCGGAGATAAAAATGTTAAAATGGACCCGTTCCATTTCACCTGGCGCGGCTTCCACGTGATGAACACATCACTGATGTGCAGTGTTTTGTCTATAGCGCTCGCAGAAATGGAGGCCCGAAAAAGGGTGGGATCCCATCGTTTGCAATGGACATCTCGGCGCTATTGATTGCTGTAACTATTCCTTCCCCACGGGGTTCGGTGTTGTTGTCCCCCAACAAAGTGTAAAGAGCATTAAATTCTCCACAAAATATTCGTGCGGCTGCTAGCTGAAAAGGCAGCAGTGACAACGAGGCTAAAACTACCGGCTCACTTCGCAGCACCAGACCTTAAGCTTAGACACCTGCTTGCTGTGCGGCGAAAGCTGAGCGTCTGCTTGGGCGGAAGCAGCACGAACCAGCGCTTAAGACTTCTTTGAAGAGTTCAAATTTTGAAATTAGACGGCACACAAAGAAGATATGGCGTTTCAAATGGGTTGCATTCGGCGATTCTTTAGGTGTCTTTACTCCTGCATCCCGCACTGGGAACGATGTCGATGCGTTTTGTGGAAACTACCCGCTGGTCAGGTCATCCGTTGCCTTAGCATTAGGCAATAAGAGGACACTTAATGCCTTGGCGTAAGACTTTGCTGACGATTATGCGGGGAATCCAGAAGACCACCCCATTTTGCGCATTCCTCATCAGTATCTGTCATAGATCTTCCCTTTACATTCGGCGAACTCCTGACCACCCCGAGCAGTCTATGCCGGCACTGTACAGCAGGTGTTGATGAGATCTGCAACCAAAGACTTTGAACCCTGCCGTCGCAGCGCAAACAAGACTTCCCCCGGTAGTTCAACTTCATTTGGGGTGCAGGGAACATTCCCTTCTTATGGAAGCTTGAAGCCGTTCTGCCAGTGCTGAAGCCTGGTAAGGATAATGCAGACATTGCATCATACCGACCTGCTTGGGCCCCACCATGTGTGTTTAAGCTTATAGAAAATCTTGTAAATGACCGGCTGATGTGGCTGAAAAGGAACAAAAAGTTTCTATCGTGCATGACTGCTTTTGTCAATGTTTCTGCGCGCAAGACAGTGTTCTGGACCTTATTAGCTACATTGAACACGGGCGGACATATCGGCCATCAACACTGGCTCTGTTTTTTGATGTCACCCTAGTGTACGGCAGCGTTTTACAAGATGCCTTCATAGTCAATGTACAAAAGAGGGGGATCACGGAAAACCTTCTCAGCATCGTCCGCGCTTTCGTTTTGGACCCTCTGTGCAGGTGCGATTGGAGTACGTCTTAAGTAGCGGAAGGCGCATCTCGCGATTCGTGCCTCAAGGGAGTGTTCGCTGTCCTGTACTTTATAATGTGACTATAGCTGGCCTCCCTCGGGCTATAAAGAAGGACTGCAGGTCAGCTCAGTTATGAATATACGCAGGCGATATTTGCATTTGGTTCACTGGAAATCAGCACAACTGCTTAAAAGTGAGAGCCAAAATAGCTATTGGCTCCGTTCAAGCCTCTTTCGTCGGCGGGGTTAAAGCTATCTGTGGAGAATCCTGTTTTGTTTTCTTTATGGGGAGGAAACGGAGAGCTACACACCTTAAGTTATCCTTGGGAAACATTTTCGTCCTACCAGATAATCGTGTCAAGTTTCTCGGTGTTACCATTGACTATACCCGTTGCTGGCGGCAGGTCGTCAACACACTCACCCCCTCCTTGGTACCACGTTTAAATGTGCTACGGAGATTACGGGAGCCGCCCTTCATCTATGCTTCGACTGCACCCGTCGCTCAATCTGAGCCGGGTGTGTAACCTTGTAGCCTTGCGTTCTCTTTCCAAGTATCGATATTTATTTATTTATTTATTTATTTATTTATTTATTTATTTATTTATTTATTTATTTATTTATTTATTTATTTATTTGTTTGTTTGTTTGTTTGTTTGTTTGTTTGTTTATTTATTATTTATTTCACATGCCTTCAATTGCCAGCGAATTGTGGAGGGGAATGGGCAAAACAATACATTGTTGGTTGAAATGTCACGGTAAAGTAAAACAACATTTCTGGGCTTTGAACTACAAAATCAAATGAGCCATTAAAAATTTTAACAACGTACCCCACGCAGAAATTCACAAAACTTTGCCAGAATACACTATCAGCACGCAAGTATTGACCAGAAATTCGCGAATCACGCATGTAAACAAACGTGGTAACCAATTTTACGAGACTGCCCTGTGCACATGATTGAGCGCTCATCTTTATAGAACTTCCAAGACCCACCCTGCATGCATTCTTCGACAAAATATTGTAGCCGAAGCGACAACTATGCCCTTTTGAAACGTTCCGTGCATGCGGAATTACGGGAATACGAAATCGTTACCTTTTCCGACACACCGCCACAGTAAAAACAAGAATATGTGTCTGCAACACACGATAATAGGCTACCGCATTACTTTAAAAAGTTGACACCAGTAGTACCGCTCTACAGCCGCTGGAAAGCCAAATCATGGTCCGTACTTATTGCGTATACACGGTCTGTACGGAAAACATACGGGAAACGTGGGGTGCCCTATTTCGCCTATTAATTAAGACGCATACACAAAAGATACTGATGAAATTCACAGAATTCCCTACCAATGCCGCTTGCCTTGAGTGTGAGTTCTCTACAGCCAAATTTTTTGTTTTTTTCTAGATCTTGTTCGAGGAAATACTTTCATTTACGCATAATATAATGATTACATTTGGAACTTTCTTGAAATCTTCGTCATTGTGTAAATGCGGTGCGTTACACGCTTCGCCATTTACCGTATTTATAATATTTTTTCATATTTTCTTAGTTTTGCAAAATTTCGTTCCACCAATTGTCTCCATCTGCGCTAGTATGACGATTATATGGGAAACTTTCGCGAAATCTGCATCATTGTGGAAATCCAGGGCGTTGTACGGTTTCTCATTTTCCATAATATTTTATATTTTTCTTATTTTTCAGTTTTTTCAAATTTAGTTCAACCAATTATCTCCATGTACGTTACTGGAACGATTACATCTAGGAGTTTCGCTAAACCTGCATTATTGTGGAAATGCAAGACGTTACAAGTTTCGCCCTTTTCTGTAATTTTTTCATATTTTGTTATTTTTGTTTTTCAAACTCTTGTGCGATATCTTATCTCCATTTACACTATTATAACAATTACAAGTGGCACTTCCGCGATATCAGCGTTTCTGTATAAAGGCAGGGCGTTACACGGCCCTAGTATGGGGTTATTCGGCCAAAATGCTTCACATTAAAACGGTGTCAAACGGTGGTATTCCGGTAAATCAATTGATTATTGTGCTGTTCGGAACATTACCTGCATTAGTTACGAATGGGTGCGTAATACTCGGGATAAACTTCCCATTACGATAATTACGTACGAAGTGAACGTTTCACTCGGGTGGGAGGGACATTTTACGCCGAGTCCTGAAATTTTCAAGGGAACACTCTGTGAGTGTTAGTGGTTAGTAGAGAATAGTTTAAAAAGCTGCCACTTGGGCGGAGCGATTGCCTGCAGGCCTCGCAGAGGTAGGACAGGCCGTTTGCAAAACAACTGACTCGACTCACTCACTCACTCACTCACTCACTCACTCACTCACTCACTCACTCACTCACTCACTCACTCACTCACTCACTCACTCACTCACTCACTCACTCACTCACTCACTCACTCACTCACTCACTCACTCACTCAAGTCGCCTTCACTCAAGTCGCAGAGTTGTCACTTCCATAAGGAGCATTTTCTGAGTACTGCGAGAGAACTTAAAGCAGCCAATACGCCAGCCGACGCCCCAAATTGGTCCCTTTTTCTGCGAGAGGCGCGGGCTCCGCGAGGAGTCGGAAGCAACTAATTCAGCATCCGATGCCCCTGCATTCATTTCTTCTACAGAAAGGGCTGACAACTTCAGCGGGTCATCATCCCAGCAGCAAGGCAGTGCTCTGTGTCGCCTCCAGCTGTCGACTGTGCTTGAGCGTCGCAGGTGATGACACCTGCAAAAAATTGGCCCCGTATCTGCTCGTTTTGCTGCAAATGTCGAAAGGCGACAGTCTTCGGCCGCCCCTGCTACGCCAATGCCTCTCTTATCTCCCCTCACACCTTCCTCTCCCGTCTCCTACTCTTAAGATAAATGCAGGGGAAGTTTGCTCAATTGAATTCAATTTCACCCCGTTACACTGCTTGCGCGCAGACTACTGGAACCTTTTTGCTACTGCTGCATTTATTTGAATTCCCCGCGAGGCCTTTTTGTATTTTCGGGTCAGGAGATTTCTTTCAAAGCGTATGATATTTATTGCTTATCGCGAAAAAGCAGCCATGTATTCTAAGTTTGAAAGCATTGCAGGAAATAGTAGTTATTATTGATGTTCTGCCTCCATTGTGCCTTAGTGTCGGTTTTCTTCAACAATGTTGACAGGAATGACCACTGCCTCCGGAATGGCAGGTTGAAAATGTCTTACCTATATAGTCGCCTCGTTCAAGAATTCTTGCAACTTTTGTTAGAGTGGCTGCATCGGGGGAGAGAGAGGGATGCAGACAGCCAATATTTTGGAATGGAACTAGCCCAAAAAAGAGTACCGTCTTCACAATGAATTTTTTTTCTATCTCGGAAGCGTCTAGCATGTCGGCAACCGACGGGATGCTCCCGGCATCACCTCTTAATTTCTTCACCGAAAAGCTACCCAGACGTAAGTCATGACGGGTTTTGTTCCCAACGCAAGGAGGAACACCTGCAGTGGTGCTGAACTTGGACGAAGCACTGCCCAACGATGACGCCGCCAGGGCGGTCGCCTAAAGAAACGTTGTGTTCCCGATTGGAGGTTCCCGAATGAAGGTCCTAAAAGTCATAAAAATGCGCCCATGGACTCCATAGAGATGGTTAATCCGCAAAGATGTAACGTGCGGCTGGAGTTTTACAAGTATGACGAGTGGTTTGCCCATTTCGAAGTAACGTCCGGCCGGTGTTGGCAATTCGCACGTTAACGCTGCTCCACCAGGGCCGTTGTTAACTCTTTGCTGAGGTACAATCAAAACTCCAATTTTACCACCGCCGATGGCAAGCTAAATGAGAAATCAGGTACGCCATGGTGTAGTTGGAACTGTGCGTTTGCTTTCCAACGCTACCCTTTGCATATAGTTGTTATGTTACAAACACTCGTTCCCAGCACTTTTTTTTCTGCTCTTACTTGGCTCACGGCGTTACACTTGACCTCTCCCGTTTGCCATTTGGGAGCGTTTTCACGATCAACATCTTGTCGGCGGTGGTTGGCGTCATTCTGGTCAGCACGGCACGTTTTCAAGGCTAATAGGTGCTCTTTACATGAAACATTATCCCGTAATGGTTGCAAATGCGTCCCTGTTTCCCCTACCCACTCTGGAATACCGTTACCGTGTCATATGCCAATGCAGCAACCGCTGGACCTCTTGACATCGCAAAGGAACATGATTGAACCTGGAGTCCCTACTTTCGATGGGACCGCTCCAAAACTGCGGCAAAATACGTTCGCCAAATCGCCTTTTTTCGTGACACAAACACTCCATGATTCCTTCGGTCCGATTACTTCAGGTGCTGGCCTCGTCAGGGAACAAATGAGTCTTCCCTAGCCGCATCTCGTGGGCAGTTTACGTCATTGTAATCATGTCCGAAATAACCAATCCATCCATCCATCCATCCATCCATCCATCCATCCATCCATCCATCCATCCATCCATCCATCCATCCATCCATCCATCCATCCATCCATCCATCCATCCATCCATCCATCCATCCATCCATCCATCCATCCATCCATCCATCCATCCATCCATTCGTCCGTCCATCCGTCCGTCCGTCCATCTGTCTGTCTGTCTGTCTGTCTGTCTGTCTGTCTGTCTGTCTGTCTGTCTGTCTCCGCTCCTCATCCCCGGTGGCGAAAAATTACACTCAGGCGGGCACCTGGCCCCTCTAGACGCGAACCTTGCGGGCTGCTGCAAATTCAGCGCCTGCTGACGGCACGCCACGGGGGGGCCATCCTGCTGAGGTTGCGCGATCGGCCCAATTCGAATATGAGAGAGCTGGTGACCATCTCGAGGAGGGCATCGAGATGACGCCCCGACCCTGCCTTCACGACGAGCCACCACAAAAAACACATTGGGGAGACCCCGCGTAGATCCTCCCTTGGTCCACAAGAAGCGAACGACACCACCTCAGGCCATTCATCACGAGGCGGCTGCCTGCTGCCCTGCTGCAGGACGTTCTGAGCGGTTACCTCCATCTTTTCATGGACGCCTCCGTCAAGAATAGTACGGGCAAGGCGGCGGCTGTGTGTATGGTTACTGAGCTGGGAACCAACAGCAGCTTTCGCCTTCCTTTACCCGCTTCCACAACACAGGTGGAGCTGGCATGACTGCACTTGGTGGCCGAGCTCCTACTTGAGAGGGCGTCCCAGTTCCACTTTAGGGCGATCATCTTCACGGACTACAGGCCTGCCCAACTGCGGCTGCACGTGGCTCTTCAGCCCATAGAGTTTCACACAAAAAACATTAGAGATGAATTTGGTGCGGCGATATCCCTCCGGGATGGGTGTGATGGGTAGGTATAGATTGGGATTGGCACTCGAAGGCTTGCGGAAGTTATTATAGATTGGATCGTGCAGCCAGTTTCGTTTTCGTTTTGTACTTTGATGAACGCATTTGCTTATGTTCGAAGAAGCGTTAGAACATACGTTTCTCGTTGAACTGAATACCGCACTGGCACTGACGCCGCCCAGAGTGTAAATGTTTTATAACCATTGTTGCGAATCAGGTGGGTTATCAATTCATTGCCCGCACAGCGAGCAGGAAAACACTAATCACGGCGCTGTATGAGGCGAAATTGCCTGTGAATTAGGAGGTGCGGTGCTGCTCATTCGGCAGAGCAATGTATTTTCGAAGCTGACGACAGCTGCGAACTGCTTGCAAGAGCCACACTTTCCGTGCGAACGCCGGGTCCTACGGCGTAGACCAGCACTACCGGTGGCTGGAGAATGTCATCAATTCAGGTTAAAATAACTTCTCCAAAGGTAATCGGTGTCTCATTTTAAAGCGCAAAAGGTTTCTTAATATCAAAAACTACAAGCGCCGAAACTTCTACAAATAGTTTTAAAAAAGTCTACGTCCCGCTGTAGCTGGCAGCAAATGGCCAACCCATTCTGCAAGCCTCCTGGTCTCCGCGTCTGTTTTTTATTTAACCGCGCAGTTTTATTTTGTACAAAACCAGTTTTGGGCACCAGCTGGCTTGTTTACCACTTGATTTGTAAACAGCAAACCGGGAAATAAGAGTTTTGTTCTGCAAAAAACACAATTCACCAGCCATAGGCCTGTTTAGATCCTACACAATCCGGTTCCAGAACTACCCATCCTTCCCATCGAAGCGTAAGCGTCGCCTTGGAGTTCGAATTGACACTAGCGCCAATTTCCACCCCCGTTATTATTGTATGAAACTCTATGGTTCATCCAACCCAAAGTAGCGGCTACCTGGCCGTCCCGTGGCGCAGACTGCTGCAGGCTGCGCCACTGAACGGTTTGCAGACTGTGTCCACGCTGCAGAATGTGTCCGCCGGAGGCTGTGGCCTGCGGCTCAACTGGCTGTCGGGCCACTTTGACATCCGGGGCAACGAAGGCGCCACGCATTGGTCAGGGACGCTGACCAGGAAGGCACCCAAGTTTCCCCGGACGTCACCGCCTTCGACGACGCACGCACCGTCCTGGTCCGCGTGGGGCAGAGGATGTACACCAAACCTGGGTTGTAAGCGGCATGTGCGTACCGTACTTGTGCGTACCGTTTGCAACCAGAGACGCTGGAACATCTACTCTGCTTGTGCTTCCTACCCACCCCTCCCCCACTCGGCGTAGAAAGCAGAGCTCCACCGAGCACTATAGCGTCAGGGCCTTCCCTGCGCCAGCACGGAGGACTTTCTATTCCCAAAGGGGCCTAGGGCCACTCAACGGGAAGTCTTCGTCCATCTGTTCCTGTTTTTGGAGACTCCCGGCTTTAAATCACATTTTGTCAAATGCGCCAGGCATGTGCAATCTTATGGACCGGTTTGGCTTCGATGGCTAATGTTTGAATCTGGAACGGGCTTTGCAATTTATTGTCGAGCCTCAAGAAGATGCAGTAGCTTAATTGGTCGACTCAAAGTTATTCTGGAAGGTGGACGCACTTTCCATAAACGAGCGTTTTCATTTCTACTCTAGTGAAGTTCCAGATCTGTCGATGGGCACAGCTGTGCTCAACAAGAATGGTGCAACCGTGTCGAGAAGAACTGGGGCCCAATTCTATAAAACGAGAGGCCGTCGTTTTGAAACGACGCGGTGGCGCCAGGAAAATGCCTGCGCTCTTTGGCTGGTGCGGCACTTTGAGGTGTTAGGAAGAGAGAATGGCCCTGCAGAAAAAGCACTGTATCAAGGGCGTATAGCTCACGCACTGCCTGCCGTTGTTTTGCCTGTTGCTTTGGACCCGTTGTTTCGCCTGTTGCCCCATTGCTTTTCTGCAGGGCCATTCTCGGTACCCAACACCTCAAAGTTGGCGCACCAGCCAAAGAGCGCAGGCATTTGCGCTGCGCTACCACGTCATTTCCCAACGATGGCCTCTAGTTTTAAAGAATTTGGCCCCTAGAGATCTTCTTGGAGTCTTTCCCGCAGAGCGCAACTCATGCAGGTATTTGTTCCGGTGGCCTGGTTGTTTCCATGGTCCGTTCAGTAAGTGCTCTTCATGCTTCCATTTGCGCAGAAAGTGGCTCAGCCGATGTTTCTTCAGGTGCTAAACAGGAGCGTATATGCGTCGATTACTTGCAGTTATCAGTGGTCCTCTTCAGAAAAGTGGTTACTATTATGATGCGGCTGTATAACTTGTAGAAGACCATATCGGCAACAGAACAGGAGGTATTTGGTCCAAGGTGATGTACTTTCGTCGCCTTTTCCATTAATATCTTGTTTATGGTCAAGGATTTTCAATACCTGTGGACATTTTTCAGAAGGTTCTCCTTTGTCTATAACTTTTAAGTGGTCCACATCCAAAGAGGCTTTTTTTCTGCTCGAACACTGGCTCTTCATTTGTATGTGCAAGCTTGTCGCTGGGAGTTGGGGCTTGGAGATATAAATTTTGCGCACCCATGCAGTGTCCACAGAGAAATGGTTCTCCTGGACGCCTCTGATCCAGCAGTCGAGCTAGACACAATCGTCAGTTTTTTCTGGTGTTGGGCGTTTCCAAGCGGATCGCGCAAGAAGGTGATAAGACGTCGTTTGCCATTTCGACCTGAAAGCCTAATTTAAAGGGCCTGGCGACGGGAAAGCGACATGCTTGTTTTTTGCACCTATCGCGGGACAACCGTACAGTGAGCAGGGAAGCAAAATCCAGAACGTTGTGTATGAACTGCCTGCGAGTTGGCTTTGTTTAAGGGATGTGTCCATTCCTGATCCAGTCCTTCTATAGACTCGTACTTAAAAGTACAAACATGTCAACATGCGTTGAAACTTCATCAAGGCCTTCACTCCCAGTCCGAGTGGTGATGCTTCCTGTAACGTTAACTGGTTAAACATGAGCAGAGCGGATAGGGCAACCTCTGAAAATAGCACCGCCTTTAACATGGTTGCGCAAGGCTAAATGTGTACACCGAGGTTCTTAAGCGATCTAACATGAGTGTGTGCACGTTAATGGAGCATCCGAAGGTCATTCAAGTCGTCGCATGAGGTCACTTTCAGGAGGTTTAGCAATTTCTTCATTAGGTCGCTGATGATAAGGTTTTTGTCTCCAATGCGTTGCTGCAGCAATTCGATTGCTATGGGGTAGCTCTCATTAGTTGTTGACGAGCAGATTTTGAATCCTTGTGTTTTCCTCTTCAGATAGCTGCGTAGGTACTTTAATTTGTCCGCCCTGTTTAACGATCAGGCCAATCAGACGTAGTCTTTATAGATTTCAGTAAAGCTTTCGATAGAATTTCTCACTCAAAGTAATATTTAGGCTTAATTTACTTGGTTTTCCGTCCACCATTGTAAACTGGTTAAAATCTTATTTATAATCCCGCATGCAGTTTGTCGATATCAATGGTTCTCATTCACAATGTCTTCCTGTAAACTCCGGAGTACCGCAAGGCAGTGTCCTCGGACCACTACCTTTCTTGATTTATAATAATGATTTAACAAACTGTGTTAAAGAAGGTGTTACAATCACAGTATTCGCGGAGGATTGCTTGTTGTCCAGCACTATTAATTCCCCTAATGATTAGCAAGTTCTAAATGACTGTCTTGAAGCAATAAATAAATGGTGCGACCGCTGGGACATGAAACTAAACGCTGACAAAACCGTATTCATGCGTATTACTAACAAAAAGCAGCCATATGAATATCAGTACGCAATTAACGGCGTTCCTATCTCTCAAACCGACAGTTTCAAATACCTTGGGGTTACAATAAATAGCAATTTAAATTGGTCTACACACATGCTTCAAATATCCGCGTCAGCTCGGAGAAAACTGGGTTTGCTGAGACAAACTGAAACGCTCACCTTCCAACATAAACCTTCTTGCCTATACCACAATAATACGATCAAGTTTAGAATACGCATGCGTAGTTTGGGACCCGCATACTATGAAAGACATTCATAATCTTGAAAAAGTTCAAAAATTCGATTTCCGCTGTACATACAATCGTTATCGCCGTCTTGACTCCCCAACAAATCTAATGAAAATCAACAAAACCCGAACACTGGAATCTCGAAGAAAAATAGCCATTCTAAAATTTCTCTTTCATTTAGCACAAGGAAGTTCACCAGTTGATGCATCGGCCTTACTCACTTCGTTATCATCGCGTCCCACGAGGCACTCTCATTCCGCTAAGTTCACGCCTACCTCGGTGCGAACTAACACATTTAACTATTCGTTTTTTCCTAGGAGTATACCCGACTGGAACAATCTCCCCCCTGAAATTCTTTCTTCCAGTAGCATGGTAAAATGTATTGAGAGAAATGTTTGATTTCTAAAAAAGAAAATTTTCACATATGTACCGAATAAGTTTGCAATGCCTTGTTCACCACTTTTTTTTGCCCGCTAGAAATTGTGTAACTTGTCTTAACACAATGTAACACCACCACTCCTGCTTAGGCCCATTCGTAGCCCGCAGTTTTGTTTAAATAAATAAATAAATAAATAAATAAATAAATAAATAATAAATAAATAAATAAATAAATAAATAAATAAATAAATAAATAAATAAATAGGCTTTAATAATTTTCGATTCGAATTGGTCGCGCAAGTCCAGCCGGCTTGAATTGTTTCGTGAGGTGAGGTGGCCTTCGGTGTTGTACGAGTCAAAGGCACGCGGTCGAAAGTTGTCTCGGACAGCGGAATGTGTGAGCAATTGAATCCCGGTAATGTTCTGCAGCGGCAAATTATTTTTCTAGTGTTTTAACGGAACATTCTGCTCTATTTCCTTGTCAAATTCGATTAAGCAGTCTCTTTCAGCTTGAGCGTTTCGAGTAGTCAGTCCACCGATTACTATCGGCGCCTGCTCCGTCATGGACTTCATGTCACTGATAATTTGTGTAGATGAGGCGCTCAGGGCATCACGTTTTCGTTTGAAATGGTTCATGAGGGCATGGGGTACGTGGAGATTCCACTATAGCTGGTACTGAGGCAATCTATCGTTCTTGGCCGGTGCGTCCTCTTCAATGGGCTTGCTTAATCGGTAGGGGTCTTCAACGATGTAATCTTTCAATCCTCCTCATGGCACCAGAATAATAAAGAACAGTAAGCCGTTGCCGTATTGAGGCGACCTTAAAGTTATTCTAAAAAAGAAGGTGAAGTCACGAGCCTCGATGCCCATGCCTTGGCCGTTGGCGTTTTTTGCTTCTGTGTCGTCTTCTTGCCAACCAGTGCATATTTTCTCAAAATTACTGATGTGCCCGGACTGACTTAGCACTATCTTTTGTTCCTTCTCTCTTTCTGCATCTCTAACACTCTGCCCTATCTTTTTACTCCCCCTGTGCTTCCCTTCCCCTGTACTTGGTTGTATGCAAGTAAGCTCCATACCGAGCTCAAAAGGTTTTGAGTAGTCTTAGAGAGCAATAGAGAAGGTGATAGCAACCAAAACAATGCCAGAGGATTGGCTAGAAAGCGGGATGAATTTATAGTGTAAAGGCAGAGGCAGGAAAGACAGTTTTAATTCAAAAAGACCACTCACAGTAGCAACAGTGGTGTATAGATTCGTATTGGAGGCGACAAAATCAGAAATTCAAGCATGGATGGAAGAAAATAATATCCTTGACGAACTGGAGAATCAATTTAGGCAAGACGGGCGCTTGGATGATAACTTGTTTGTGATAATACAGTGCATTGAAATTGCGAAACCTCAGAAAAGACCACTATAGATTCCGTTCTTAGGCCTTAAAGGGGCATATCACAACGTAAACCAAGAACTGCTGTGGAGGGTGCTGACACTCGAGGGCTTAAATGAAGTTAATACAGTTGCTTATAGCAATCAATGAAGATAATACAATGCACCTGACACGGGAAGGGCAGAAATGCACACACAAAGGTAAACAATGATCGAGGACTGAAATAGGGATGCCCATTGAGTCTAATACTGTTTATGCTTTATATGGTAGAGTTAGAAAAGAAACTGGAAGAAAGTCAATTACGGTTCAACTTAGCTGATATGTGCAAAGCGAAGAGGTACAACAGCGTATTCTGGGAAGGTTAAAGGGAGCCAACATTTGTTCTTTTAGCTTATAACCAGAGCGATATGCAACGGCTCATAAATGATTGTGGCCAGCAAGACAAAGGCCTCTGATTGAGTTTTAGCAATCAAAAATCGGGAATAATGGTTTACAAGGACACCAGCACTGACTCAGGTTCCGTGCAGCATGGCTAATTACTAACAGTCAAGGAATAGAAATATTTGGGGGTGTGGATAAACGAAGGGGTCAACTACTTAAGAACTTGCGAGGAGCAACTTAAATATAGAGAAAGCGCAACGCAGCTATAATGAAGCATATAGCTTTGTGCGGGTATAACAAATATGAAGTAGTAGGAGTAATGTGGAAAGGCGTAATTGTTCCGGGCCTCACATTTGCGAATGCAGTACTCTGCTTAAAATCAGGCGCTCTTTCATGCCTGTAAGTGAACCAGAGGGCGGTAGGCTGTTGGTTTGGCCTTAGGAGCACATGGTAACACAGCTGTTGATGCCGTGCAGGGATACATGGGGTGGGTGTCGCTTGAAGTTCGAGAAGGTCAGAGTAAAATATGTTTTGGGAGGAGGTTTTGGGATCAACGTAGTTTTGGGATCAACGTAGGTGGACAGCTAAAATTTTTAGGTACCTATACATGAAAAGCGTGGTCGCGCAGTGGTTAAGGAAAGCTAGAAGGGTAATGATGAAATACGGAAAGAACAGTAAAGAATCAAAGACAGCCAAAGTACCCAGATAAGAAGCAAGGCAGATAGATACGAATAAATGGAGAGAAAAATTGCAAGCTAAAACGCCGTTAGTGATGTACTGGTCAGATAATCTGGAAATCAGAAAAGAAAATCTCTACGATAATTTCAAGGGCAGCGCTTTGCTTTTTGAAGATAAAGCAGGTTGCTTATGAACTAAGAGCTTTGTGGGGAAGTATACAGGAAGTGGTGGAGTATGCGTGGCCTCCGTAATTAACGGAAACTATGTTGCACATAGTTTTAGAATGTGAGTCTATCGATTCAAATCTACACGAGGGGAATATTTGGCTTCCAGAAGCCCGAGGATTTGAAGCTAGCACAGAGGACTTCAAGGCTGCCGAGAAGACTAAAAGAAGATTAGAATGCTGGGGGACAAAAATCGGAGAGTGGAACGATGCCTAGGACAGATGCCACCTGCAACAAAAAAGAAGCATTTTGTGCTTTCCCTCGAGCAGTGCTGGTATTAAACGAAGAGTATAAAACATGGATATAGTAGCTTTTCTTGGCAAGATGAGACATCATCACCCCGTTAAAAGGGGGATTTTAATAGCAATCAATCAATCAATCAATGAATTAGAAAACATTGGCTGCACTTTTTGAAATAGGCAGGTTGCTACTTCTTTTATGGTAAGGAGGATTACAGGGAACAATACAAGCGCACACAGCAGCACAAGTGATAACACACCCAGCAGGGGTATTCACTTATGTAGGTGTGGACAAATTGGTGTCAGAGCAAGGATTTATTGCACGTGAGAAGTGCCGGCTTCGCCCTTTGCCGGTTTTGGCTTCGCTTAGGCCCCTCTCTGTCTCCCTGTCTCCCTGTTTGGCATTATGATAAAAATAGGTATAGGAACAATTTCGACCCTACAGAGTGTTAATGCAGTGCTTTCGTGTCGTTCATTGTGTATAAAAATAATTTTATTCGTTGATTAGTTGAAACAGTTTCATTTTGCTGAAAGAAAAGGATTACCTAGAATCACGAATTTTATTTACTAACTGTATCACCGAAAAACGAAAATTGAAGAGGTGAAGAAAGAGAGAAACCCTTTTAGTTTTTTGGCATAGATTCTGTTGATGGTGTTTTAAGGGATGAACGTTTTAAGGGATCAATTAGCTTGTTGAAAATTTTTCCTATCCAAATGAACCAAACGCAGATATGCTTTTTGTCGGCATTGCCTGATATATGCTTCGAGTCACAAGTAAACGGGGAAGAATACTTGCTGATACGCTTCCATTTTGTCAATCGCTCCGGCGGGCAAGCCGGTCTGCCGGGGAAGAATAAAATGGGCTCAATGCTCTATATAATGGAATTGTTTCCTTCAATATAATATGCGAAATGTTAAAATTATGTGTTAAAATAACTGGGGTTTGAATCAGTAATGCTCAAACTTCGAAAGAAGGAACTTTATAAGCAAAAAGATTGCAAACGCAAATACATGGATGGTACGCTCACAACACCATTGGTGATTTAAAGCATCTAGGACACAAAATTGACTCTTGGAGGTTCTTACGGAAAACTCGTTACCGTGTTCACTATGCATGTATTGTAATATGGTTAAAATCAACATTACGCTGCTGTTCAAAACCGAAGATTCTTCAAGAGGCCACGTATTTGAACGGACAGGCGTGTATATCGAAAGCACAATGTTTCTGGCCTGTTTTTTGAGGTGCAATATCCATATTCCTGCACCCCCGGTAATCACATAAACCAGTGGTGCTTTTATCAGTCTAGGTTATGAAAGTGACTTAGCGACGCTCAGGTCGACTACAATATGTGTGTACAATTTGTGATATTCGACGTCCAAAAGCTTGTACTGCACACTGTTCAAGCCGTCTGTCTTGTACCGTTCTTTCCACTTTCTAAGGATTTTATGCCTGAAAAAGAAACAAAGGTTCATTTTGAGCTCACGAGAAAGCATTAATAGTTATCAGGGCATCTGTAGGGGCTAGTTGGTGCTGCAAAGCTTGAAAGGAGAGCGCCTAAGCTTTGACTAGTAAACAAACACGAGAAAGACTGTCGTGTTTAGTAGCCTTTCTCGTCTTTGTTTACTAGTCAAAGTTTAAGCGCTCTCCATTCAGGCATTATTAGTTGGGAATTTTGTAAATCCCAACAAGTGAAGAGCATCTGAACCTATATTGGAAGCGCCAAAACAATTGTCTGCTATCACACTACTCCCATCCATCCATCCATCCATCCATCCATCCATCCATCCTCCATCCATCATCCATCATCAATCCATCCATCCATCAATCAATCAATCAATCAATCAATCAATCAATCAATCAATCAATCAATCATCAATCAATCAATCAATCAATCAATCAATCCTCCCACTGCCCGCCCGCCCATCAGTTCTTCTGTCCATAGACATGTACGAGTTATTTATCGGATCTTTAAAACCGAACCTTTCAGCCTCTCACTGGTGTCGTCTGCAGTCCAGCCAAAACGCACTGCAGAAAAGCCAACTTTCTCTGACGATGATGATGATCGTGGGTGAGTTGAATAAAAATTAAATGGCTGCCTGTGGTCGGAATCGAAACTGGGTCCCTAGTGGTGAGAAGGCGACGCCCATACGAGTGAACAATTTCAGCACGTTTGAAGCAGTTTGGTTGTAGAGAGGGATGCATGGACGTGCAAATTGAGACAAATTGTACCCCTATATGTCATGACGACCATAGATGAGCGCTGGCAAAATCCATAGAATGTCCGCATCAGTAAAGCAATAGAGGGCACAAGGGCAGTGAAGTAAACGGTCCCGGTATTCGCATAAAGAGTGCGCAGCCTTACTTCACACTCTCTACCAATAGGAGCCGCTTGCTTCTGGGTTTATTCGGTTGTGGTTGTACTGCATTTTTAAAAGCTTCGCGTTTCCCCATCGTTGACGTTTCGACGGAGGAGCAGTTGATTTTATTTAGAGCTTTTTGTGTATTCCGCCACAAAAATTTGGGGCTTAGCCTTCGAGTGCCTACCGCGTTAGCCTTATCAGACCCCGTCGCAATCGCATGGCAACATTCCGAATGGTGAAACCCTGTCGCTCCTGCTCGCCAGGTATTTGTTCGGGCAACACCGCATGATCCCCAGTGTTTCAGTGGGAGCGACAAGGTCATGGTATGGCCTTTCCGATCACGGGATTTCATATTGGGCCGTACCTAAACATCATGCGCTTACATTAAACCCTTTAATGCAACGAAGATATATTAGAGTGTTTCGCGAAAAGAAGAACGGCCACCTTCACATTGCAGATGCGAAGGCTGAGGAAACAGCGGAGCGTGTCTTCTTGACTAGCTTTAACTTGGATATTCTCAGGTCTGCCCCCTTCTTAAGAGCAAGATCGTTAAAAGACGATGTTTTCTGAATGCAAACTGCGTTAAATCGAAGTCCACAATCCGCCATTGTAAAGTATAAAACCCTAACTGCCCAAGTCTGAACCCCAAGACCAATTCAACTCAGCCAAAATCCAAAGCCAAAGCCCGCGCGTTGCATAGTCCTCCCTTCCAACCCCTTGCTGGTGTAGCATAAATGCCAAGCAATTTTGTTATCCTGAAGCTTTCGTTTGAAGTATTGCAATGCGAAGCGTGAGCAGTAGAAAAGACCAGGAACAAGCTTCTGTAATGTTGAGGAAGAGAAGATTTATTATTGGTGCACTCGTTGAACTCAGTCCTTTCAGGTAATCGGAGCTCACTTTCATTCTAAATTCCCTGCAGCGCGCCCTTTGCTAATACCTCCCATCCAAGCAGGCTCTACGAAAGTTTCCTATGTAGATTGTCGTATGCGTCCTTTATATGAACCCTGACTTTACAAGGTTGCCTCTAATAGCCGGTGTGACGTTTGCGGCACAGGCATGCGGCATATATATTGAAACTTGTGATCATACGGCCGTGCTGCATGTCATGCGAAGACATCCATCGCGCTATTGCAACAAACTTCTGTAAATAAACAATCGTAGAGCACAGCCGTGGGGAGCTTGTGTATTCTCTTCTGCACGTGCTCGGCAGCTGCCTGCAACGGCCAGCCAATGGTCAAAGCTTCCTGTCATCTGTGTTTCCCACCCAAATCTGCTGCGGCCACAGTTCGGTAACACAATCAGCTATTTCGAGATCTGAAAAAACGGGCATCGCTAGCTGTGCCTGCATGTTTTTTAACTGCCCTTTGGGTGCGTGGGTGGTTGGAAGCCGCTCTGCATCTGAGTCTTTATCTGTTAGGCAGGTAGCTATGTCTTCAGCCTAGCAGTCACACCATTCTCTAATATCTACCACTCCAACCCCTCCACCGCACGCCCATTGCGCGGCTTCCGTTTCTTTAGCGTTTGTTTCATTCTGCTGTCTATGCTCACTTTCCAACTGAGAATTTCCAATATTATTCTATTATTGCCTCGCTATATTACCACGCAGGTGCAGCGCTAAACCAATGCGTTTAGAGGCCGTGTTTGTATACATTGCAAAGCGCACCAGGTCACGCAGGGGTGTTTACCCCTTTAATTCTGGCGCTAGTTAACTCGTATCATCTATGCGGAAATTAAAAGATAGTCAAAAACCAAACACGTACAATGTGGACCGTACCAAATCGGTTACGGTCCGACCTGACCAACTAAAGAACACGGGAACACGCCTCTGTAGCACGGGTCCTCTTGCCTGTATCTCGCGGCTACGCTACGCGAGGTTAGTTGCCTCAAAAACATGCAGCGTTTGCTCGGGTTATTTCTGGTGGAAATGAAGAGCAGGAAAATGTAGGCGTGCTGCTGATGGAGAAAAATTCGACCAGCAAGCGCGTCGGAAGGCCGGCACAGCTTCTCATTACAGCAGCGATCCTAGCGGCAGCTGTTGAAACTTTCAGCGTACATTCGTGAGCAGAAAATTATTGAGGGACTTTCGTAATTTAAGAGACCACATTGTACAGTTTTATGACATCGCCCTATATGTTCGCTAAGCTTACCCGTCCATATGATGACAACCAGTCCTACAAGTCACGTCCTAAGACGCAGCTTAAACGTCGTATCACGTTTCCGAGGCCCGCCCCGGCAGACTGTGGCCTGCTCGAAGACCATATGGGGTCGCTACGCGAGACATACACAAATTTCACGACCAATGTAAGGACGTTGCAAACGCTAACTTAAATGCTACCGCGCACGCGTACCTCCAAACGCTTCGCTATTTCCAAAACCATCACAAAGAATTGAGTTCTTCTGCAATAAAAAAAAAGAATTGAGTTAAGGAAAAAATTCAAATAAAAAAATAAAGTAGACCAGCTCAGGCTCGACCCCAGGCCGTACGTACATGAGTGCAAATACCCAGAACGCCACTTTGAGGCCACAGAAATGCTTTTTCTTTATTACCGTTCATCTCAAACGATAAGCCAGGTTATAGTCATTTCATAGGGATAACAACATTCGCCACCTCTCCGATAATGCAAGATTAACATCTCTTCAGCTGAGCAAGGTGATCAAGCACTGGTAACCATTGAAGTGGTTAGCTTAGCGCCTTGTATACCTCACATATGTTGACCATACTCTCAATAAAATGCTCCCTGGTTAGCTGCGCATTCTGATCGGCATGCCTGTCAGCCATCCTTGCGCGACCCAAGCTGTGTACGCTGATTAACATAAACATGTCGAATGACATGCCTCTTGTATCACCTACAGGTAGAAGACGGATCCCGAAAGGGTGTATGAGGAAGTCCTTTCGAACGGCGTGATCGTTTTAGCAGCAGCTCAACCACACGCGCACTGGCATCACACATATCAGGTGGGGTGCTGTGCACCGAAACGTTTCGGAACACTCACCCCGTACAAGCCGAGGAACTGAGCATAGCTCTCGCCATAACGCGAAAATACGAGCCGGCGAGGTCGATCAAGAAAACACCGAACGCTGCAGATCTAGGGGAATCCAAAACAACCCTTACATAAAGAGCCATATGAACGGCCGTAACGGCAGAACCATGCCCTACGCACAAATTTTTCTTACACGTGCTCACATTGTCTCAAACAAATGTTTGGTCTATGCCGCTGTTGTTTACCACTGAGGCTCAATATTTTGTGGTAGCTGGTAGTGACGACGGCCAACATAACTCGCATCCCTTAAATTATCTCTAGCTTTACGAGAAACCACGACTAGACGCGACCGCGAGGGTCACCGCCAGGTGATGTTGAGGGCTCTATAAGTGGTAAGGCATAAATGGGTCTGGGCAGAAAACCTATCCATGCATACTGATCCAAAAAATATTCTTACTTTCCCTTTCTTTGATCATCACCACAGTTCTCTTGGTGTGTTTTGGTCCTAAATGCCTTCTCTGCTGACGATGGCCAAGCCCCATACCCTGCAAAATTTGTTTCACTAATTTAAACTCGAGTAATGCTACGGCACTTTACCAAGAGATGACGAAGCCCTATCAGACAAGTTCCCATGCGCCCCATTGAGGACTGAAGTAACGCTCTTTGCCTTTTTCCTACGAACTCCCAATGCTATAAAAGGCAAAGAAGGAAGGAAGAAAGACTTTGTTGAATGACTGCAACAGGCACAGTTTGTACACTGCGCCCGGGCGTAGCCACTCGTCAATCCCGACGTCACCCCTACTCGGACCACCCCTTCGCTACTCCCTACGGGGTTGGACGCCGCTGCCCCATAAGGGAGGGCGTCGCCCCGCAGCGCTCCGGTGCTGCTTTTCGAGGGCCGCCAGGACCTGCTGGACGGCTGATAGTTGGGCAAAGCACTGTCAGCCCAAAATGGTCTGTCATCTGCTGTTGCCCGCCACAGAAAAATTTTTCAGATGTCTGCTTGGAACTCTCCAGGCCAATTTTTGCGCTTTTGTATGGTGTATGTGAGAGCATGCCCGGCTCACAGCGATCAGCAGTTGTCAGTGCACATGAGCCGACAACTTTGTTGACGTTGCACAAAGAGGTGTAATGTGACTGAACTGGGCATTAGCTTTAGGAAGTGGAAAGGACCGTAAAATCTTTGCCACATCTTTCGTGGACTAGACCCCGTCCGGGTTGTTGAAGTATTTGTCCGTTATGTTCGAAGAGTGCTTCAGATGTTGAAGAAACTGTTGAAGCACCTGTAATAAAGGCTTAGCACTGAATCCTTGTGTGTTCTCAAGAATAGTGGAAAAGATACCCCCTTCATAAAAAATTCTTACCTGTCTGCACTAGGCTTGGCTTTTACGTGCTCGAGGGCAGTGTATTTCGCTACATTGGAAGGCCTCCTGTGAATACTAAGCTTGTGCGGCGCATCCTGCAATAAACAATGAATACAGCGTTGAGCATAACAAGACCAAAGCAAATTTTTTTAGCAGTTTATTTATTAGAAAAGCATCATTTTTTTCTCCTTTGATTTTCGCCCTCTGTGTCCCTACATCTCATCTGAGGATTTAATGGGGCATTTGTTTCAACAGAAAACCGAAAAACTACTTAAAGGGAAACTGAAGTGAATTTTTCAATCTCCCATTTTTGCTTGCACTGCGTGGACTTGCTCAAATGAACACACTCATTGTTTATCCGGGCCATAAGGCGGTACTTATTTTATAAAGCAAGAAAGAAGAAAAAAAAACTACCATGCACGATTTGCGGCGGCTGCACCAACTAGCCGCAGTGACGTCTGGTAAAGGTGCTACGTGATTCGACGATGTCCGAGACTACAATTCAAAGAAGTTTGGGTTTCTGTTCTGTTAGACATGCTTGATATCCGACGTTATCGTTGAATGGGCGTTCTCGCAATCTCAATAATTACCATACTGTGCTTCTGTCATGTCGTCGGCTGTAAAATACCTCATATAAGCCTACAAGGACGGCTAGGAACCGTAGCAATCACTATCTGAGGCGTACGCAGTGGAAGAATGCCCTACGCCTCACCGGAGACGGTAAAATGCCATGCGCTTTTCCCTCATCTTTGGCGCTTGCCTCGTCCTCCTGACTGTATCGTATAAGGCGTGTTCACACCAGGCCAAGGGTCTGCTTACTGATATGCTGTGTTCAGCGCCATCTTGTAGACAACGAAGTCATAACTAGCATAACTTCTGAAGTCCGTGAGCAGAAGACTTCCAGAGCAGGGTATTCCGCGCAGTAGATTATTGGCAAGGGAAAGAAGAAATGACCGCTATTCTGTTGCCACACGATACGAACAGCCAAATGGTGCTTTAGTCAACAGAATATGGTTCGTAAAGGCGACAGGAACGCGATTCATCACACAAAAACCAGTTTTATACAAGCGCGGGATTGTCTCCGAGGAGCGCACGGTCACACATGGTCATTTCCCAACGGCTTCAACTGAACACCAGCAGCGTCGCCCAAATAAAAGATAAAAATAAAAAGACGAAAACCCGCGATCTTACGAAGAGAGCTGGAGGAGTGCAGGAGTATGCGTCTGTGTGTGCACCGCCTCCCGTAAGCGATAATGTAGGTATGAGGGAAGGCACGATCGCTCCACCAATAGGAAAAACTTTTGTGGGGCCGTCGGCCCCTGAGGAGCATGAAATAACGGCGTAACGTCCCAACGCCGCCAGCAACGCTTTGGTTGCTTTGGTGGATTTAACTTATTCAGCTTTATATCGGAACTGCTGGGTTAGAACTGCTGGCATAACCAAGTAGTTGGACGACAGCTTATTGGGAGGAGAAGACCGACGACGCGACTTCATGGTGCTTGCAGAAGCGCTGTGCCTTGTACGTTGCAGGAAGTGATTTGATGTGTTATGTGTGTGAAATAGCGGCGAAAGGTTCGTGTGTATATTGCGACACCAAGGATATGCGGCTTCAAGGGCCTGAAGATTCAGGTTTGTAGAGGCAGGTATTTGAAAATGCAACTGCTTGGGTAAACTCTACCTCAAACTTCTGGAACAACGATGAGTTCGTCGCATGGGCTGAGAAAAATATTGCAATGCTTTTTGAATTGCTTTCATCGATTTATAAACTCTTACGTATTACGCGAATACTTTTGGACGTTTATGCACGAGACGAAGCTTCCATGAAAGCCTCTGAACGTTTATTTACCTTGTTTACCGCTCAGACACGGGGCACAGATATGGCAGATCACACAACAGGAGCTTTATTTGTGCACAAATGGTTCCTCTCGCATTCGGAGGGCCGATGAAAAAATAAGACCATTTGGAATAATGAAGATTGTTTCAAAGCTGAAAGAGTTGTACGTGATGTTTGTGTAACTACATGCCAGCGTGAATGTTGTGCTGGTGCAAGTTATCTTTGTCTGCAAAAATATTTTGCGCAACAAGCCCCACTTGAACTCTTTTTTCACCGACTGCCGCAGAAACACAAACTACAAGTTGGTTTGAGATATTTGAGAGTCATTTCAATAAAAGTGTAGATGCGAGTCTGAATTGTGGCTGGTGTGTGTCCATCTGTTTACTGTTGTGTCGCTGTGTAGCGTAAACACCTACGTTACTGTTTTCATTTTAAAGCTTTATATTTTGCTGGTATGACTACGTACAATTTAAGCATGCATATCCGTGGGATGTTCCATGTATCTTCTGATGCGTGCACAGATTATTCTGACACCAAAAGCTATTTGAGGCGCTTCAGAAATAAGCACTCGTTACGTTTTGTTGGATACACGGCATTTTTTCGCAGCGGTATTACGCCAAGTAGCGTGCACATACGAAAATTCACCTATGAATATGTTCTTTTTATTTCTTTTCGGGTACTGCACGTCGGCGTCGTAAGCAGCTGATCCGGGTGCTGTCGTCTGCATTTATTGGAGAAGGGGCGCTTACTAAATTATTTCAGCTTGTATTCCCGCACAACTCGTCAGCGGAATATCTCTATTATTATAATAAGTGTGAATTGAATAAAACGCAGTAATTGTTGTATACCAATTTTCCGGTTGTTGTTCAAATTGAGCCGCGTAGCGAACTGCTGTATATGTTTATTTTGTTCTTCGGAAAAAATTTCGCCGCCGCTCCCAGGTGGCGCCACATGTTTACTTGAAACTGCAGTGCACGACGCCCATAGAAAACATCGGCCGAAAACGAAGAAATCAACTTACAAAAAAAACGATATACCCTCGGCCATTCGAACTTGCGATCCGCAAAATGCAGACTAGCGCTCCAGACCACTCAGCAAAGAGCCAGTGCTGATGAATTCAAAATATAAGGTATAAAATAGGGCACTGTACAACCAGTTTACACTTTTATTGAGTTTTAGCGTTTTAAGCAGCTTAGATGACTATTTGTTGTATAGCGATCGTGAAGTGAGCGCCCCCAAATTTCCACAATATCTGATGTCTAGCAATTGCATTTCGTAGACGGGAAAGCGTTCGCAAATGTGTCGTCGGGTTTCTAAGCGCTGTGCTTGACCACCCAGGGGAAAAAGTGCTTTATGCACCCGTCTTACGCTGTACGGTAAACGTCTCGGTTGAATTTATTTCCTCGGTACCTATTCTAACTTCGCTGACTCTTCTCCCGCATTCAATTGGTCTTAGATTTTAGTACTAGCGTACCAGTGAGCGAAGCGTGGCATGTGAGCTTGTGCAGCGCTTGTGTGGAGCGACCTGGACTTGGAGCTTCATGCAGTGCACAAGTTAACAAACTAAACAAAGTCACATTCTTTCATTCACAGACGTATCGTGGCTTAGTTTCAACTCAACGAACGAATTGCGACGACCCGTCGGCGGCCGGCGAAATAAATGCTGGGCCGACTGACTCTGTCGGAAGGTCGGCGAGCCGTGCAGTACCGCAGTCAAGCCAAGTAATTTCCCTGCGACGTCAAACGAAAACGCCACAGAAATTGGGCCAGGATGCAGAATAGGAGAGCATTTTAGAATTGATTGTCCTACTAAACAAATTCGCGTAAACGCACCCACAGTAGTCGAAGGATGGCCTAGGAACTCCGGTCTACAATTTTCGCTAGTAATCACACAATATTTACAAATCACTTCAGTGTCCCTTTAAGGGAAGCTAAGAGGGTCAGGTGTGCCTTACAACGTCGTCATCGTTGCATGCCCGGGCAGGCAACGGGACAACGGCCGTGCAGTCGTAGAGGGTCTCCCTTCCCCTCCGTGTGTCTGTATTTCTGCACCCCAGAAACCGCGGGAAGGGCACAGCAGCTTCCAGATTGGGATGACGTGTGTTGTTGCGCGCTGGGGCTACAACAGGCCTAGGCGAAGGGAGAGAGCGCGAGTGAGGCGGAATTAGAAAAGATACGAGGTTTCTTCACTTGGAAGTGTGGGAGGGTTCCGCGGGCACAGAATGACCGAGTGGCTCACAGTACCCTCTTTGGAAATACATGCAAATATTGCAAATACCGAAGTTTTCGTTTCTACCTCAAGGGGTCATCGTCGTGATCACTGCGGCAGCACTTCATCATAACGCAGCGTCGGGCAAGCAGGAACAAGTGCAAGAATCAGCACCATTCGCTTTGAACGGACGCAAAGTAGAACAATGAACGATTTCTGAAAAACCCGAAACGTTGTTCCAAGATGTTTCTTCAACATTGCAGATTTATTGCGGCTCATGTGCATTTGTAATGGGCCATTTCTTACAGTTAACTTAAAATTTAGTCATGAAGCCGCTGCTTGAGATATCGCGCATATTGCGGCACATTCTTGAACAATAATTACAAAAACACCCTCAACAATCCTTCGCGGTTACCCTCTGAAACGCAGATAAATACAAGAGCCGTGATCCAAACTGTATGGTGTATCCACCATCACGAGGCTGATTCTAGGCACCTTTATTTATCCTTCTACGTCGGAAAGAAATGACATTACATCAAAGGTTAAATGAGGAGGAGCGTAGTTTTTTGTTGTGGCTCATCGACGAGCAGGGTAATGGCACTAGCTTCATGGAAGAAGGTCGAGTTACCTATGGACTCGCCAACGTGACTAACTACAGGAAGAATTATACATGTCATTCTGGTGATGATCCCTGACCTACATACTTGATGTTTTGCTCATCACAACAGCGGAGAGCATGTAGGTTAGTTCGTCAGGTTGTTGCGAAAATAGCATTTTTATGTGCCCTTTCATCAAATTCACATGTACTCTACAATTTCCTAGTCTGTGAAGCTAAACGCTATGCCAACGTAATATACACGCATATGTGAAACGGTGCGAAATACATGGAGACTTCTTACCGTCGATATGCAATTTCGAACGAGTTTAGAGCTTTTGGCATATCCAGATTCTCGTTTATAAATCATTTACGCACCGGACAAGCCAACGAAATATGAAGGGGCGGGGAAAGGAACAGTTTATGCAGATCCGCAAAGACGTTTGCATGAAATAAAAATTTCTGTTTTCCCCGACACCTAGTCCGTCTTGATTAATAAAGGAAAAGATGCTAATTAGTTTTGTTTGATGTTCCAACCTTTCTTTGAACTAGCACTTTTAGCTTGGATGAATAGGAATATTTGAATTGTTCAACCTTTTTATATGACTTTATATTTAATGTCTCGTGCCTAACGCACTTCAAATCATGCTGCAATAACTAACAAATGCCGAGTGTAACTATCAGTGGGCAAATCATTATCGTTACCTGCTCTTAGTTTTCAGCATTTTACTGATACTTCATGATCATTTCACTGTCTTGATAGTGCATTTTTAAGGGAAACTTCCGCATCGTCGTGTTCTAATTACTCCAGTGCAGCTAACGGGGAGATAAGCTCTTTGATAATCCCGTGAGGTACTTTTTATTCTAATTACACACCTCCGACATGTGACGTTCACCTAATGGGGTTTAAACAAACACTGTTTCAGAGCTTCGGTTGGCTTTGTGAGACTTCAGTTACGTCCTTAATGAGAGCTGCAAATGAAATGAGCGCTACAACTGAACTGCAAACAAATGACAGCTGCTAATGAAATCCTTGCACGTTGAAAAATATATAAGCAGCTGAGGATGCAGCATGGTTCTTTGTGAGGCAGTGCGTCTTTTTAGACGGACTCAAGTGTACCTCAGCAGGGCTACTTGGCCAGAAAAATTGGCTGGTAAATTAGGATACTCCCTAATGCGATATTTGGGAGCAGCAGCAGTGCGCTAAGGCAGCACACACTAGTGGGTTCTCTCAACGGTAGCGATGATATGCCTCTGCGTCGGCGGCGCGAAGTGCGTCTCAGGAAGGGACCGTGAACTGCGTCTTAAGCGAATGCACAGCATATTCACGCGCACGCCGCCGCCCCCCCTCACGTTTTCACCAAGCGTCGTGCCGTCGAGCGCCTCGTGCGGGCACAGCATACTGCCCCCTCCTCCACCGCACACTTTCGGAGAGGGCTGGCTCACGCTGCAATGGCGAACCACCCACCCTCCCAAATTTGCGACACTCTCCTCAGTTCGCTTTTCTTGCATCGTTCGCCTTTTCTATCACTCGTCGGTGTTGCCATCGTTCACTCGGTTACACCGATAACGCGGCTCAGCCCAGATACGGCCGCCAAAGGGCTGCGCCCTAAAATGAACAGGTAGGCAATGTCGGGGAATTTTGTGATAGTAACTGTCGGTCTGTCTAGACAATTCGGTTAAAATATATGGTTTGCTCATCTTTGTGGAACTGGAATGAAAGATCTCGTCGCCCAGAAATGCTATGTACTTGAGAAAGTTAGGAAGATAGCCATGTTTACTTAAATTATCTAGTACACAATAATAGAAAATACTGTGGCTACTAAACTTTGTGAAAATGGGCCGATTGTTCGGAGAAATAGCGCGCGTCTACCTGTTTTCTAATCCGCATTTTAGTTCTCAAGTAGCCTTTCTGAAATATTTACCATGCTTAGCTGTGGCGAATAAAATATTTTTTCGAAGTTTCTGAGTTATGATGGAATCAAATTTGATTTCAATTTGCAACTACACTAGGAGAATTAGACAGTGCAATCGACCGCCGTCATTTAGTGTTTACGAGGAAGGGCTTTCAGGTAGGGTTCAGAAAATTTCCGCAAGTGAAATTCATCAACACGTGAATCCCATAACAGGAATGAATGCGCTTGGGGATACAAAAATACCAGTCCTAACCCTTTCAACCATGAATGCCTGTATGGGTAATGTTTTTTTTTTTTTTTTTGTGAACATGAGCCAGGCTCGGGCGGTGCCCATGATTCAAGACCCTGATTGTGGGTCCTGGTAGTGCTCGGCCTTCGAAGCACCAATATGCGTCTGTGCATTTAGTGGGAAAACGTATCTTGTCAAGAAAGGGCTGAATAGTAATTTCTGTTGTATTTCTAAAGAAGCGGTTGAAATCTGTATGCTTACTCGAAAAATATCTTCCTGAGTGTAGCTTGGTTTCTGTGAGCTAAGTGAACCGATGACTTGGGAAGGTCTGGGCCATCACAAGCTGTGAACGCGAGAAACATAGTCGTGTTTGACGTAGGAGTGTGCTAGCCTGGTCCAGGTATGAGGTTAAGTCTAGGGCCAAACGAAGCAATAGAAAGGCCGACCATTTCGTGGTGCAGGGAGGCTTTTATTTGGTCTGGAATAGGCTAGTACACATAATTATTAAGGTGTAGTTTGGAGGTCAGCTCATAATTTATGCCTACGTTTAGTCAACTAGAATATCACGGGGTCTCTGCGAGAAGTGAACCAGCATTTCGCTTCCCTTTACTTGGTGTGCCTTCTTGCGCCATTGTTTATTATTTGTTAATTCGTGGACATCGCTCACTTATTTGGCCTATTAAAGAAGCAAGCGTTGTCCCCTTATCTCCATCGCTAAATAGCGTGAACAGAGCCAACCATCAAAATTATGATTTGCTGCACCCAACCAGGAAGCATGCAGGCGTTTCCTAGTGACCACAGCAAAATGCCACATGGTGCCTACTACGGGTTCGTTCGAATTTGTATCACGTACGTGCTTCTAATATTCAATTTCATCAAGTAGAACTGTCTCCTCTCCTATGTCGTGCAGGTGTTGCAGTGTTCTCTCACAACCGTGAAAAAGATGGCCAGAGTGCTGGCTGTGTCTGTGTGAGACTCGCACTTGGTGAAGTGCAGCCGCACCAACATGCTCAGGTCTGTAAAAGATGGGGGACTGGAACTGGCAGATTTCTGAGCCTCCTCGATTATTAGTCCCGAATTGTCCGTGAACTGCCCGAGAGGCGATCCAGGGCTCGATTTTTCTATGTATTCAAATGGGGCTTTCTGTCCAAACGCAGTCCTCGGACTGCCCACAGATCCTCCAGGACTGGTAAATAGATGATACCCTACGTGTGCGGCAGCTGTATAAAAGGTTTTTTATTGCATTTTTTCCAACGAGGTTTTGCTTAAACGTCATTACGCGGAGAAAGCTGTATTATGACATTCAAGACGTTGTGTTCCATGTGCCCACGTACATAACATGTACTGTGGAGGACCCGGCAGGTAAGTACTAAAAAAGTGAAAGAAATGAAGACTAGAAATAAGTGAAGATTGCTTCAGGTTACACGCCGGAGACATATTAGTGTATTGAACAAAGGGAGCTATGTATGCCGTGGTAGACTGATTGTTTTAGCTGTAAATCAGCAGAGACGATAGACCATGTTGTTTTGCATTGTTCCGAGGAAGTTTCTTTTTGGAACGTGCTATAGAGCACATTTCTCAAGGGTATTCGAATAGATCAACCCTTATGGCATACGTTTTATTGCGTGGAAAATCAGAATGCAGTGCCTTGCGACACGGTCGAGGCGCTGGGCTTCCACAGGGTATGAGGCTTCCACACAGAAAGGCTGTACAGTGGTGTTGATGGAGGGTGTGCAAGGTAGTATTCTAAAAAAAACGTAGGCCTACTCCTTCTAGTGGACTAATCGCAGGAGGTATTGCCCGATTGGCTAACACAAATAGAGCAACTGACCATTATGACTAAATTTTATTTGAGTGCATCAGCCCTTTTGAGACAGGCGGCGGCACCTCCTGTATGCGTGCAATTTTAGTCTGTTGAACTCTAATGTGTTCTTTATGGCCAAAGGTAGGCAATAAAGAAAACATCAAGTGCAAGGCTGCGGCTTAAGGATAGCAAGGTCTTGCAGCCACGTTAGAATCACGTAGGCTCTTGTTTTATTTTTCGTTGTTTCTTTTACTGCAAGAATAATATTTTTACCTCTCGTCAAATCTATTTATGACACCTTCGGCCATAATAAATAGGATTTTCGATACTTATGTTCTCTTTGAATCTGCTGCAGCTGCTGTTTTTGTATGGCTTTGAAGTAATTTTTTTGTTGATTTCGCTTGCGATTTCTTTTGTAAAGTCATTTTTACATAGTGGTTCTTACCGTGTTAGGTGGGTTGTGGTTCTAGTTTAGGATTTTTATATGTCACAAAACACGTGGCTGAAATAAGGTAAGCATATATGTAACTTACATTTTGCAGTTCGGTCTTTTGGTTCAGTTTGGTTTCATTTTTGTGTTATTTACTTTAGTTATGGTGGGATTTGCTGCTTCCGGTAGGTGGTTTTTGCTGCATCAGCTAGCACACATGACCGCTGGCTGAGCTCCCCAGGAAATGCCTATACCCAGCCCGCAACTCTCATCGAATCCCCATCAGCAGCGACGTCTTAGGGGAATGCCTACTTAAATAAACTGGCAGTGATGGTGTTAGCAGCCGTCAGAAACTTACAGCCGATCCAACATCGTCAACAGCCGATCCAACATCGTCAACGGCAACAGTTAAGAAATCTTCCACTAGAAAGCTTCCACGCACCGGTTGGAACAAACGTGGGGAAGGGCAACGTGGTTCTATAAACTTGAAGCAGTCGCCTCGATTCACGCGCGTCTACGCCGTTCGGCGGCACTGGCATCGAGGCACACGGCCTGGTGCAGTGGAACGCGGTAAAGTTAAATTGACTTGAACAAACCTCTAGCGTGTTTACCTTGGGAAGAGCGTGACGGGAGAGGAACGGCATGACAGGTGAGCGGGAAACGAAGGGAGGCATTCAATTCAAAAATATTGACGAAAGACTATCGTCGCTCATCGACACTTGCAACGAAAGGAAAAGATACATGGCCAATTTTTTTCTTTTACATAACATAGTTGAAGTTGCGAATTTTCTCGTGAGCCCTGTTTTGTTTGTCCTTTTTTCCCCTGCGCAGAAAACGTTAGGCCGATGCTTTAGGCCGATGTAGGGCTTTAGTGTCTACAAAAGGTAACAAAGCGAGTGATAGAGTTTGTAAGAGCACAGTCTTATATGCTACGAAGTAGCGTTGACGAAGAACTGCAGTTGATTTTGGATGCACTGTAGACCTTCCCTGCAGGCTTTACCGTAATAGCAGGAGTTATTGCCCGTGGGGACACAGTAGAAATTTTGTTCGATGGCTCCTAGACACAACAGTACCGTATACTTGCGCAATATTTAGCACCACTCATTCGCTTACATACAGACTGGTAAATGCATGAGCTAGACACCCTATCAGAAACTTCTGCTGTGACAAACTGGCAAAAAGCACCACTGAAAACTTGTAGATTTGGGGGGGAAGAGGGGTGGGGGCGGGGGGGGCTTATGGGTTTGATGTGGACTACTTGTAAGGAACCGCTTACAAACTTTCTTGGTCGCACTTCATGACTGGTTTGAGTCAATGTTTCATTGCGCAAGCCCTTATGATTTCACAAGCGCATTGGCCATTGCCTCCCCGCAACTCGCTGATACTTGCAGCCGTATTATAAGAGGCTTGCATCTTTATAAAGTAACGCAGAACGCAAAAATGAAGAAAAAGAAGTTGACCAGCCATTTATTGTATAAAATAGGACTGGATATTTACCTGTTAACAATGTCGTCGTCTTCTCCTCCCCAACCCCAGTATTGGTTAGAGTAGCCATTCACAAGCATCATGTGGTCTTTGTTCAGTGCGCTGACTCCTCCAAACATGGTCATATAAGGAACACTGTGCGTGAGATAGCGAGAAAGGAAGAAACGTGGAAGTGCATCACAAGCGTCTTTAGTTTCTGGCGGTCCGTACTAATAAAAAGATAACATGTTGTACATCAGATACAGTACTTCATAGAGTTAACGGTGATAAGGCACACAATTTTCTAAACTTTTAATTCAAGTGGTGGAAAAGCCTCCGCGTCGTTACCTAAATTTCCAGTTTTCAATAGTTTTCAATGTTAACTTATCAGAGAATTGCTCACACACGGTTTGTTGTTCTGTAGTGTCAGTCATCCGCAAGCAACTGTTTATTTAATTCAACTGCAGTCACGCTACGCGAGGTCTTCGAAGCGCCTGTACACTGATCCTGGCAGCTTGCTTCGCATCACCATTTCACTCATCTTTAGTCAATATATTCATACATTTTGTGGTTGGTGTGTACCCTTGCCGGACACCCTTTTGTATAGAAAATTTGGAACTTCTGTGTTGGAGCAGTATATTTCTTGTACATCCGTCGTATATATCGTCGAATAGTGCAATATATGCCTCGCCAATGTCGTGAAGACGTAACGCCTTTTTTAAGTGCAATGCACTTCTTAAGCGACCCTGAACCTGCGTCCACCGGCGATGTCCGCGCACGTGGAGATGGGCGCGCGCAGCCTGGCCGCTGACATGGCACATACCCACGTGGGGGATTGGCCAGGAATCTCCTCGTCTTCCTTGGCAACGGGGGGAGATGGGCGCGCGCTGCCTGGCCGCTGACATGGCACATACCCACGTGGGAGATTGGCCAAGAATCGGGCGTGAGAAGGGCTAATGCACCTGCTTAAAGGAGTACTGACACAAAATGTCAAAGCTGAGATCCGCTCTAGCAATCAAGTACAACGACAACACAAATAGGTGTCTGTGAATAAATGCATCTTTCTTTCTTTGTAGTTGTGTGTGTGTGTGTGATCTCTCTTTCGCGAACATTACCGAACCGCGAAAATTCAACTCGTGCATTCGCACTTTCACATTCTTCCCCTCGGGGAAATGCGGCGAATTTTTTACTGCTGAAGTTGGCGCTTAGAAAAATGCCTTTTCATAATCTATGAATCCCGTATAGAGTGGTGCATTATACTTGAACACTTCTAAGATTACCTAGTTGATAGCGTGAATACTGGTCTAAAATGCAGAAGCCCTTCCCGAAAGCGGCCGGTTCTCGTGGCTGTTGAGAGTCCAACGTGGCACTTAGGCGAGTGAGAATTAACTTGGTAAATTATTTGTAGCAACGGAGAGCAGGCTGAGGGGCCTGTAATTTTTACGCTATTTGGCGTCACCTTTATTATGTAAAAGAACTGAATTCACATTTATTCAGTCCTTTGGCACTATTAAAGAGCTGTGACAGTGTGACAATATATCAGACGTAACGCCATGATTTCCTGCAGCTTTTCCTTTTTTTCGTCGCTTTGAGCGCCGTCGCAACCTCATGCGTCGTAACCGGCAGAACCTGTTCCAGACATTCACGCAAAAACCTGTCTCTGAGTCAGGGATAGAAGCGAACAGGTTGCTGTAGAATTCCTTGGCTATTTTTAGCATGTCATCAATGTTGTTTAATATGTGACCAGTGGCGTCCGGTAGTGCATAAATTTTATTTTTGCCAATAGTGAGCATCCTTCTAGCCGCTTTCAAACACTCTCCGTTCTTGAATGTTGCTTCAATTTTTCCCAACACGGATGTCGCCAGGCTTGCTTTTGTTTATTAATTTGGAAAACTCTGTCATTTCTATTTGGCCTCGCGGAGTGCGAACTAACATTTTCCGGACCTCACCGATAAGGGGCTCGGTTTTCTGTGATAACTTAAATTCGAATGTGGGTTGTTTTCCTCCTTGCTGTCTCCATGACCGCATGTGCGAGGGGAGAATTGAGAGAGTCGACGTCATTGTTTTAATTAGGCAGCAAAAAAAAGTTCCTTTCAAGTAACAATCGGAATTCTACCGCTTTCCGTCCCACTGAGGGCAGGTTAGGCGCCTTTCATTTTGTAATCTTAAATATTTACCTTCTTAAATCCTCCTGACTATTTTGTGACCACTTGTTTTAATCAGGCCAATCACCTGTACACAGTGAATCATGCGTGGAGTGACAGTTAAAAGGCAGTCAATTTGCTGTTTAGCTGCACCATTTGGGACTCTATTTACTGCTCTTTCTTTTTCGAAGAACGTATTCATATTTCACACACTTTTCCTCTCGGGAAAGGAAATCAGCATATCTCCACGGTTTTTTCTAGACCCTAGGCCACATTTCTCTAGCGGATGATCCCCTATCTGTTGTAACCCTATTTTGCCATTGAAGTACCCGGTAATGACTCTTTACGCCGTTTTTACTTGTCTAATTGCCAATTCAATGTCTTCGTAAAATACGTGCACAGCCGCATCATCGTAAGTGGCTGTAGGCGTTAAGAGCTGCACCACATGCAACCTGGGCTTTTTATTGAGCCTAAGAACGAGAGTTGCTGTACGCTCAAATGCTTTGAAATCCTATAACATTACCTGCTGTATCCCTAAGAATCAGAAAGCCTACACCTAAGTGATTTGTTCACTAGTAGGAATTCACCAGTAGGAAACACCACAAATCCCTCCCCAGCCGTTCATACCTGGCTTAGCCCCAATATATCCAATCGAATAGCCGATAACTAATGCAAAAGAACAGACAAACGAGCTTCGCTCGAAAGAGTTGGAGCATTAAATGTACAAATAAAAATTTCCCATTGGCTGCCTACACAGACCCGGAGATTCTTAGCCCCTCGAGCGCGCAAGGAGAGCGGCTAGGGTGCCCCTGCGCTTTCTCTCACCCAAAGTGACTTTTTTCACTCAGACATCGACAAAGCACCGCTTTGTATTGACTGAACGGATATCGCGCCGACTGCCTTTCCCCCAAGCACTCTCTCATTGCATGACCGTTACATAAAACGGTCTAGAGGCGTGGCATGGAGGGTGCCTGCGCTGCGACCCGACAACGGAACCCGATAAAGGGATACCTCGGTGCCTTTTTTCCTTTCCCCCATACGGCGTATCTTTGCAGTATTAAAAGTTAATTCTTTATGCAAAATCCACTTCAAAAGGGCTGATAAATTCTCGATGATATCATTTGCAATGGTTGGTAAACCTTCACCAATTGTAACTAAAACAGTGCCGTCTGCGTAAATTAAAACTTTTCAGAAAGCGACAGTCGGAGGAAGGTGATTTATGAAACTAGAGAATAAAATTGGTCTAAACACTGAGCCTTAAGGTGGTACACACGCGATTGCTTTATACCCAGAATGACAACTGCCGATTACTACTTCCAGTTGTCTCTATGATAAATAGCTTTGTAAGAACTTGTTTGAGACAGTTACGAATCTGTATGTTTCCAACTTTTTCAACAACACTGTGTGACAAACCGTATCAAATGCTTTCCTGATATCTGAGCTGAGATAACGTTTTCAAAAAGGGTGTTAATTATGCTTAGCATGGATATCAGTCGGTAACTACAGGGAACATTTTCATCCCCTGATTTATATATCGGTATATCCTTCGCGAGTTTTAGTATATTTGGCTAACTGTGCAATTCCAAGGCATGGTAAAAATTCGATATACTGGGTTGTAGGGTACATGAATGTTCTATTTTAAAACCTAAGCACTGAAAAAATTTCATATTGTGCTATGGGGCGAAAGGGGCAGTGTTCATTTATGTGTCTTAGTAACTCTGAATGAACAAGTGACGGTGAAACGAAGCTAGTTAGGCAATCAGCAATATTAGTGAAATTACTGAAGTTATTTGCTACTACTAGTTACCGTGACATTATCGGTGAAAATGCATTTTATTTGACCTATATCTATTACGTCTTTTAAAACTTTCCACAGGAGAATAGACTTGCCCTTTTTCTCTATTATAACGTTGTTTAATACTGCTTTTCTGCTTTCCCCATAATTTCAACAGACATATTTCTGTAGTATTTACATCCCTTATAAAATTTATGCTGCTTCCTCGATAGGCTATAATGGACAGTGTGTTTATTTGAACAAGTCTATGCAATGCTAACAAAAACAGAATTTTTACAAGATTAGGGATTGTATTTTGCCATGTTTAATGTTTTGTACTGGAATTGAAATACCATATGCTTCTGCTGATAAAATGTTAGTACATTTATTTATGGTTTTGCACTTTTAAAGTCCGGTGCGTGAAACTTCATACGTACTTATGGACGCATCGGTATAAAATCGGGTATACGGGCGGTTAACTTCAGGCTGTAATAAATTCTTCAAAATTTCTCACCTTCGTGCAATTCGCTTGTCAGTTTTTTTTTCAAAACATGTGAAATAAAAAAAAATACATGTCCCACAGTGGGAAATGCGATCACCTAACGTTATCATACGCCCTCGTCTTGTTTTACGCCCTGATGCGCGCGTTGCATTCACGCTTTCAAAGAATTCATGTTTATTGTTCTCTGTCTGCGCAATGACAAACTGGTTTAAATAAATATTTGAGGTCATTCCGTTGATATTATATGCTCATTTGCACTTTATAGAATAAGCGTGGAGTTCTTGGGGGAAAATGGATGAAGCGCGACGCAAGGAAAAGGCAAAACAAAATACTCACCCTGATCGATAGCCTATTCTGACGGACATATGTCTCGGCTGCTTAGGGCAAGTGTAAACATTTCGGTCATCGGCGGGTACCAAGTCAATATCATGAAATATGAAGCACTGATAGTCGTACCGTCTGGTCGACTCCAGGTACCCAACATTAAAAAGGGCCCCGCGGTTAAAACCTTCATCATCGACCTTAAACAAAAACAGATTTAACGTGGTCAGTGCAGTGTCAGAGAAAAAATGAACAGTGTTTTTTTTCATCTTTCACGCCTTATGCTCTCCTTGTGCCTGCACGGTAGTCTAACTACAACTTTACCATACACCTCAATACTACATCTCTCAGATGAACATGTGGAGCAAGCATACCGGTCATGTGGTTCAATCTTGCACGGACCACACTCAGGGGACAGAGCACCAGACCAGGCCACGCAGGCTGTTGTAAACTAAATAAATGGTTCCAATTCATGCTGTGAAGGTGGTTGGAAAGCAAAGCTTTAAACAACATTTACAATTGTTCATGCGACGTCACTTGAATTCACACACGCGGCTCTAGAAAGAGCGAAACCAGAGATTGGGCCAACCGCCACCTGGAATTCGCGGGGGAGGCATGCCGAACGCGGAAGCGTCGGTCACGGCCGGGCTAGAGTGGCGGACGCCGCCGCTGTAGTCCACCCGTTGGTCGGCAGAAAGAAAACGGAGAGGGGCGTCTTTCGAAGGGTGAGACAGCGGAACCTAGCCATCCTGATGTGCTAGGTCGGTGCTACACCACTGCGTGACACCAGCGAATCCACCTAAAAGATTCGGCATGTGAGCTTAGTGATTCCCGTTTATACCGATTTAAACAAGTTAGTTTAGCAAGTTTGCGAATTACGAGAAAGCTGAGGGAACTTTTAGAATCACAATCTATCAGAAGCAGTTTTGGAATGTTTTTGTCGAAAACAGGCCAAAAACAACCGTCGCTAAAGCAGATGACAAAGCCGAGGTAATGGTTCCCGCCGTCGCACCCGCCACTGCGCAGGGAACGCTGGATAGTAGCGCGTGTTCGCGGCGCCGTCTACACTGTGCTCCGTGATTGAAAACCGCCCTCCCTCTCTATAGTCGCGTTAGGAGTTCCTTGCCCTGCAGCCCTCGAAGCAACCGTTGGCTGGTAGAGGTAGATGATGATGATGATTGCTATTGGTTTACCCTCTGTAGCGGGGTGGTGACGTGTCATCTTACCAAAGAGGACCAATATTCCTATGTTTTCAAATTTTGGTCAATACTAGTGCTGCATAGTGCAGGCAAAAAAAAAAACCTATTAGGCACAAAGTTCTTTTTTTTCCTGTTACAGGTGGTAACTGTCCTAGGCAATATTCCCCTCTCTGCTTTTCGTCCACCAACATTCTAATCTTCTTTTTGTCGCCTCGACAGCCTTGAAGTTAACTTCCTCTGTGCTACCCTTAAATTCGATGGCTTCTGAAAGCCGAATATTTCCAGCATGTAGATTTAGAAGGATACCCTCGCATTCCAACACTATGTGCCGAATAGTTGCTGTTTGGTTACCGCAGACCACGCATACCTCATCATTTTGTGAATAATTCCCCACAATGCTCTTAGTTCGCAAACAACGTGCTCTAGCCTCAAAAGGCAAAGCACTGCCCTGGGAATTATCGTAGAAATTTTACTTTCTGATGTCCAATATCTTAGCCCTGTACATCTCTAGCGACGTTTTAGCTTCCATTTTTTCTCTCCATTTATTCGTTTCTATCTGCCTTGCGGTTATCTTGGCTGTTGTGTATTCTCGACTGTACTTTCCGTATTTCATTAACCTTCTAGACTTCATTAACCACTGCGTGTCCACGTTTTCAAGTATAGGTACCTAAACATCTTAGCTGCCCACCTACGTTGATTCATTGCTCTGAACCTTATCTCAAAACATATTTCCCTCTGCGCTTCTCGAACTTCAAGCGACGCCCATCCCATATCTCCCTGCACAGCTTCGTTAGTTGTTTTTACATGCGCGCCTAAGGCCAAACGGTCTACCGATCTCTGGTTCGCTTTGAAGCTTTGAGGGCAGCTTTGCTTTCATATGCTTTGTTCAAATTCCCCTCTGCAGTTCAGTAATCAACCCAATGTACAGCGGTCACGGCTTGGGCGTATCCCTTGGGCACTCCTGATTGCTCTTGATGAACGGATCACAATTTCCCCGCTCTTTTTTAGCCACGCCCCTCTTCCGGCCGTTCAGCCGGCACCTGGTTATGGGCGAACCATGTGCTCCGTCCACGCCTATTTCATCCTACTAATCCCTAGGACTTTTCAGAACTGATTTCGCCTATATGAAGTCATGGGCTCGTGCCTTCGGTGTAAGCTATAGCCTTTCTTCCCCAGCTGACCTTCCCCTTGAGCATAGATTACTGCTCGGCCTTCAGTTGGACAACTACGTCAGCCACCAGCAGGCCATGAGTAGCGCACTCGCCTGGGACCGAAAATGTACGCTCGACATCGTCGCTTGTGCTTTAGTAGTCGCGCACACCCATTCTATGCGCTCAGGAGATTGACCTGGCTTGGAGCACTTCTAAGAAGCGTCAGCATCCCGCTGTTATTGCAAAGCTCCTATTTCCGGCATGTGTTAAACCCCTTCGGGCCACTCAGGCGGTGAAGACTCAACAATGCAAAGGGAGGTCCCTCACGGTTCGCAACGCCATTTCTTTAGAAACGACCATCCCCAGCAGCTCAACCATATTGCTAAACTATTTCACCAAATCTACGCCCCTCTCCTGACATAATGCCACAAGCGCCATTGATTGCCATTGGCATGCCACCACAGCGAAAAGCACGTCCGCGTAGGCCAGCTTCTCACACCTTCATCCCGGACATTATCATGTTCCTCGTACCACTTGTTCGCCAATGCTTTCAAACCCGCCTCTTGTGATCTTTGCAGATACCGACAATGGTTAACCATACAAGCCACTCGTAGCCGCCTGCTGGGGCCTATTCCGGGAAACTAAAATGGCTTATTTTTCAAGTGTAAAGTGGCAACTGAAGACGTTTTGTCACGTCCAACCTCATCACTCTGGGCCCTTTGTGTCCGCTTTTCTGTTCCAGGTAGCATGAGCAAACATAATGCGTCAACTTTGCCAGCTGCACGGATCCTCGATCCATGTAAGATCATCCGTCTAGAGAGCATAAAAGCCGGAATCATGTTCACACTTCAAAGACTACGTGTGTTTTAACACGGCGCCTTCAATTACCGAGTTTTCGCTCCAGCACCACAATGCCGCGCAACTGCAGGCTCTTCCTGTTTAAACCCTCGGGGCCACCACATCTGCTGCTGAGATTCCTATCATCATGTACCACCACAAAGTTTTTTTATATCAGCAACACTTGGTGTCGTCCTTTTAACACTTTGCTACTGCAACGAACCGCGATGCTTGAAGCAGAGAAGCTCACAGAACACGGCGTATTCCACAAGAGCCAAGTCATGGTCTTGGGCCTGCCTAGCCACGCTTTTCGCGATAACTTTAGCAGAACAAGGGAAAAGGCTGGTGCCTGTGTTTTCTCTAAATTGCCCGGTCAACGCCAGCAGGATGCAGATTGACTAATCGCTGGCACTGCCATCACCAATCCACCGGCGTTTTATATCTGCCCGGCACTGTGAATCGTGTCCCAAATACGTGAGCTATTTTGACATCACTTATGAATTGCCGAACATGAACCTCTGACTCTTCAACCCACTGCTTCTTCTTTGTCTGATCCCGTAGCCCACGTGTCTGTACTCGCAGTGAAACCTTCATTTCTTCAAGTGGTGGCACCGTCTTACCTTTCGCAAAGCCGCGAGCTTCCGGCACCACTGCCAGCTTTTCCGCCTTCACAATCTTTACTGCAAAGCGTGATCGTGAAGGAAAACTACGCGGAACATCCCAGTGCTGCAGCTAAGGAACGTAGGAAATATACGGAAATGGTGAATGATAATGCAGATAAGGCTTGCGGCTAATTAAAAAAAAACCATGTTCTCTATTATCAACGGCCTTGGGTGAATTCTGTTTATCGTAGAAGAAAAATGTGTTTTGAGAGGGGGAAGAAGAGAAGAATATTCCCGGATCAACTAATTTCTTTCAGATGTGATTACTCTGCACTTTATTAGTGTAATGAGATACCTCTCAAATAAAATTGAATTGTAAAGATGGCTTCGCGAGCTGTTTTAATAGTGAAACCTTGCTCTACCCTGGTTTTATGGCCTTGGAAACTATCAGTTTTAAGTGCATGTGCAGTACCATTTGAAGGCGAAGTATGCAAAGACTCTTTAGGGTTCTACAAGGAGTCTCATGCTGTTTATATTCAATTTGCGTCATTTCCCTGTTCGAGGTAACAGTTTGCAGCATTTTTGCCAGGTTCTTGAGCGCGCAGCGTCTAGTATGGGACAGCTGGTATTGACCGGAGTTTTGAAAAACCAAATGTTGAATTTCAAATACTTAAGCACGGAAAGGCTTCCTTTGTAACTGCGGAGCATGCTTGTCCGTTTTACAGTATGATACAAAAGGCTGTTGTAGCTTTTTACAGAACTTAAAACGCACAACGCAATTATCCTACACTTCCTTTTATGCAGACTCACTTCGCGAATTTCACATCAGAAAAATGCCGGTTATGCTTAAATTGTATTCCGCCCCAAAAGAGGTCATACTAACAAGTGGACAGCATGTGCAATCATTGCAACAGCCCAATGTTTAAGATACAGAAACATAGTTACGACAACTTCTTTGTGTTTCATATTTTCCGGCAAGTAACAGAAATAAATACGCCCGCCTATTATAGTGCTGATTAACTTCGTGGTTGTAAATCCGGGACCAGAACAGTAGCAGCCCAAAACGTTGTACTTGCTCAGAGCAAAGGGGTCAACCTTAAAGTGAATGATTACAGCAAAGAAACTACCTGAAATGCGCTTACCTTTTGTTAGCCTTGCTTCTGTGTATTCGTGCGTGTTGTGTATATGTTTTATAAAAATTACTCCAGAAAATCCAGAATCCCGTCTATCAAGGCATCCCTACAGTTACCCTGTATAATTAATCCCAACAGTGACCCTTGTATAATATAATAATAGGCATCCCTACAGTTACACATACTAAATATCTGTAACGAAGCAAATAAAGTTCTTGGCTACCTCAGACGAACCTTACGCCTTGCCCCTCCTCCTGTAAAACATTTAGTCCTACCTAACATTAGTACGCCCGAAACTCGAATATGCTTGCACCGTCTGGGACCCGCACCAAGCTAATCTATCTAAAATGTTGGAATATATTCAGAATAGGGTAGCAAGGTCTATTTACTCTGATTATTCATATCACTCAAGTGTCACTAATCTTTAAAGCCAAGCCGAACTTCAGAATGTAGAATTGCGACGCAAGGCCGCTAGACTAACCCTTTTTCGCAAATTCTTTCATTCATCGCCTAACGCATCCAGTATCATGCCCGCACACCGAATCTCTTCTCGCACTAGCCACCGCAACACTGTTTATCCTGCGCATGCCCGCACAAATGCCCACCGTCGCTCGTTTTTTGTTCAAACAGCAAAGGATCGGAATGATCTTCCACCCGAAGTCGTGCATCACTCAAGCCCGGTTCTGTTCAAAACCCACAACGAAAGAAATTTTTACCACAGCCACCCCTCATGTAACACCCCATACTGGGGCATTTGAGGTATAATAAATAAAAAATAAATAAGTAACCGACGACTAATAGCACTGCTCTCTGACGTCCACATACTGTATCATTTCCCATGGTCCTTTACGGCATATGAATTATCTCATTTTTTCGCGACTCGATCCTTCGTTCAAAGTTCCCCCCATGTTTGCACGCACAAATCTTCTCGACAATTGCCGTTATTTTTTTGTCAGTTATGAGGGGAATATAAGCTGCTACCACAAATGCAATTTGTGGTAGCAGCTTATTCGGCTGGTAATTTACTATTAAAGTTCTATAAATTCGTTTGTAAACCATTTGATGGGCAGTTTAAACGGTATGTTTTAACGTTGCAGAACTGTTGTGCTTTTCCCAAAACCATGCTTATAGGCTTTGTATCGACTGGTTTGTCATTCTTGTATTCCTTTTGTTAGTGATAACTAACTCTCTCCCGTCTTCAAAATTACGCTTGCTGTGTATTCTGAGCAATTGTGCTCAAACGTTTTTGAACTATTTCAAATGCGTGTAATGCGTGGAACAGCCTTTAATGCGTGCAAGGGCCTTTCGTATCTGAATAAAAGAACTGTGGCCTTCAATGATGACCTAAAACAGTTTCGTCATTCAAGTCTTGCACGTCAGTGACTTTCCCTGAATTTTGTTCATAAAATCACAGTCATTAACTCAGAAACAACAATAGAGGGTGCATAAATGGAGCTGCAGCGCAATAGGAAATTATTGTCAACCGCAAAACGTTAAGAGCCTGCAATAAGTCTGCCCGTGAGGGTTAAACACTTGTTTTCCCCGAGAGACTGCGCACCTTTCACGGCCTTCCCTACTCCCCTATAAAGTGTCTGTTACGAAGCTTGGTTGTTTGGGTTGTCTATTTGTTTATATTTATTAATTTATTTATTTGTTCAATTATTTATTATGTATATTTCTCCTGTACACAAAGAACACTTACGAGGGTCATCCTCAGTCTCAATAGACACGCCGCTAATGACGCATATTTCTATTTCAATACCTAAAATGAAGGGCTGATCCATTTAATGAAACATAATGCACCCCTTCGTCGAACGATGACGATGGTTGAACGCAAAGCGTTCCCGTGATAGATTCCTTGGTTGGCCAATCCGATACTGCGAGTATGTGCTACTCTGGAGGTACGCACCACTTTTCTAGAATACACACAGCAACTCTAGGCTGTGCACTCCGTAGGCCTAACGTTTGGTTTTGGAGTGAACAGCGCAAATCGGTCCCTGCTGCTTGGCCTTCAGCAAGCAATTGTTTGAGTGGGTGCCGGTTTGAGCTGTTGAATCCCATGATGTGGCGTTAGGGGCAACGCCTTAAATGGGAAATTAGGCCTAACGTCTTGTGGCCAACAGCCTTACCTCCCACAGACCAACGCCATTCTTCTCGTGACGGATTCTTTGGTTGTCACCTGAGTTTTCCGAACCGCTTCGAACATGTCGAAATACGGCGGCGGCTCGCGCATCGTAGATAGACCTATCCGCAACACCCTCATCTACGATGCGCTAGCCGCCGTATTTCGGACCCCAAACGTCGTCCGCTATTCCCGACAACTCCACCTCTTCGCTCTTGTGTTTTATGGTTAACCCTATCCCATCTGGCATTAGTTCTCTTACAGCGCTGAGACTCCTAATCACCCTGGCGGATCCACCTGTATCCGGCGTCCTTACAGTGGAACTGCTGAGAACCCGTCATCAAAGAGTGGTGAGCTAAAGACTCGTATCCTCAACAACAAGCTGCACCGTCTGCGCTCTGCTTCTGCAAGAAACGAGCGCTCTGCCTGCTATTTCGGGTTTTCAGTGGCCATGTGCCCCCATCTGCGGGCGATCACCGGTGCACTCTGCGGCGCCTTCGGCAAGCGGCCGTGTATGTGGCGGCGTCTTACCGCAAATTCACGTCTCCCTGAGTGGTGCACTCTTATGAGGAAGTAGTGTAGTCCGCCGTCCAGTTTACAAGGGCAACAGTGATTGTCGTTTCTTACACGAGGTTGCTCTCCCTCGTGCAATAATTTAGGCTGAGTAGGTCTATCACGTCAGCAATACACGGATGCCCGATTTTGTGGGTGGAGGCTTTAATGCGCCTCATTCCGAGTGGGTTACCCCGTATCAAGTTCCCGGGGTAGGCGTGTGCGGGACGCGTTTGCGGACACTCCTTTGTCCAGCCCCGCCCTGCCGACCCAGCTAGCCCTGGTGGCCAGGGCCAGGAGTTGTTGGTGCATATGGGTCCCGTGAATAGGGAACCACCCCCGTCTGGTGCCTGTGGGCACCACCAAATTTTTTGGGCTCAATAAATGTTGTTTCATCATCATCTGCTGCTCAACCAGCCCGGCGCAGTTACACGTGTGGTGCAGTATTCTCGCGGGGCGTCCTATGCACCGGACCTTACCTGGTGGTTGGCGCCAGGCACTCCTTTATGGCCCCTGGAGCCCGATTGCTGGGCGAAAGATCACCATCCCATCATCATAGGACTAAACCCGTCGTGGGCCCACCGACTGCGTCGCAAATGCTGTGTCGTGAGTTGGGAAGGCTTTCTGTCTAGGCTGCCTGCCAGTCTGCGGAGGCGGCAACAGACTTTGTCGACAGGATACAAACGGCGCTCAATTGTGCCAGCACTACCACATGGGTGAACGTGGATAGGCCTGCGCTGAATAACTTCTTAATCTTTGGGACGCTCGTAGCCATCGCAATGCGCCGAACTGAAACCAACACACTTCGCCTTTATACAAGTAACAAATAGCCCCGAGCGAATTCATCTCGATTCAAAACACTGCTTGACTCTATCCCGCAACCACTGCGCCACGTCGTTTGTACCTTGCTAATTGGGTATTTGCCACCGTTTACCTTACTAGTTTGTTCATTTCAACCCTTAGGTGATATTTTTACAAGCTCTCAGTAACCGCCCGAGTTTCCATGCCACGCTAGCAATTATTTCAAAAAAGACGTCGCAATAGCACTGCTCTCTGACGTCCACATACTGTATCATGTTCCCATGGTCCTTTACGGCAAAATATCAGTTATCTCATTTTTTCGCAGACTCGTGACCTTCTCCGTTCAAAGTTCCCCAATGTTTGCACAGCACAAATCTTCGCAATTGCCGTTATTTTGTCAGTTATTGAGTAGATAAGCTGCTACACAAATGAAATTTGTGGTAGCAGCTTATTCCGTGCTGGTAATTTCACTATTAGAAGATTCACAAGTCATATTCGTTTTAACCATTTGATGGGCAGTTTAAACGGTGTTTTAACGTTGCAGAACTGGGCGTGCTTTTCGCCAAACCATGCTTATAGGCTTTGTATCGACTGGTTTGTCATTCTTGTATTCCTTTTGTTAGTGCAAACTAACCCCTCTGGCGAGCTTAAAATTACAGCTTGTGTGTATTCTAGCAAATAATGCGTAAAGCGTTTTTGAACATTTCCCAAATTGCGTGTAATCCCGTGTTCATATCATCAGGCCCTTTAATGCGTGCAAGGGCCCCTAAGTAATGCGTGCAAGGGCCTTTAGTATCTGAATAAAAGAACTGTGGCCTTCAATGATCACCTACAACAGTTTCGTCATTCAAGTCTTGCACGTCAGTGCAAGCTTCCCTGAATTTTGTTCGTAAAATCACAGTCATTAACTCAGAAACAACAATTAGGTGTGCATAATTGAGCTGCAGCGCAATAAGGAAATTATTGTCAACCGCAAAACGTTAAGAGCCTGCAATAAGTCTGCCCGTGAGGGTTAAACACTTGTTTTCCCCGAGAGACTGCGCACCTTTCACGGCCTTCCCTACTCCCCTATAAAGTGTCTGTTACGAAGCTTGGTTGTTTGGGTTGTCTATTTGTTTATATTTATTAATTTATTTATTTGTTCAATTATTTATTATGTATATTTCTCCTGTACACAAAGAACACTTACGAGGGTCATCCTCAGTCTCAATAGACACGCCGCTATGACGCATATTTCTATTTCAATACCTAAAATGGAGGACTGTATCCATTTAATGAAACATAATGCACCCCTTCGTCGAACGATGACGATGGTTGAATGCAAAGCGTTCCCGTGATAGATTCCTTGGTTGGCCAATCCGATACTGCGAGTATGTGCTACTCTGGAGGTACGCACCACTTTTCTAGAATACACACAGCAACTCTCAGGCTGTGCACTCCGTAGGCCTAACGTTTGGTTTTGGAGTGAACGGCGCAAATCGGTACCTGCTGCTTGGCCTTCAGCAAGCAATTGTTTGAGTGGGTGCCGGTTTGAGCTGTTGAATCACATGATGTGGCGTTACGGGCAACGCCTTAAATTTAAAAATGGGAAATTATGCCTCATGTCTTGTGGCCAACAGCCTTACCTCCCACAGACCAACGCCATTCTCCTCGTGACGGATTCTTTGGTTGTCACCTGAGTTTTCCGAAACGCTTCGAACATGTCGAAATACGGCGGCGGCTCGCGCATCGTAGATAAGACCTATCCGCAACACCCTCATCTACGGTGCGCTAGCCGCCGTATTTCGGACCCCAAACGTCGTCCGCTATTCCCGACAACTCCACCTCGTCGCTCTTGTGTTTTATGGTTAACCAGCTATCCCACCTGGCATTAGTTCTCTTACAGCGCTGAGACTCTTAATCACCCTGGCGGATCCACCTGTACCCGGCGTCTTACAGTGGAACTGCTGAGACCTCTCATCAAAGAGTGGTGAGCTAAAGACTCGTATCCTCAACAACAAGCTGCACGTCTGCGCTCTGCTTCTGCAAGAAACGAGCGCTCTGCCTGATATTTCGGGTTTCAGTGGCCATGTGCCCCCATCTGCGGGCGATCACCGTGTGCACGCTGCGGCGCCTTCGGGCAAGGCGGCCGTGTATGTGGCGGCGTCTTACCCGCAAATTCACGTCTCCCTGAAAGAGTGGTGCAACTCTTATCAGGAAGTAGTGGTAGTCGCCGTCCAGTTTACAAGGGCAACAGTGATTGTCGTTTCTTGCTACGTGCGGCCAACAGGTTGCTCTCCCTCGTGCAATAATTTAGGCTGAGTTATGTCTATCCGTCAGCAATACACAGGATGCCCGATTTTTGTGGGTGGAGGCTTTAATGCGCCTCATTTCGAGTGGGGTTACCCCGTATCAAGTTCCCGGGGCAGGCGTGTGCGGGACTCGTTTGCGGACACCTCCTTTGTCCAGCCCCGCCCTGCCGACCCAGCTAGCCCTGGTGGCCAGGGTCCAGGAGTTGTTGGTGACATATGGGTCCCGTGAATAGGGAACCACCCCCGTCTGGTGCCTGTGGGCGCCACCAAATTTTTTGGGCTCAATAAATGTTGTTTCATCATCATCTGCTGCTCAACCAGCCCGGCGCAGTTACACGTGTGGTGCAGTATTCTCGCGGGGCGTCCTATGCACCGGACCTTACCTAGTGGTTGGCGCCAGGCACTCCTTTATGGCCCCTGGAGCCCGATTGCTGGGCGAAAGATCACCATCCCATCATCATAGGACTAAACCCGTCGTGGGCCCGCCGACTGCGTCGCAAATGCTGTGTCGTGAGTTGGGAAGGCTTTCTGTCTAGGCTGCCTGCCAGACTGCGGAGGCGGCAACAGACATTGTCGACAGGATACGAGCTGCGCTCAATTTTGCCAGCACTACCACATGGGTGAACGTGGAGAGGCCTGCGCTGAATATCGACTTCTTAATCTCTGGGACGCTCGGAGGCAACCAGATCTCGCAGCCTGTCGTTATTTTGCTTCCCCACACGCCCGCGCGCGTTTGCAGTTTCTCACAGCAAAGGCTCGCCGATACGAAAAGGACCTATCGCGTCGTCAGTGGCAGACTTGGTGTGAGGGGTTTCCCTCGAAGACCTCCAATGCCTCGCTCTGGCGAACATTCCGGGTGGTGGAACGTGGACGGGGACCTCTAGATCCGGGTGCTCACGCTTGCTTTGCCGCTAGGCTAGGTCCAGAAGATTTCGCCAAGGAAGCGGCCAAGGCGTTTTTTTGTTCTATGATGTGCCGCCTCCCGAAATCTCGTGTCTTTCCCAAGATTCCTCCCTGCACATGTCGAAAAGCCTCCATTGCCCTCTGACGTACCGGGTATTGGCCCGGCTTTTACAATGGCAGAATTGCTTGCGGCAATAGACTGCGCTAGCGGAAAACTGCGCCGGGTCCAGACGTTGCATGCAAAAAATTACACAATGATGTGCTCGCTCAGCTCCTAGATTCAATCAACAAGGCATGGCTTTGTGGGGTCGTTCCTGGCAGCGGGAAAGCAGCGCATGCAGATCCTATACCAAAACCTGTCAAGCCAGCAATGGTAATAGAAAACATTCGGCCAATATTCCTTACGGCGACGATATGCAAGCTTGTAGAGAAAATGCTAGCCACTCGCTTGTCGTGGGGGCTCGTACAGCGTGGGTATTACCACCCCGTGCAAATAGGCTTTCGCCCATCATTTGGGACGGAGGGCGGGCTTAGTCGTTTAGCAGCGTCAACACTGGTGTCAACCCGCAGTCATGGTGTACAAACCATCCTTGCAATGGACATCCAAAAAGCGTATGACAACATCAGTCACGCTGCTATCCTGGACTCAATTGATGTGCTCAACCTTCCCATGCGAGTGCGACAGTTCGTCCAGCCATTTCTTTGTCATACGCCTTCCCAGAAAAGCTGTTGGGTCCTTTGTTTCTGTATGTAGTGTGCCTCTAGGATCGGCATTTTCTCCGACCTTGTTTAATATGGCCTTGATTTGGCTGGCATGGCCCCTTCGCGATGTGCGGGATGTTAAATTTCTCATTTACGCCAATGATATCACCGTGTGGAGTACTCACCATTGCCTCGAAACTCAAGCGAGGTGCCTGCAATCAGCCATAGATGTCACCGCAGCCTTTGACTCTTCAGTGGGCCTTCAGCTTTCAACAAGTAAAAGAACATACACATCTGTTGCAAATCGCAGCGGCCGCCGAAGGCTGGCTGCTTGTCCCATCCGCCTTCAACGGGCTGCGCAGCCACTGCAAGAGTGCCGAACAATCAAAGTCCTGGGGTCGATGATACACCAGGCAGGAACGGCGACAGCTTGGCTAGCTCAGTCTATACACCAAGCTTCTCAAACGCTAGCACTAGTACGCCGTGTCGCTCCAAAAGCTGGTGTAGCCAGCTCACACGTGGCACGACAAATAGTGGGAGCAGTATTACAATAGCTCTTGGTCTACTCTTCTCACTTCCAGAATTTGGAGGCAGTGCAGTTGGATCGACTTGAAGCAATTAGCACAGAGGCTAGAGAGCAATTACTGCGCTCCTACGCATCACCTCTGTAGTTGCTCTCCAGCAACATGCCCAACTGAAAAACCATGGATGAACTTGTTCATCAACGTCGCAAAGATCGACAACTGAAAGCTTCATTCTGTGATTTTGCGCGAGCTCTAGTAGCTTACGCAGTCTCGCTAACACTGCCAGCCCTACCACAGCGACTACTTCCCCCGGAGCAGTTCGTGCAATTGAGCGGCAACAATTCAACTGACCTTCGTCGCCCACAGTCGAACAATTCGGCGACTCACCGACATGGGTACCCACCTTCCGCATCACCGACATTGGTACCCACCTTCCACTCGGCGCCACCATATTATATACACATGCCAGTTTTGAAGACAGTGTGATTGTCACTGCCATTCATTGCCACTAGCCACCCGGCCCTCAGTAAGACATGCAGATTTAAGGTCCCGGAACTTCCAGCACGGTTCTGTTCGGAACTTGTAGCCATTACAGAGGCTCTGCTTGCTATAACTGAAATCACTTTGCAGCCAGGGGCGTGCATCATAATTCGCACCGATGCGCTTCAAGCAGTCCACTTATTACGATTAGTGACCCGTAGTTCCATGCTGGCCCAGAGTATTCACCTTCTTGCGGCACGAATTGCTCACAAGATTCTGATTGAATGGGTTCCGCTTGACCCACTGACGGCCCACTGCAAGGCAGACGCAGCAGCCCGGCTAACAGCCTCCATTCCATTCTGACTTCTCCGTTAGGGCTGGGCGATGCGACTGTCCTGCTGACGAGAAAGCAACACCTCCGGCGCGGCACACGCGCTCTAATTCCACCGTGTGCTGCCACGCTCCACCCGCTCCTTACCCGTGCCGAGGAAGTTGCGCTTAGGAGGAGCCGGGTGGGCGTGGCTTTAACTCCCGCGTGACCCGCCCATGGCCTCACTTCCAAGATTGTTTTACAAGCCCCGGTTGCTCAGTTTGCCACCGCAGCGATGCAATAGCCGACATACACCCTTGGCTTGCTGGGGTCTTGCCTCGCTTTGCTTCCTACGAGACTGCGACATCTTGCGGCGACGGGCCTCCGCGTATACGACGCATACGCATACAACGTGTGAACATATGGGCCCCATCATCGTTCTCTCGTAGACTTTATACGCGAAGCGAACATTTTCACGTTCATCTAATCACCTTTCTTCATGATCAACTGATACAGCTTATTTATGCCCTGTGGCAAAACAAATGCTTTGAAAAGGGAGGATTTTTCGGGATTTATTCTACTACGTGTCAGTGTATTAAGCGATACTTACAACACCTATTTACAACTACGTACACATACAAATGAGTTGATTGCAACCTGTAAAACAAAAATACAATACTATCGGATAGACGCCGGCTTCATTACGCGAAGGACCCAGGGTCGATGCCGGCTAGGGAAAGCGTTTTGTTTTCACTTTACCCAAGATAATTCATCATCATCGTCAGAGAAAGTTTACTTTTGTGCAGGCCGTACCGGCGTACGGCGGCATCAGTGAGAACACTAAAGCTTCTCTTTAACATATAAAGGTGCTGTTAGCGTGATTAACTGACCCAAGAATAGCAAACGTAATCTCTATTTTAACCCGCGTCGTAACTTACGGCTCGATATTCACTGTCAGTGTGCGGTCCTGTAATCTCGTCGATGCCGCCATCGGAAAATATCAGATGCTATGAGAGAGATCCTATGACAGAGATGCTATGAGATGCTACTGAACACGTTGCTGAGCAACGTGTTCTGATGGTTTGGCTTCTAAAAGAAAAAGACGCTCTAAAATAAAGCTCCAAGACCGATAATGACCTTGACTTTGTAATCACGAATGCTCGCGTACTTTTTGCCATGCCCTCATCTATTTTAGAAGCACTGGTACCTACGTGTGTGCACATGCTCCTTAACAAATCTGTAACGTATCTTTGCCCGGAGACAACTTATTCCACCCGGAACCAGTTGCTCAGAAGGGGCTGTCGAACAAGTCTATGAAACCCTGCGTAGTAGCGCTGAACGAATGCGAAGATACGCCAAAACGTGTCCAAAACAACCCCGTCGCTGAAGCAGACTACACATTCAGCCGCACTGCGTGCCGCGTGCCGCGGAACGGGAAGGGCGGAACGCTCACCAGCCCACCCATTCTCCCCAACTTCCTCAGAGCACAATCTATTCCCTAAAGAGCTTTGGATGCCCACAGCTGCTCCTGCACGCTGTGGCTCGAGCTTGCAGCTGCCCACCCGCCAAGGAAACCAAGACATCGTGCAAGATATTTTTCGATATTTTTATATGCGACGTTCGCATTTAGCCATCACACTCCATATCGTTAATATCACGGCGTTCCTGCTGTGTGCTGTATACGACTGCCTTGGTTTGCATAATACCTTCGTTTGTACTATTATATGGTATTTTAAATTGCTCACCCGGCCTGCTGGGCATTTTATTTCTGCTTTAGGAGTGCACATGCACATGTTTTGTCGGCCCTTTTGAACATGGTAAACGCTCGTTAATAGTACATGCAACACTCTCGTTTGGTACGCATTTATACGTGTGGGGCGATTGTACTACCGGTAGGTTTATCTTCTCATGCAAAAGAAAAATCGCCGTTTACACGTGCACAATTTTTTCGCGGGATGTACCACACGGCAAGAATTCAATAAAAATGAGATCGGTATTAAAAGTAACAAACATTCTTCTGCATGCAAAATCCCAAAGCCACTTACCTGCTCGATCACAAATACGCCATAGTCGAGCTGCTGCCGCGATAGCACCTTGTGGATGTTGTAGATGAAGATTCTCAGGTGTTCGCTGCGGTTGCGGTACGGGATGAGGATGGCCACTCTGTGTCTCGATATGCACTCTTTTGGACTGAAACGTCCACCGTTTCTGATGTGCGGAAATTCTTTCCCAAGCATGTCCAGCGAGTGCACGTTCATTTTGGTTGGGACGTATCCAACTGGTGAGATAATGTTGTGTAGGAGACACAAAGGGTAAGTTGTTAAGCACCAAAAAACTGGAAAGACCTACTAAAGGAGCTTTAAAGGTTCAGTTACAAGATTTTGAAATTAGATCGAAACAGCAGCGTTCCCCTCTATCAACCTTCTAGTATAGATTTTTATCCCGCCTAACAGATTTTGGCGCTGTGACAAATGCATTGGGCAGCGACGTACAGTACCGGGGTTGGAGATTTCGCGAGCCCGGTAAAACTTTCAACAGAACCGATTTGCTAACCGCATTTGTACTTACTGGTCCAAAACACCATACCACAGTCACTTTCATAAAAAAAGCACGGCATCGTCATTGCAAGCAATATGTCTTATTTCCTCAAAGCAGCTAGTCTTCGTGAAGGTAGAAGCGAAGAAAATGGATAATAAAGTTAAATAAAAAATACCAATTTGACCTTATAACTGTATTGCGTTTGTTTCCCTTAAAAACATTCTATCCTGGTTTCTTCTGTCTAGCAGCGTGGTGATTTAGCATATGTTTCCGGTTACGAAAAACAAAATACGTACGAATCAATGTCGTTCATGTCAAAGGTTACGCTAGAGGAAGGGCTCTTCAATGAAAAAACGTTACCTGAGAACGCGTCACTAAGTTACGCCTTTCAGTTAAACTTCCCGAGAGTAAATTTTATTCTTTCGAGTTAGCAACCAGAAAAAGCGGTTTCTAGTTGGTTTTTGTATAAAGAACGGTTGCTGGTTCATGGCGGACCGTTAGCGCCACTTTAACCTTTAAACCATAGCACGTCCCCGGAAATTCTGGCCGCGGAAAGTACTCCCGCTCCCTCCTCCAGATATTATGGTTTTAAAGTACACAAATGGAATAAAACCTCTGAGTAGCAGCTTTTTGAGGCATATTTAACAATGCTGAATATGCGAATGAAGGGCTGTAAAGCTTCTTCATGTGACGCAATGGCTTAGCTAAGTTGCCACAGATATCCATCTGTGGCGACTAAGCGAAGCGCCAAAGAAGGGGGCATGGCAAACACGCGGAAATTTAGGATGGTCGAAAAATTTTAGCAGGGTCGAAAAATAAATTTCTGCAACCTCGTTAAGCTTTAGTTGTATCAAATGGAAATCTGAACAGTGGAATGTTCCCGCAGGGAAGATCTATGCTTTCACAGTGTCATTAAGGTTGATAGTGGAACAATGACAGTTCAGCAAGTTTGATGGCAGGCCTACAGTACGTGACAATTCACCATCAAAACTCGCTGCACCTGTTTGGAATTTCTCCCCAAAAGGATAATATTGCTGCCCTCAAGGACGTTTACCTTAATGGCATAAGCGTGATTTACAAGGAATAAATTGACAGGGGATTGTAAGACTGATGGGCTATGGTTTGTGTCGTCAGCCATTAATATATAAAGGAGGTAATATCAGCCGGAAATTAAGCTGAAGTTGAAGTTAAGGAATATGATGGCAGGCCTGCCAATTATATTCTCAAATAAGCCCAGCGGGCCATTTTTAATACAACGAAGAATGGACTACGTAGCTGCTTTCTTCGCTGCAAATCATAGAGTGTCATACTACTATATACTAGAGGTACAGTGGCTAGAATGCTAGCCACTGTACTAGAGGGAAATCTAGCGCTGCAATCGCTGGCCGTCGTGGGTGCCGCCATTGCAGCTAGCGACATTCCTCGCCTACATGGCTTAGCTTGCCATATGGCTTTTTTTTCCTTTCGAACCGAAAATAAGCTAAAAAGGGCATCATTTTTTTCTGTTCATCTTGCCTGAAGCTTACACGACAACTAAATTGTTTGGTAACTTCAATTTTATAATAACAAAACAAGTTTGAGTAATCTTCTACAGTAATAGTATTAGTTTTTTGCAGCCAGAGGCCACTTTTCAGCATGTTATGAGTCATGCCACAAGGACAAGTGGACCATGCCTGCCCGGTACATGATGGAACGCTCGCTGAAGCGAGGCTGACGATAAACAGAAGCGTCAGATTTCCCTCTATTGTGTATTAGTGTGAAACTCTATGCGAAGTCGAGAAAGGATGGGTTTCCATCGGCTCTACCCCGTTATTCTATTTTCTTTCTGCTGTAATAATCCTACGCTCTTTCCTACCCTCTCGCGCCTTAAATGAGGAACGCGGTGGAGGTATTTGCGTTCACTTCGTTGATTATAAATTCGAAAACGGATATATCGAATACGGATATATCAAATATTGCCTGTATCGAACAGTCTGAACAACCCCTTAAAAATTCTATGCAAATGTATGGAGCTGCTGGACGCGTGTATCGAACTCCCGACCACGGGCACATTCGATGTATCGAACGCTGCGCCGCAAGTGCCCCAGTAAGTGCGCTTCTCCTGACTCATTGGATGCGATGATGATGACTTCTCGCGGGCGCTGCCGTGCTCCGTGAGAAGGAGGCGGTGTCGCGTCGCTTCAGTAGCCTTCAACACGCGCTGCTCGCACGCTAGCATGGGGGGCAGCCGCATGGCAGCGAGAACACGGGGAGTGATTGGGTGAAAAAGGCATTAAAGTAGGGGAAACCGACCGCAAGCGCTCGGTTTCTGGCAACTTTTCTGCGTGCTTGAAGGGGCCATCTTGGTTTGGTTCATTTGTAATATTTCCTCGTTAGAATAATTCCGACACCACTTTTAACGCACACTTCGATCAGATAATCTATAAATCAGAACAAAAAGGAACAGCCCTGCAACCCCTTAAAGGTCCATGTAGAGAAAATACAACTTTGTTTTTTAACTTTAAAGAGTTAGACTTTAGTACCTCACTCAGCTTCATTCCGTCCACGGAAGATTTTTTTGAACCGATGAAAACGCAAGAAACACTTAATGACTTTCAAACGTCGCGCCACAGTGACGTGTTATCGGCGCGAGTGACGTCATATGGGGCAGCACTAAAACCATAATTTTCAGGGGGTTAGGTGCACGTTAGCATTCGAGTGATTCGATCAAACGGAACTAGCGGCCCCACTACAATCGTCCAGTAATAGTCACCTGGCGATTTATTAGTTCGGCCGCCGTCAATCGCTCGAACAATATTCTGTGACGTCTTAGAAAAGGTGCCGAAAACTGGCTAACGAGTGGCCACAACTTCACACCTTTTCTTTAATATCTCCGTTTTTTTTAAGTTTGCGATGAATTCGGTATCATTTTTATCAGGACAAAGCAGCCTTTCTAATGAACCAAACTTGTATTTTGTCTTCATAGCTCCTTTAACTCATTTCTTGTGACAGAACGTACGATGTACTACGCCCGCCTTTGCGATTGCCTGTGGCGCGCCAAAGCAAACGCTAATTAGGCAGGGTTATAAGCTTGCTGAAAGATCTATCTCCGCTTAAATTTAATGCGTATTCATTTTTCACCAGCAAGAATGGTGGGACCGACAGTGGAAGTTACGAAAATACACGTAAACGTAAAAATACCGATGCGCACTGCTGTTATACTGGGCGCAGTATGAAAGTCTGGTGAACTTTATCATGCATAAAAGTAGCAAGGGGATTTGGCACACTTTTTCATATTAAATAGAGTGCGGTAGTTGTCGTCCCTTCGGTTACAATTTCCCGTGCTGTGATGAACGAATCTGTAAACTACCGCTCGTCCCAATCTCGGAAAGCTCTCAGTGATGTGCAGAGTTATCAGAGGAACTTTACACAGGCACAATTTTATACTCCGAATTACCAATATATTCCAACTACTTCGCGATCCCTTGGAGTTTCATATATCCGTGTTCGGCCGTATTGCGGAGCCGGCTTCGCACAAAACCACGTGTTTTCCCTAATTTGAAAACGCGTTTTTCCCTTGAAAACGCGTGTTTTTAAAGCGCGGTTTTGGCTGTGATTAGACGCGTAGTCCTGGCGAGTATTATAGGCATGGTACTTGTTTTTTTATTGCGGAAGTTTGCCACAGAGAATTTGTTTTATTATTCAAGTTATATGTTAGAGCGTGGAGATTCAGTCCTAACTTACATTTGTGGGTGTTCAAGTTTCAAAGTTGATAATTTTAAAGAATTCGTTGCGTTCTTCCGTGCCGGTCAATTTTGATAATGAGAGGGTTGATTTACGAATTACATTGCGATAAAGTAGCACTGTTGTATTTAAACGGATTAGTTGGAAGACGGAATTCAACCCAAAGGTCAATGTTAAAGTTTCTAGATTAATTAGAAACAAAGTCACGTTTTAACAAATAAGGGTATCAGTGTGTGCTAGAGGTCAAGGCGGAGGTATTGGTCTTAGTTTCGTAGAAACGCGACATGGCTGGGCAAAGTTACAACCTTCGCCACGTCGGTTAAAACGAAAACTAACGTGAGGACATTTGAGGAGTTTACTCTTCTAGGTGGCAACCCTTCGATGAGCGGTTGATTCGAGCGGATAAACGACACAGACAGACAGCCATGCAGAAAGGCAGGACAAAATTATCCCGCTTAGATAGCCTAAGAAAACTATCGCCTTTAAAATATTCTCGCCCTGACGAAAGTGTGCACTAGCGGCGATATTCATAAGAGCTTGAAAGGCGCTGAATAGTGGGAGGGTCGGCTACAAATCCTTCGCCACTACCTTAGCTTCGGTCGGTGTACGGCAAAGGATTGAGGCGGAGGTTCCTAGCATTTCTGTATAATGACTATGAGTATGTTTATGTCTATGACGATGACCATGACTATGACTATGGCTATTGACCAAACACTAATCACTAATTACTTTTCTGTGCCAGGCGCACGACATTCTCTTTCTCTTATTTGCCTTTGCGAAGAGCATGAAAGGCTAAAAAAGAGATTCCTGAGATTCGATTGCCAAGTTGGAGAATGTTGAGGATAAATAAGCGCTTATTTGGTTCTACGAAGGGTGGAAAGTGACTGGAAATAATTTGGTGCTGCGGTATCAGGTCTGAATGGCGTCACCGAGCTTTGAATTTAATGGCGATAAGGGGCCAAAGTTCTCTGCCTTTCAGGCACGCGGATTACATCGCCGCCTATTATTAGCCCGGATGTCAAATTTCGTAACTTGAGCCGACATCTACACGTAAGAGATTCGAAAAGCACCAGAACGGGTTAATAAAAGTTTATGATGGTTGCTTTGGAAATTGTAAAATCATTTTTGTTTGCATTGTTTTAGAAGGAACAGCTGATAGCACGCCAAGAAATCTGCGCAAGAACCGGTTCGTATCCGTACTGAATACTGCTCCACTTCAAAAAAATTATACAACCTTGGCTACTCAAGTCCGCCGGAGGGGGTGGGGTGGGGGGGAATGTGGAGGTTAGGTGATGGGAACAAATGTTAACTTGTGTATCCGATGCTGCCTAACGTTACCAATATTACGAATATCTACCTATGTCACCCTGAGGGTGGTTAACAAGTCTTCGGGAGTACATTGAATCCTCTTAGCGGGCGCACTACAGATGGAAGTCTTTTGCTGTTTGTTAAGACTGAGTAGTGATAGCTATTTGGAGCCTCAAAACGGTCAAGGTTAAATAGCGTGTTAAGAAAAAGCTGATCCAGTCCGGACTTCATCTGATCATCAGCTTGGTTTAATGTAAACAAATGTTAATCAGGCGTACACATCTGCCGCAAGCTTCACATCTTCTTAATGTTGACCTTTTTATGATTACAGTGAAAAACCTGTCGATTGCTGCGCCTCCACGGTCTCTTAGTTCTACATAATGAACGCTTGCCCACAGGGTAGGAAATAGCTCAACCCCGTCCGCCTTGTTTAGGGAGACAAAAAACAATCCAAGTAACCCCTTACACGACTAACAACCCAGCCTACCCAAGTTGGCGGTACAAGCGGGCAGGAGCCTTCTGTTGACGTGCTAGAGCGATTTCCATCAAGTAGCACGTCCTCTGGAATTCCGGTAACGTTGACTGTTTCTGCAACGATATCCTGGCTAGGCATCTCTTTGCCCAACCAAAGAAGCAATGAAATCTTGCGTGGCATAACCTGCGAATGAAACGGACCGTTTGAGTAGATTGGCTATAGAATTGTCGAAATTGTTTTACTGGTGGTAATTTCTGGTTCCTGATGGAAGCCATGGGACCTACATACCGTGGGAGAACTTTGGGCAGGGGACTTCTACATCCACGAACCACTGAGTGAGGATGAAACAAGTCAGTACTACTGCGATGAATTTAAATATGTGTGTCTGAAGAAAGACAACGAAGGCCGTTCTCATAGCGAAGTCTTTCGAGGCGTCGGGTGCATGCCCAGCATAAAGTGTTCTTTCGTGTTCACTGAAATGAACTTGTAGCGTTGACTGTATTCTGCAGAAGTCAGGACTCTCAGTTATGAAAACGTCTTGTAATCACTGCTCATGGTGTGCGTACAACCCCTGTAAAAAAATGGAGAAAAGGGCATGAAAAAAATTGGTTGTAATGACTGTGGTTTAATAATCGGTATTGGGTAAGTAAAAAAATGTAGGTTTTAAATTTCTCAGTGTGATGTTTGTAATACATGTTAACGTGCAGAAATAATAAAAGATCAAAGATAACAATCATGAGCTCCGCTTACACAGAAGTAGCATAGGACTTATTACATTCTAATCACGACGTCACCACGCATGCATTGCTTACACTCGTACCTCCGCACCATGCAGTACATTGCTAATTCTTTAAAGCTGACAGAGATGGTAAACGAGTTTACACAAGGATCACGTATTTGGAAACACATTGACCTCTGGTGTTCGATGCTGTTGTGCCGAATGCGCAAGTTACCAGCGAGCTCCAAGCAGAGAAAACTTGGCCACAGAAGCATGGTCGTAGCTGATGCACATGCTAAACTTGGCGACAAAAGCAATGCGAGAGCATTAGAGCATTATTTAAGTCACTATGCAAGCAGTACCGTGTCTTCGGGCTGGAGAGATGGCGTGAAAAAATGGCCGACGCCTCAAATAATAAAAAAGCATGAACCAATGCTCTAGTTGGTGAGGGACGCTTCGGACAAGAATGAAAACATAAAACTCAGTTGGAAATAAAATCAGGTAAACGTAAGTCGGCGTACAAGAGGAATGCCCGGCCTCGGAATGCCAGACAAGTACGCATTTCAGGCGCTACATCAAGGGCTCCAACTCAATGAAGGTGGACCTAGCGGACGCGCCGGGCATTTAACTTAGCAACGCTTGGCTTCGTAGAGGCGTATACTTAGGGCTACATCAGTAATTTGAGCATCATGATTGTAGTAGCACTAATTACAGTATTAGCAAAGTACCTTTCCTCTTCCAGCGTAGAGACAGTTTTAACAGTGCCAATTAGCCAAGGCTTGCAACAAATATTGCGGAGTGAGAAATAGAAAGACGCAGAGAGAAAAGAGCGATCGTGATATGTCAGGACAAAATACCCCCACCGGACACATGCCCTTCCAGCCATAAGGAAAAGACGAGAAGGAGAAGACTTTGGAGCTAATTTTAAAAAATCGTCAGTTAGACAATAATTCTTGCCGTCGCATTCATTACAACAGAAAGGGTACGTAGGTGTCCTCGCAAAAATTTGTTCCGTAAACGCCCCTGCCGAAGCTCTCCACCAACTGCTGTTTAATTACGCCCAACGCCATGATGCCGCAGGCGTCTGCACCATTACAAGTGGAAGCAATTTATGACCAAAAATGGCACCATCTGCATTTAACAAATCGTTGAAGACGTTATTTTGTTTCCTGTACATCTAGCACAAGATATTTTCATCAATCCGATCGCCATTAGAAAAACGTTTCGTGGTAGTGACTTTGCAGAGACGTTAGGGTCCTTTTGAGGTTTTTTTGGCGTGGAACCATTATAGGTGCACTAAGGCTTGACTTGGGCTAGTTGAGTGCTCATTCCTAGAAAAAAACGGCGCAGAAAACTGGGACGTCTTAGAAAGACAATCACGAGCGCTGACGAAACACTAAGGAACATTTTTTTTTCAAGTGACAACGTATAGGCACTCATCTGCGTAATCTCCCAACGACGCGAGAAGAAAAGGCGAAGGGAAAAGCTATAACCATGGACTACGCGAAATGAACACTGTTAATATCTAAAAACATCTATTCTTTCTCTTTAACTTCCTAGGTAAGCTATCTCCCACTGAAGGAGTGCCACAGAAGGCGAACTCGCCCAGATCATCTTCCCTAATGCCACTGGCCGATGCCTCGTAAATTACGTACAGAGCACTTTAGGGGCCCGCCTCGTCGTCGCAGCTCGCTGTAACGGTCGATGTGAAACGCCTGCCGAATTCAGGTGCTGCCGCGAGATAACGGCCCAAGTAGAGACCGCTGTTCCGTTGTAGGGCGTCCCGCAGAGGCTTCGAAAACCAAGCGGTTTAAATAGTCATAACCGTTCGAAACTCGTAAAACGCTGGCGCTTGTCATACATGTCTCGGTTGTTTAGCACAACAAAAAAGGAACTGCAGGCAGATTTGACTCAAAATATACGTAATTAACCACCAGCATCCTCATTTACTTAGTTCGGAACGCTCGTTAGGTTGGGTTTTGCTATAGCAAGCGAAAAAAAAAATGACAGTGAAACGCCGGTAAGTGCGGGAAGAAAAGCAAGCACAAAATGAACTCCCGCTGGCACTGCTTCTGCCAGGGGGAAGGTTTTTTGGCACAGCATGTCAGCGCGTGTAGGGATTGCACTGCGCAGTTATCTAGCGCTACAGTTGTTGAGATAATCAAGGACAAGCATGCGCGCTTAATCAGTGAGGCAGCTCAGATGGCGCGGGGAAAAAAAAACGACTTTGTTAGCAAACTGTCGGTTGCGTTATCTGACCGTGAATTACATTTTCTGCAATGTGATGCGTTACGCGACAGGCCACTGTGATGGGGAAGATGTTTGGTGCGTGTTGGGTGTACTCGATCTTTCTTTGTCAGTATTTTTTTTGTTGTTGTTGTTTTGTTTTTGTTTCCTACGTCTTTTTGTTTCTGCTAAGGCTAAGCATATAAATTTGCCGTCTTGTGAATAAAGAATCAGTTGGAAGTGAGTGCTCATCCGTGTGAATTCTATCCCTCTCTTGTGTTTCTGCTGCGCTACATTTGTTCACTACGAATTACGAACAAGCCCAGTCTACAGCTTTACTTATTCTATTCGTACCCTGTTAAAAGAATCCCTCCTCTCGGTCTCTGTTGCCCCGGTCTGCTTCCAGGTATTGGGGAGGAGAATTTGAAGTGGCACCCGCTGCGGTGCCAACGAGAAACTGAATAGAGGGGAAACAAAGCAGACAACATAGGCTTTTTCAGCATGGCCGAAGAGGTACCTTATTTATCTGGAGACGACATTTAGCTATTTATCCAATTCTAGGGAGCACTTTTGAGTATAAGTTGATCTTGAAGAATTACGCCGAACTGTACACATTTCCCGAGAAGATATTGCTAGCTGCTTTACAGCGTTTTGTCCGAACTAAAACCCCACCTTAACTCAGATTCAGCCGTCCCTCTACGAGAGCAGCCGCACTCAGTCATTCTTACCATGGCTATGAGAATCCGCACAACTGCTGCACGAGAAAAGTTACTAAAAGAAGAAACTGAGGAGTGAAGTCTCCAACGTTGTTTAGTTCTCGGCGTTCGAATTAAATTCCAGTTTGGTAAGAAACTGCTTTCGCGTCGGTGTACTGTTTCCCCGACAGGTGCAAAACGTGGTCTCCCACACTGAACAAAATCCCACACAGTCGACGATTAATTAATGCCCCAGAGTTATAATACCTTCACAGGCTTTCGCAGACTTTATACGCCAAAATATGCGCGACACTGACCTGGTTATATACGCACGAAAATCTCTCTCTCGATATATATATATATATATATATATATATATATATATATATATATATATATATATATATAAAAATAAGGGTTGGCGGTCAAGAAAACCTCGGAAAGCAAAGGGGAGGTTGTGGTGGGTCATAGAAAGAGATGAATTTTTTTAGTCGAAAAGAAAGCGGTGACAAAATGCCCGCCGGGTGGGATCCGAACCCACGACCTCCACAATACCGGTCTGGTGCGATAACCACTACGCTACCGGCGGGGCTGTTCCCCCAGCACTTTCTTGGGTATTTATGTTAAGGTATTTTTGTTTCCTGCACTTGGGGGTGGTAGCCAGCGCCACTCGGACTACTCGGGTGAAGGGGACCTTCTTTTTAACCCCGGGCCGTGACTCGAGTGTCTACGACATGTCGAGAGTGGTCGACCAACGTTAAACCCTCTTAAGCTCTCTTTGGCACCAAGACTGCCAGAACAGAGGCCCTCGCTAAGCATGTAGCAAATCAGAAAATGGGAAATGAGGGGCTCCGTGAAATAAGACAGAATATAAGGGTTGGCAGTCAAGAAAACCTCGGAAAGCAAAGGGGAGGTTGTGGTGGGTCATAATTTTTTCACCACTTTCTTTTCGACTCAAAAAATTCTTCATCTCTTTCTATGACCCACCACAACCTCCCCTTTGCTTTCCGAGGTTTTCTTGACTGCCACCCTTATTTTCTGTCTTATTTCACGGAGCCCCTCATTTTCGCATTTTCTATTTTATATATATAATATATATATATATATATATATATATATATATATAAATCTGTATGTCTGCGTTTATGTCTGTGTTTGTTTGTATGCGATGAAACAAATTGGTGCAGCTTGCCCTCACGGTACAAGGCTGGAGAAAAAACCTCCGTCGCATGCCCCCGCGCGAGGGACACTAGTAAATGCAGAGCATTGGGGGTGGTCACGTGGCGTAGGTTGTGTTGGTAGTTGGCGGTGGTAGTTGTAGTTGTTGTCGTAGGATTTGGGTAGTTGGGTTGCGAGACGAGGAGAGAGGGAGAGAGAGAGACGAGAGGTGTAAGTACGTAACGTGTTATTTATTGCCATCGTTTGCACCCCACCCTCTCTGCGGGGCAATCGGTTGGATGTTTATTATTATTCTTTTCTTTCTTTTCTTTAAGCAGAACAGAGCGCAGGAGTAGAATGGAGTGAGCCGCGCCGATATCCGCTTTATATTCGTAGCGCGCGCAGTAGAGGGAGAGGAGGTAGCGCCTGCTGCTGCAACGCCTCTTTCAGCGCCGGAGCACGCGCATGCGCGCTCGCACCTGTTTTTGAGAGCGAGGAGGAGCGGGGGAGGGGCGCACGTGCTGGCTGGCTGCGGACGCCGATCGCCAACGGACGGGTGACATTGTGAGTTAAAGAAATGCTCTGCATTTAAAAAGCAGAGCTGGCAGCCACTCTTCCTTCATCGGAGACCCGCGTGTTGCAACTCACATAAATTTTCTAACAAGCCACTGAAGGTTCTCCACGCCTGGCAGGCCCGTATCGTTTTGTCCTCAGGCTTTCACATCTCTTCCAAAGTGAACCGCGTTAGAACGCGGTAGAACCCGCGGAAACCGGCTTCTCGAACTCGGCGACTGTAGCGCGAACTCGGCGTCTCTGCTCCCCACATCAGACGCAAACACACGTGAACTGGCGAGGCGAACAGCACGCGAGAGATCGCGCCTCGATAGCTGGGCAGAGTGTTCTTGAAGGTCGAGCTAGCCGACGCAGGCCGCTCGTCACGTAGCGCAGGCTCTCATGCCCTCGGTATTTTTTCAATATATTTGTTTTCGAGTTTCTCACGTGGCGAATGCCTACACGCAAGCTTGGACGACGCGGTGCGTTCCTCTGGTACGCTCCACGGCGGAACTAAAACCTTACGTTGCTCTGCTGTTAAAAAAGCTATTACAGCTTCGAGGTCGTCGTACCGGCCTGACAGTTATGACCATCGAAATATTGTAGCGTGATCTGCACTGGCCGAGGTTTAAGAGACCCTGCAACACTTTTTTCAACTTTTTGTGAAATCTTAAAGGCTTGTAAAACGTAGTCATCGGACACATCCAGTGCTTAGATTAGATGGTCGCAAAGCACCTTTGTTAAAAATTACTGCTCTATGCCCATAAAATACTTGGAAACTCGCTAAAAAGATGTTAATTTGTTTCCCGATCTTCAAGTTCTTCAATGGCAGGAATTACGTCACTAAGGCCATGTAGCGGCTGTTGGCCGGTTTTCCTTCAGTTGCAGGAATGAACGCTTTTCGGCAGCAACTTTTTATAATAAACCACAAAAACAAAGCAGACATAGAGGGCGGATCTGGTGCGACGAGCAAATCACGCTGTGCCGCTTCGTGGTGGCGATAACTACAGCTTTCGCAGTGCTTCCAGACGCGAAGGAGAGAGTGGAAGCGCTTATCGAAGGTGTTGCAGGGTCCCTTTAAGCAGTTCGCGTGGCTTCTGGAGAGCCGTGCTGGGCAGCGAGGTGCAGTGACGTCACACGGAGCACAGAAGGTGCGCCGAGCCGCCGCCGCCGCGCGCGCCTCGCCGGTCTGCGCATTCCAGATGAGTGACGTCATAGCTGCGGCAGACGCACTGGCGCCGGCCCGTGCCCAGCTGCGCGCCTCCGTTGCGCAGTAGCCAAATCTGACCCTGCGCCGGACCCGTTTGATCATGCCTCTCATTTTCTGATCATGCGCAAAGGTATCAGTGGGAGTATATATATAGCCGGGCGTTTGCCAGTGCAGTAGCCATGGAGGAGAGCGAAAGTGCTACTCAGCGGCGCAGAAGAGCGGAGATGCTAAAGTCATCGGACCCCGATATAGTTGCCTAGGAATTAGCGGTTGAGCGTAGGAAGAACGAACCGAAGGAGGCTAAATATACATGCGTCACATAATGCGTATACCGTGTGTGTGTCATTGAAGCAGCAGTAAGCATGATAATCAAGCTAATCCTAGACAACCAGGATAGCTAATAATTGCCATGCTGAACCCTAGCTCACGCTACGTATATCGTGGCATAGCCGAGCTAAGCCACAGCTAATTTTTTTTGCACTGCGCTAATTCTCTCCTTGATAAGTACAGCCCATCAGAAAGTTTAGTCCTCATTAACAACCTGATTACGCGGCACAATACGCTGACTATTCGCATGCCTCTTTAAAATCCAGTTGTGCTCTCTGTCATGCGAAATGAAAGCGGGGCACCAGAAGCACACCAGTTTTAGAATACCGTTCGGAGCTCCACGTAAAGACATAGCGCGCTTTTTTTAGGGGCGAAGCTCCTGAAGCCGTGGGTCTGTCTATCCCTTGTGTCTCGTGGTACGTGACCGCCTAGTTCGATGACTCACTCGCAGGTGGCGCTACGTGACCGCGTAGTTTGATGACTCACTCGCAGGTGGCGCTACGTGACCGCCTAGTTCGATGACTCACTCGCAGGTGGCGCTGGTGTGAGTGACGTCATGATGACGTCCCTCGCATGTGACTGACACTATAAAAGGCAATCGCTGTTGACGCGCTTCCTCCTTTCGCAACGAGTCACCGGATGGAGGAGGTGGTTGTTGACAAGGGCTGCGGAGCGGAGGGCGCGCAGGGCGGCGGCAGCGCGCGCTCGCCGACAGGATCCCGCCGTGCGTGAAAGAGAGGCCGAAGCATCTCGTCTAGAAAGTCGCGCTAAACCGCGCGTCGGCAGCTTCGGGCTGAGCTCGCTTGATGCGTTTTGCAGCCGCCTCGCGAGCTCTCACTGCATCGGGGTTTGCCTGCCGATACGAGCGCTTGCTTGCAGCCTCACGAACCCTACAACAACAACAACAAACTAACAAGAACAAAATAAAAGAACAAAATCAAAGTTGATTTGTACAATGTACGCACACATTATTACGTCTTTCTTAATGATGTAATGGGCGAACTTTCACGGGAGAGTTACGGTTACCGATGATCTCCCCCTCTCTAGCTTCGCCCCACTTATCATCATTCATTCCGTGGATATGGCGTGATTTTTTCTGACGTCGCTACACTGCGCATGCGCCGTACGCTACGTTATTTTTGCGCTTAAAACGTACTTTCCTAATACGTACGCTATTTCCACAAAATAACGCGTGTACGTGGAGGCGATTGCGCGTCCCGGTTCTTACAACATGGCGGCAGGCAGAGCGGTGCAGCTTGACGCTTTTGTTCCTCTGAGAGGAATATTTTGCATCTTACAGGACAAGTTTCTTGCGCCCCTGCTTTGCCCTTTGCTCTCGCTGTAAGCGAAACTAACGGGGCGTCGCTGACTACCCGAACAAAGCTCCTGCCAGCTTGCGTCCGGTGCTATGTGTGGGCTGTTGACGCGTTCGCCTCACCCTGGAAGGAGACGGTGGGCTCCCGCAAGTTCGGAATTTCTTATCACTGGCGCCGAATCACCGCAATGTGCGGTTAAAAAACTTCTCGGTTTCCGCCAGAGTGAAGCGACTCACTTTTCTACCCAGCAAATCGCCTGAAGTGAGTGCGATGTTTACACGCGCTGGAGGAAAAAGATCGCCTTTTGATATCGTGCTTCCGCCTCACGGTGCAAGCAGTTACGTCATCACGTCATGTTCGTTCGAAACATATATCTGGGTTGCTTTCGAGTTGAATAAAATGCATACCAGAAACCCGTCCTTTGGTTCTGCGCGCTGTGTGAGATCGCAAAACAAAAACAGTAAACTCGGGGCTTCAACGCTTCCGGTATAGAGTGTGCTGATGTGGGAGAATACTTCTTTTATGTTGTGCACGTTTTGCATTCAGCACTAATGGCATGGCGTTTCGTTCAGCTGGTTAGGTAGGCGTGCAAAATTCCTGGTACTTGTTCGGCCTGATGACTGTCACTTCGCATTATATTCAATAAATGGCGCCATAAGCCCTAGCTTGCCGCAAAGCAAAACGGACGAAACGCTGTACTGAAACTCTCCGTGCTGTGCGGACGTAGCGTACTGAAAAATTTAACATTTCCCGTACGCAAGAGCGCTACACTAAAACTCTACTATCTCGGACATGTTAACGTCTTTCTCGAGCTTGTATGTTAAAAATACTTGAGGCAGACCGTCAGTCCTCATACAAAGGAAGTGCAGGCGGGGATTCCTTTGTGCACATTTGAATTACTTGTTACGTGGTTGGTTACAAGCTAAGTGGCAGCGAATGTACGTTGAAAATAAGAGGGCCCAAGATACGGTCCGACACTTTGAAAATAATGGTGATGGCCAAACTACAGTACAATGTTCCCCCGCTTGGCCTTCTTGTAAATAAGACGAAAAAAAATTTCGTAGCAACAACTCACGCTTTGAAACCGCGGCGTAGTCCGGATGAGCGCCTGAAGTGACTTTTTCCATGTAGAATCTAGTTTGTACCACGTGAGATGTGTTGGAACACGTCATGCCAAACAATGCATGCTATATCAAAAACGTAATACCATCGTCGACAGAGGGATCGTCTCGAACGGCGTCGTTAGGAGCATTTCAAGTGTCACAGAAAAGTCGAAGATGTTTGTTACAAGGAGCTGCAGATAATAAGTCAAAGCGCTCGTACTTCTGGAGGCTTGCGCGTATGTCTGCATTTTAAATCCGAAAGCCGTAACTGCCACATTTCGCCGAAACGCAGTGTCTACTGCGGCTGAGTGATAGTTTGAAAAATGGGCGAAGATGCAAACAGAATAGAAGTAAAAAATAAATTGGGCGAATTAGGTCAAAGGTTTGAACCCGGAGCCTACGATGTGCGAGTTGAGCACAGGTGTCCACACTCGATGTTTGTAGCCAACAAAAGGTGTACCTCCCAAATGCATTTTGTCCGACTTAAACACTTGTGTTACAGACATGCACTGAGGCCCACAAGATCAAAACAGCATGGTAATCACAGAACTTTATGCAGGGCTAGCAAAGGCTGCAAACCAGAAATACCGAAGAAAATGACGCAACAAGAGGATAATGACAATAGTAGTGAGAGGACACGATCCCTCGCGTAGAAGCCAGCAGCAGTAATTTTACCAAGTCAATTGCAAAATTAGGAAAGCATGTTTACGGTAATAGCGTACTACATTGCGACGAACCCTACCTTCAATTTTGTTTACTAATGTCTTTTGGTTGCACCGTCTGGCCGCGCCCGGTTGTGTTGTCTGTGTTCGAAGCGAAGAGTTAGTTACTGCGTTACCTTTCCTTTCAGTTGTACGCTGTGCAGCCTATCCTACGTGCTCGGGACAGTGCATCGACCGTCTTCACTGGGCTCTAGAATGATTGTCTGTGATCAGGAGTACTGCCGACCTAATTCGACGGTTCAAGAAGAACCACGCGGAAGGATAAATGCTCGACGGGCGAACGTCGCGGCATACGTTTTACCGACTGTCATCTGTGCATATCACTCTCTTGGCTGTTTTCCCGACGCTTGTGTACACTTTCAGTTTATTGCTCCAATAATAAACCTTGTTCTTTCGGTTCGCTCCAGTAAACCTTGTTTACTGAAAGAAGCCTGTATCACCCTTGGTTACGCGATACCTGGTAAGGGTGCGGGGTATGCGCCTTTTTTTGTTTTGTTGAATCATCGTTAGTGAAAGCATAACCTCAGAGTATTGTGTTTCCTGTTTTTTTTTTTTTCAATCACTACTGGGGCCGCCCAGGGGCATTTGGAGGGTTGTATGATGTCGTCGCACAGCGTGCCTTCAGCGTGCCTCCGGATAGCTTCGCGTTCTTGTGAAGGCACCCTCCACGTGTCGTTCGTGTAGGTCAGGCTATATCTTCTGTTATAATTCGGTGTTTCACTATGAGCGTGCGGTGCAGCATATATGACAAACGGAAAACAGTCGTTATAGCGCTATAGCTAACCCCTTAACGTTTTTTTAGTATTTCTGTGAAAGTTCCAAGTTCACGTCGAAGCAGTGAGCAGAGCTGAAGGCATCGCCGGAATTGCGTTGTAGGTCAGTGTCGGTAATCAGGTCACTTGCTTCCCGAATTTCTTTAAGAAAAGACATGCGCGGGCTACAGTTAATATGCTAATACTTCCCAGCAAAATTGGTGATCAGGAGATCTTTTTTGGGTTCTTTTCCTTTGGGCTTCCTGTAAAGTAAATGTCGGCGCGGTGTCCTCGTTGGCGGGCAAGTACTTGGGGAATATGAAGGATTGAGCTGCGATGAAGCTTTCATTTATTCAGCAGCCTTGCATAGGCAACCGCGATTCAGGCCCGCTCTGCTAACTTTGGGGCAGGATGGGAACATAATCATGCCTATTTGCTTGCCCTCGTAGCTGCGTGTCGCTTTGAAGTCTCGCACATCGCGAGAGAATGCTTGAGGTAATTGCTACACGCGACCACCTGTACAGGCGAGTGCATGCGGCACGGAGGCATTCACGTATAAAGTGGCCAGGGTGCAAACAATCAGGAGTTCAGTGCACGAGACGTGAGCGTGCAGCTGTCGTCTCGCCTGCAGGTGCAATCTCAGTTTCATTTTACCACAGCAAAAATCTTTCCCTTTATTGTCACGCGTGCTTGTCGGTCGCTGTCAGCGCCCGGAAGCTGGCAGCTGTGTTGGCAGCATCCTCTTCGGAATGATCGAAAAAATCCCCCCCCCCCCCTTTTGACTGCTTCCTTAAATTCGCCGATTCTGCTGTCGATGCCCAATACGGTTACTCGATTAAACATTTAACTGTGATACAATCACTCGCTTTCAGCCGCCAGTTAGGCTAGCCCGAGTAAACGAGGCAAAGTAGGCTGTTCCTATTATAGCCGTGGCATGTTCAGTAGTTTGGAGCAATGCGCCTGGCTAAACTGGGACCCATCCGGTATTCATGAAGCCTGATAAAATTCCCAAACACACTGTGGACTGATGGATATACCGTCAGCACGGTTACAGCGTTGAAGTCTACTACGGCGTGTGGCGACACAGAGTGGTATAAGCAGCAACGACTACACCAGGGCCCGCCAATAAGCCCGTAAGTCTCCTGGAGTTTGGATGCCATGACGACTTACTTTTAATTCGCCTCTGGAAACGTTCCGAGCGCATATGCTGGTCGCATAGAAGACGTTACATGTTTCTTCTCTTATATTTGTTCTGAAGTGGCGCATGCAGATTCACGAACACATCAGGGAAAAACACGGAAAGAGTACCACTTCGGTTTCCGGCGCTCACGACGAAAAGCTTTGGCACAAGAGAAAGAATTCGGTTGTGAGCTTTTTGCTCATCGTAAAAGCGACACTTAGATGTCCTCTAGAAAGAGTTCTCACAATTTTTCTTCTTGATTCACTTGTTTATGTGGTATTTAGAAACCCTTTCGATGCCTTTTGGTTCTGCAGGAAACCTGAAGATGTTATTTATCTTTCCTGCCAAGCGAAACAGGCATTAATGAAGATTACCATTTTACCTTACGTAGGAGCAAGTGACATTACGAACATCGCTATTACAACAACGTAAAATTTCGAATAACTTTTAAATTACACACGCACTACGTTTTTGCAACTTGTGTGTGGCTTACAGCTATAGAAAGGAGGTATTGACGGAGGACGCTCTATAAAACAACAATCGGAGGCAAATTTCCGCACTAGCATGAACCAGACAAGCCTTACATCAAAAACATAAATACGACCATATTCCAGTGCCACCAGTGACCAAGGAAACCAATTCAAACCATCCATAATTTTTCGGTCATCGCTGATCTTTCTGTCGCTGCACTCAAGCGCCTGTGTGAGTGGCATGAGGTGCTTCCATGGAGAAACAGATAAAATACTAAAACACATGCCCATATTTTGACTCTCAGTCTGTACGTAACGAACAAAAGTAGAGAAAGGTCACAGGTTTCTCGGGTATTTATGCTTTGGAACGACAATATAAACCCCGAAGGCAGAAATGCAGAAAAACGAGCGTTTTGTTATGATAGAGGAAATGCAGCCAACAGATGGAGATATGATTTGTGAACTCTAGAGGACGCAACAATCGGTTAAATACTGTTCAGCAAGGTCTGTAGCTGAGGGAACTGTCACACGTCAGAACAAATCCAAGCGGAATAGTGGGACAGAGTAAATAAACAACGCTTGTGTACGCTGTTACTTTACTCTGCCCCAGTTTTAGCGCTGTTTCGATCGTTCTGGCTGTTCACTAAAATACATATCTCATCTTTAAATGATCTGATGCTATGAAAGGACCCTACAATATCTTTTTTTTTTCTGTGTATTCACAAGGTAAGAATACACTCTGAGTTGTACACGAAGTGGGAAACACACTTTGAAAGCTACGGCATTATTAGCATGCGAACGAGTATGTGTCTCCAAACAAATACTTTTGTAGCAGGGCAAATCCCTATTACTGTTGCGGTTTAAGTCAAGGTTCCTATATGTATTCTGCACCTGCCTGATGAAAGTACTTTAAGTTGTTAACACCGAGCAAATACTGATTTCCCCTAAACATAAATAAAAATGATGCATTGGTTCCTCACCGTTGCTATAAAATTTGTAAAGGTTTGTGACGTCTCCGACGCGGTTCCCACATGAATTCACAAACTTGCGTGACGAAGTCTTTTTAGCCAGTTCGCTCCCACCTACCCCTTCGCAGCCAAAATAAAACACATTATTCATTGGTTGTTTTATTGACGACGCTGTGATAGCTGGAACTTTGCCCAATTTGCGGTGGCTGGAGCTTCCGAGAAAACAGACACCGCTGTCAAAATTGAAACGTTTGCCGTCACATCACGTATTCTAAGAAGTTTCTGAGAATTTATTGCTTACCTTCTTCGTCTTTAGAAAGCCCACATGCTGGCATTTATCCAAATCGAAAGTTCATCGCAATTATGAACGTGGTTGATGCAATATAATAGAGACTGCCGCAACTGCTTAAAAATGTAAGTCGTTTTGGTGACATTCGAGAGAAATGGAATTTTCAACAAAGCAGGTTTGCTTCTCTCGAGGAATAAAAGCGCGCAATATCATCTTCTGCATGCTTTTGATGAAGTAGATGAGATATTTTCAGTGAAAAGCAATTGTTACTAGTCCATCGGTTGTGAGCTTTTAAGGATTTCAAGGATTTTATTAAACATTTTTGGTACATACACATCACACGTAGTTATTAGTACAGAAGGAGGTCCTAAAGTAAAACTGCCGGGATGACCTCCTGTTAATAAATGCGAAAATATTGTTACAAACTGTAGGCAGTCGAGGTACGGGTCAGTTTAGCACACTAATTGAATGTGCAAACACTATAACAAGAAATTATGCAATATTAGCTCGGGAAAAACAGGCTTAAGTACACTAAACAGGGGAAAAGAGAAAAATTATTTTCGGAAAAAATTGTTAGCAAGCATGGTCTTAAATACTGTACAATGAAGAAGCAATATACTGTAGAAGTACTAAAATATCGCTGTTAGGTGCGGGTCAGTGTAACACGCCAATAACATATGCAAGCACTAGAACAGAAATTATCGAATATTAGCTCTGGAAAAAACATGTTTAACTACTATACGAGACTTTATTATTCGTAAAGATTGTTAAGCAAAAATGATTTCCGATGGACCATAAAATTATACATGGATTGTGATTATTTCTTGCTCCCCTTGTTTTACAAATGAGTCAAAACAATATTTCACTAGTACTTCAACTGTGCTTTGGTATAAAGATGTGATAGCACAGTTGTAAACTACACATAGGGGTCCTTTTGGAGTTAACCTTCACTGTTTTCGGTGTTGTCTTTGATTGGGGAGAACGAAGATGTAGAAAGCTTGAGCAAGAATTTCGCATTTCAGGTGACCTGCAACTGTTGATGCTACACCGATGTTCTTGTAATGAGCCAAATGTCTCTTTCGCGAGCGGTGTTTCTCGGGTGCTAAAATCGGCAGTGCAGTCCAACGTTCAGATCAAAAAGTGTGAAACTAAACATTTTCATTTTACCCTAATTTTAAACGTGCGAAAATGGTAGTGTTATAAATCTACTTGATTGAAGTTTTCACAGCTTTTTTAAACAAGAAACTGCTACACTCAATTTATGCCGCCTGTTTAGGACATTTTGAATGAACGAATATTATGTTTGTTGCCTTGTGTTACTTAAAAACCTAAACTAAGGAAGTCCTTGATTTCACAGTCACACTGAGCCGAAAGGGGTCGTGCAGGCAAAATACGAGTTTGTTTTATTTGAAATAATTCGCGCTTTATAGTGCCCCAAGCACTTTTCCTGCAGCAAGTATGCTTTATGCAATTACAAATTAATCGATATCAGCCAAACATTTGATTCTCCCGCCAAATTTTGCGTTTTGTGACGACTGCTCTGAAGTCACATGAGCGGGTCTTCAGGCGAGTGGGCATTTCAATACGCATCGGTCTGCGGAGCTTTATTTATCGTCAGTCCTCCTAAGTGGGGCCACCATTCCGCTCCGAAAAGCAATTCGCCTTCGCTTCGTTTTTGACATAACTTGTTTCTGTTGCAGTAGGTAGTAATCGTTTCGCAAAACATGGACTATGTTCCACAAATAGGGTCACGTAAGACAATGTCCCTTACGACGATCGGCCACTGTCATCTGAGGCAACCCCAAGGCGCTGCACTCCTCTGCAGCTATAACAAGCAAGTGCGGGAAGTACCAACAGCAGTACGCACTGGTACTTGCCAAAACACTGGCATAGCGGGAATAAGACCAAAGAATAAACCGTACCGCCTTGTTCTGTAGCGACTTCAGCAAGGCTGTAAAATATTACTGGTGAGGATGCCATATAATGGAAGCGTACTCTACGAATGACGAAATAAAGAATGCATGCATGCTTAGTTTCTGACTTTGCAAGGGGTAAACGACTACATAGGAGGCCAAGTTTTCAAAAGCTTCGCCAGTGAAACATGTGAAAATAAACTTCGACTTCAACTTCACGTATGCCTTCTGTATGAATGTTGTAGGTTAAGTTTGAAGTACAAAAAACCAGCAGTTACTCAAATTTGAGGCTGGCTCAATACGCCTATCGCAAATATGTACTAATTTGGGATTATTTTGTTGGAGAAAATAGTCCTTACATACATAGTTTTGCCCGCATGAACATTCATTTTCCATGTTTATCTTGTTAAATCAGTTTAGAGCTTAGGTATATCAGCCGGATCTGTTATTTCTCTTTAAATAACGCAATCATCTGTAAAGAGGTGGACACTTGAGGCGATTCTATCACCTATGTCATTAACGTATACCACGAAGAGTAGAGAGCCTATGACGGGTCACTCTGGTACACCGGATTTTACAGGCATGCCGTTAGATACAAGAATATCGAGCTCGACTGGCTTAATACGGTTAGTAACAAACTTTTCGATCCACCCTGTATCCGCCTGTCAAGTTGAAGGCTGAAAAGCTTCAGCAGAAGGCGCTTATGGGGCACATGGAAAAGGCTCTCGAATAATCAATGGATAAAGCATCAACATAAAGTGAAATATGCAATGAGCGGTGAAGGTCGTCCACTAGCCCAAACAGCTGCGTTTGGAATAATCGCTCGAGCCTAAGACCATGCTGGTATTTAAACAGATGATTGTGTTTGTCTAGGTGTGCCATGATATGGTGATAAAGAATGGGCTGCAGTAGCTTGCAGCAGATCGGCGTTAGGAAGATAGGATGGTAATTACCTGGCTGGGTGGTATCACCAGATTTCAAAATTTGTACAATATGAGCGTTTTTTCCAGTCGTCCGACATGCATACAGGGTCAATTGGCTGCCGAAAACTTAGATGTAATAGAAGGGCTGAAAGATCAACGGTAAATATTAAAAATTTTGAACTAATACCGCCAGGAACGGGGCTTGTGATGTGGGATAGGTGGTCAGTCGCACGAGCTACACCTTTTCAGTGACAACGATGGGAGCATCTGGATAGGGTATCAAAATTTGTTCAGAGCGATATTGAGTTACCTATTGTCTGTTTGGTGGTAAATACTTCCCTAAAATAAAAAGTAAAATGTTCAGCACATTCAACTTCTGTTAAAGGCGTACCGACATCGCTTGGTAATAAAAGAAGTTTGTTTGAAATATGAGGAATATGCCTAGTACGAGAAAAAAGATAGCGATTCCCATGGCCTTTCCCGTTTTTCATCATTATATCGCTTATTTGAGCGAAGTTTACGTTAAAATGTTGTCAGTATGATTCTAACGAGGCAATCTTTCGGAGAAACCAAACTTGTGGTTTGTCTGCATGGCCCTTTTCAGGACGCAATAATTGTTCGTGTAACTTTCCGTTGTCTCTGGCGTTCTCCGAGGGTTAGTTTTTGGTTCCCTGCTATTTATGTTTTGTATTAATGATATAGTAAATGATATCTCAGACAACATCAGATTTTAGGCTGACAACCGCATTATTCGCTGCGAATTAAAGGTCAATTTTTGCAAATGAGTCAACAAACAAGTTTATTTTTTGTGTGAGGATTGGGCAATGTCAAAAATGAAAAAAAGGTTGTTATGTTCACTTAATCATCACAAAACCAAACTTAACTAATGAATACTCGGCTACCAATGTATATTCGGTAAAGTTGATGCCTATAAACACATTTTGTTGTGGATAACAATGTTAAGCGGACAAAGCATTGATATCGTAACTTCCAAACTAAATACGGAATATTGGTCCTCCGAACGCCTTCTAGACTTTCACCTGCCATTGTACGCCTGCCATTGTAGAAATCCATTGTCCTACGAATACTTAATTACGTTGCTATCAAGTAGGATCTTGCAGTGAAGCTGACAATTTTAAATTGTACAGTATACAAAAAAGTGCCGCGCGCGATTTACACAACAGCTACGGACGAACCTTAGTAGTGGAGCTATTACTTCGACCAATCTTACCTTCACTCCAGAGGAAAACCCGTTTCATGTTTAAATTGTCTATTTCACCTAAATAATAAACATTGAAAAGCAGCTAAACTAAAACTACCTTAATGTTTCTCACGTTACGCCATATACAACGCCTAGCTCCCTTGTGTTCCCGCAATGACTGTTTTATAATTCTTCTTTTCTGATGCTTTGCAGAATCGCAATTGCTTAAAACCAAAAAACCACCAAAAACTTTTTAACAACTCGCAAAATATGGCTATAAAACTTAGCACACACAGTAACAGAGCCAACTAAAACCGCATTTGTTGGTCTAACTTGCTGTGTGTTCCGATTTACGCGAAATGTTGTGAGGACCTACGCACTACCTAGCCCAGCAGGACACTTTGCTGAAAAGTTTTAGCAATATTTGTTGCTTTCCTAGGTTGAGCGAAAACGAACTTAGGAATAATTCTCTCGTGAATATTTTTTGTTCTTAATTTTGTGAAGTGCGTGACATTGGCTGTTTGCCCTGTGTAATGTGTTTGTTTGCTTTTGCGAAACAAAAGTATTTGTATTCAAAACTTGACTCCTGTGGCTTCGTTTCATTTTTAACCGGCTGCTTTATTCATTTCAGCGGATTGCGGTATTCATCAGTAAATACATAAACAATATATAGACACAATAATATGTACACAAATAAATGAACACACAAAACAATGAGTTCATTATGTAGGGAGCGCCCACCTAATCAAAACTTTCGTTTCCACGGTGGAAGAATTTCTTTGTTTTCTGTGGTCCTCATCCGCTTTAACGACAAGTTTTCTCCTTCCTCATCTCAAGCTACAAAGGGGTGAAAGGACAACGCTTCCCAAATCCCAAGCAAACCATTGCCTCACAAAGCCTTACTCCGCGCGATCAATCCCTTACGTATCTCCCGAAATTCGAATTCTGCCCACGTCCCTGCCCAATATACTCCGTGGTGTCAGAGAAAGAATGAGAGATACTCCATTTGTGGTCAGGCTAAGAGCTATTGGCATTCTGAGGGGGCCAGCTCACAGCCTGGAGGAATAAGGCGCCGCCTAGTGTGCAACTTGCTAGCCTTTCGAACGTCAATATTCTCCTCCGCACAGCTGCTACTGGCACTACCGTGTCCTGCGTCTACTCTTAGAGTCTTAGGCATTGACATACAAGGCCCCTCCCTTACCGTTAACGCAGGTGCTTTCACTCGATTGTGAGCGTGGTAGATCACTACAGTTTTATTTATTTATTACATATACCTACAGCGCCGATGTGGCATTATTGTAGGGGGTTACAATCTTGATGCATAAAGCAATCACAGAAAAAGGGCAATACACAAAAGGGCAACATCACTTAGAAATACATCGGGGGAGCATAATACACAACTGTTACATGTTACATCACAAAATCATCGATGGCAGTGTGAACATCAGATGCGGCAACTACTTCACTGGGTAGAGCGGTTTGCTAGGACTTCCATGTGCTCACCGGATATACCGTATAGGTTGCGTAATTCCTAATGTCATATCATGTGCTACCATAACCGCGTGTACCACGGAGTGACCAAAAGAAAACAATCATTTCATACACCATAGAAGAGATTCTTCGGGCTTGAAACGCAATTCCCAAATGGTCAGCGCTTGTGGTTGTCTTTTTTTTCTTCATCATGTCCATCGTTCCTTTTGCGCTGTTCCCCTCTTCGTTCTGCATTTACCGCCAATGTACTTTCTAGGGCGCGGACATAATGTTTGTCGTAAACGTGCGTTGGCTTACCTTAGATTTGTGGTGGGGCGCGTTTCTGCACCCTGTCAGCCTTGACCCGCCTGTCCTCAATGTCTAGCAAGGTAACAAAAGAAGACCATATACCAACTAATCCGCTCCCAGCAACTAGTACCGATGATGGAATTCAGTCATGTCTCTATTATTAATCGTGAAGGAAACTTTCAAAAAATACGAACCAAAAGCCAAACCTATAAGATATAACTCTGTCATTTTATTCAAAAATAGTCACAAGGATTTGTTTTAGCGAAAAAGTTTACAATAATCGCATTTACATTTCTAAAGTACATCAAATGCTAGTCAAATATACACAATAAAAATGGCTCCGCGGCACCGTATTCCGAAGTTGAGTTGATCCTCTGCTGGCCCGGGGTAGTAGCTGCTCCCCCCTTCAAAAAAAAATGTGGGGCTCTGTCATGGTGTCGTGGAGACGAAGGTTTGGCGTCCCAGCCAAGCGGACTGTGTCGTCTCAATGCTATCATTCTTCCTAATTTACGTGGCGATGCGGGCTGTACCGCCAGCCTTATCACAGATACCTAACCTCCGAAGAAGTTTTTACGTGGACGATATCACTTTATTAATAGCCGGGGGGAGGGGCGGTTACAACCAGGACGCCCTTCAAGCCGGTGTCCGAACAGTGGAACGCTACTTCAACAGCAATGGGCTACAGTGCTCCCCGCAAAAATCCAAACTTTTAGTCATCTACCCAGGTCGTCACACCCCTCCACCTCATCATACCATCCAGTTGTACTCTAACATCGGAAGGCCTATACGTCAGGTTCCCGTTATTCGAATATTGGGGGGGCACATTCAGGCAAACGGTCTCAACTCCGAAACCATCCGCCTCCTTGTGTTCATGCCAACCAGGTAGGTCGCTTGCTCACTCGAGTAGCTAATCGTCTACAGGGAATATCCGAACGCTGTCCACTTCATCTCGTACAAGCCTTCATACTCTACAAAATAACCTATGTCACCCCCTATCTGCAGCTGATTCGCCTTGAAATGGAAAAAAAGTATAATTCTACGCCGTACCTACAAGCACGGGCTAAACATTCCCGAAACGGCTTCTATCCACTGCATTGTGGAACTCGCCATCCATAATACAGCTGACGAACTCTTTGAGGTTGAGCGCACTTCTCACATTCACCGCGTCGCACGCACGCCTACGGGCAGAAAAATCTTATAACGACTAGGCCGTGCGGCCACACTTGAACACCCTTCGGCGCAACCCGTGCCTTCACTTTTACAAGCCGTGATACAGGCTCCCCCTTTCCCTAAGAACATGCGAGCGGGGTCCCAAGTCGATCGGCACCGGGCACGAACAAAATACCTCACCCGCCTCCTCAGGTCCATCCACATGCCTGATATACAGACGCCTCGCCATACAAAGGATGCCCCGCCGTCTGCGCTCCCATATCTAACTTTCTCAATAACCAGGAAATCAACTGCATCTTGCCCTATGGCGACATCACGGACGCATAATAAGCCAATGCCCTTGCGATTATGCAGATCACTCGCGGTGCCTCTCCTGAGATCATCGTCACTGGCTCTCAGACTGCTCTGCGACACGTTACCAACAGCAAGTGCAGCCCCCAGCTTTTCGCATACTACGCTACATCCCCGAGACTCCACACTTACCTTCCATGCGTCTCCTTTTGACCCCCGACCATTCGGACCTGGAGGGGAACGAGGTGGCTCATGAGCTGGACTGCAAGATCACTAATCAGGCGTCAGATCATCCTGCCCCTTTCCTGTCTCAGCAGCCCTGCTTAGGTTTCAAGACATCATAACTCACTACCACGGCACTAGACTCATTTATCCACACCCTCGCGCCTCACTCACTCGATACCAAGCGACCGTATTGCGGCGAATCTAGACGAACACCCTCCCTTCCCCAGCACTGTACAGTAGAATACACCCTATACACTGCCCCACTATGCAGACCTACAGTTTTATTCACGAATAATCATACCACGAGGGCGCACTGCTCATCCCCAGCAAGGACCTCAAGATGTTTCTACTGCCTCTGGGAATCCGCGAGGGTCTTCTTGTGCTTCAGCGTCACTCGCCACAGCAATCACTTTCATGAACTGCCCGGGCACAGGCACCGCCGTCGGGTCCAAGCTGGACTCGGCCGCCGACCCTATCAGAAACTATCGCGCTAGTGATGAAAGCTCTTCTTTCTTTCTTTCTTTCTTTCTTTCTGGTCTCTCTTTTTTCTTTCTTCTTTCTTTGCTTTCTTCTTCTTTTATTTCTTTCTCGCTTTCTTTCTTTGTTTCTTTTATCATTATAGCTCTCTTTCTTTCTTTTAGTTCCTCTGTCTTTCTTTCTTTCTTTCGTCTTTTTCTCTTGCTTAATTTCTCAATCCTGCATATAACACTGACAGCTTTACACGGTATACCATGCAAGAATGTATCCGGGTCTTTCTGGCTTGCGACAGCGTGGTCGAGCTCGCTTGTTCTTAACCTGAACCGAATTATTTTGCTACTTATCCAAGTTACGAATGTCATGCTATTTGGCTTTTGGCTTCCGACACGAAACCACGAAAGACCGGCAGTATATCAGTACTGCGGATATTCTCGTCTGAAGCGCCACACATAGCACTACTTACAGTAATTTCAGAAGCCGAACAAAGCTTTGCTGACATGCACCATTACCGGAAGTGAATTGTCTGTATTTTTATCGTGCACTCTTATTTAAGACGTCTGATGTTGTTTACAGTGCCTTACACCGATTACCTTCAGTTTTTTGTAAAATACTGTACAGCAAGCAACAAAAGTGCCGGATCTCTAAGCAGGCTCCACAAAACATGATTTTCCAACAAAAATGTCATGCGGGCGTTGTTGCCTTAACGGCGGCTTTCCAGGGAGAGGTTATGAAGCTCGCTCTTGGGTCGTAAGTATGCCTTTGGTAGTAGTGACGCATGAAGTCAACAACGCAGATTCCAGGTAGCAGCGGTTGGTGGAACATTGACATCAGCTCAACCGTGCGAAAGGGTTTCGGAAGTCATAATTCCCTCCACTCAAGCAGTCAGTAACCCACGTACATGCTCAACATGGTTAGCAAGTTGTGGCCTTGGTGCTGTACCAGAGTATATTGAATTGTAATTGTATCTGTAATACTGCCTTCCTAACTCCAACTTACGGCAGCTTCGTCGGGTTGGAGCGAACGGGCAGCGGGAATTGAAGCTTCAATATTCAAATTTGAAAGCGACGAGTACGCACGGCTGGTGTCCCGGCGTCACGAACTTCACATCACTACGCTTCTCTTAAATCGACCAAAATCCAGGTGTAAAGCCTTTTGAATAACAAGTCCAACCGCTTGTAATGCAGACTGTTTAGGCCGTCCTCTTTCCAGCGTTGTCTCCATGTCGCCAGGAGCCCCATCCTGTAATGGTTTGCCCAATTTATTTAACGCTTCTTCAAGCACGTAAAAACGCTAATATGCTATAAATAAACAATTTGAAACTCCAAGATTACATTTGTATGTATGTACGTATGTATGTATGTATGTATGTATGTATGTATGTATGTATGTATGTATGTATGTATGTATGTATGTATGTATGTATGTATGTATGTATGTATGTATGTATGTATGTATGTATGTATGTATGTATGTATGTATGTATGTATGTATGTACAATTCAATAAACCTTGTTTCAGTGTCATGCGAAGAAATCGCATCGGTATAAAGGACCAGCACGAGACGAAAAAACGTAAAAAAAAACGACGACAAAGAAGAACACGCAATGCACGCGGCGCCAAATTCATCGACACCGTCCACGGCGCGATGTGCTTGCGACCACGGCACGAGCTCGCGCCGGCAACTTGCGAATGAGAAGCTGCCAGCGACAGCGGCCGGCGGGCAGAGACGAACCAGAGAACACCGAGAGAAGGGAGACTGAGAAACGTGGAGCGTGACCGGGATGCGCGGCGGTCGGGTGACCGGACCCGTGCCGGGCCCCAAGAGGTCATCCACGACTGCAGCCTCCAAGACATCTCCTCAAGGAAGTCGTCTCGCTGTGCGTTGTTGAGAGACAGTGACTCTCCAAGACTGCTGCGTTGGCCTCTCCGCAACGGGAGCTGGGAGCGCGCTCGACCACCTCGGCAACGACATCCGCTAGACCATGCAACACCGCATCACCACGACTGCGCCTCTGGGACGTGAGGTAGGACAACCCCGTTCCCGCAGCGAACACCTACCGTGACCTTGTCGTTCACCTTGAACTCTTTCCCGCTTATTCGAACTGTTCTGTTTCCCTTCATTCCCTGACTTTGACTCTTTAACGTTTGTTTGATCTCTTCAGCATTTTCCCCTACTATCCTTCGGTTCCTCAGTGCTCTTTAGTTTCTCTGTCCATAGTGTGTGTATTTATTTGGGTTTTGGATAGAACATAAACATAGTCTCGTTCAAAATTTATACTTTTATTGGTTATTATTGTCCCGAACCTGACATTCAGTGTATATGTATGAATTCCCGTTTTTGACAGTACCAAATGCCATTGCAGGGAAAGGTATTATTGCAGCGCGAACCCGCTGGCTCGCTCGTCTTTTCTGCAGGCAGGCGCATGCCGTGCAAAGAAGACGCTCTGTGGAACAACGCGGTGAAGTAGTCTCGGTGTACAAATTCTAGAATTTTTTGTCTGCCAAACAAAAACTGTTTTAATTAAACTTTCTGGAATAAACTGCGATCATTTGTACTACCGAATGCCTTGTATTTGAAATTTTTACTACGAGCACAACAATGTGCACATTTCTCCTTTTTTTGGTGTCGTATTTTTTAACATTTGTCCCCAATCGTGATATACAGAAACAATTTCCTTATTTGCTGAGAGAATTTGCTTGTATTTGCTAAAAAATGTTGGAAAATGCTCAACATCGTGTATATTATGAGTGGCGTAATAAGAGCAAAAAAAAAGCAAAAATACTTTAAAAGTGTGGCATAGAGCAGCCCCAAGTCTCAACATGATGTCCCCCAAAACGTGTACGATTGAAGAAGAAGTTATTTATTATGAATTTCTTGGCAGAGCTACTTTGGTTTAAACCCTGGAGATAAAAGGACGGCTAAAAAAGAACAAACTTTCCTAAACAAAAACACTTTGAGGGAGCACTCTGGGACATGCGAGGATGGCCCACAATTTTTACTGAACAATTCCATGATGTTCCACTCTACGGCTGGGACGTTTGACATGAAATGACGCTTACTATGTTTTCTGAGTAAATAAAAACACCATTACATGAGACTGCGTGTAACTACAGAAGTTTTCCCTCACTGCAAAACGAAAAACTCAAACTGACTGCTTCCCTTACATGTGCACTGTCAGTAATTCATACGGAATAATTTTTACTCATGCCTTGTTACCCGATGTGACTTTTTAAGTTATATTTAATGCAAATCAGAAAATAGAAGATAACATATCTAAATGTCAAAAAGTAGATATTTTAGGGGCAAATAGAAGGAAATACTTCCAAATTCACCTTCGTGCGCTGGGCGTCGCCTTAACGTGCTTGAGGGATGCGTATCTGGCAACGTTCCCTGGTCGTCGATGAATTTGGAACCCTTGATTCCAGAGCCTAATAACACATGACAAACTTTTTGTAAACTTTCAAAATCTGAGCAAAATAATTATCTCTTAAGAAACACAAAAATAGCGCGCCCCCTATTCACTGTAAAGGTAACGATACAATCCCATAATACCTGCCGCATTGTTATAACGGCACACAACAGAGGCAAGTTCCGTAACTTCGGCAAAATATAGAAGAACCGTTTCGCAAAAAATAAGAATTTTTATCAAATCTTAGGAACACTATCTTTTCTTCGTAGAAGAAACGTTTGCGCATGCACCAACCTTGGTTTTTGTCAGAACAATTAAAAATACCGATCACGCACGTTGCTATAACACCAAGATTGTTTATACCGTAAGTTGTTCTAAGACATTGTATATGGAATAACCAGGACACGATGCTCAAAATTACTTGTATTCTTTTGTGCATCCGTATACCGCCATGGCCCCCGTCCAACACGCCACGAAGTCAAGTTTAAGTTCGACAAGTGTCCACATATCTCGGACAGCGCAAGGACGCCGCAAAGCTATAGACAAGGCGAAGTCGCTGCGTATAAAAAAAAACGAACCCTGAAATATCGGAAGCTTGGGGGTAATTCTTGTGGCAGATCGTGTATGCAGATCTGCGACATTCCATCGCAGATACAGATGGAATGAACGTTACCTGCAAAAGCTGCATGACGGAGTAGAATGAAACCGCACATCAGCCGTGACGTCAGGGCTGCGCATTGAAGCAGCAGTGGGTGGGTAACTAAAGAGGATACTCGGCCGAAGGGACGCAGACACCGGTAGTCAGCGGCTTCACAGCGGCCTGTCTAAAGCGCAAATGCTGTGGCGGATTACTGCGGCGACTGACATTGTGGCATCCCGACATACGCAAAAGGACCCTTCGGTGCTTTCAAAATTTTGCGCACCACTACTTGAGCAACCACCTGAAGAGGCTGCATTACCTTTTCGCTAAATTGATCCGAGCGTTAAGAACATTTGCCGGTCTCCTTTTTTGAAAGGGAAGGTAGGTGGGGTACAGGAATGCATATACCTCATCACGTATAGGTGCCGTCAAAAGTAATTATATTACCTTTCATAAATTTACAGGAATTTCGTGTTCTGGTTGCTTCTTCGTCTGGCTCCATTGGTGTGCGCATAAAGGAGTCCTCCCCAATAGCAAAACCTTCCTGTAAAGCGGAAGGGTTGCCCTAAAGCCAGTAAGAGATATAATTTGTAATATTCACAAATACCTGCCTCGATTACTTTTGACAGCATCTGTACATCGCGTTGTTCAGGCCACTAAAAGCCGCAACGCAGATCAAGCAGCGTGAAAAATATACTGCTCCAGAATTAATTCTTACTAGTTACCCTCACAAATTGACATATGGTGACCATAAAGCAGTTCTTGTGGTGTGGCTGCTAAGTACTGCAACTGGCTTTATTTGACAGGAAATATTAAGGGCCGCAAAGTGGAATTGAACTGTTTTCTCTTTTCAGCCAGAAGTCCTTGTGGGTTGTATGTTTGCCACATTCAAAACTTTAATGTGCTTTCTTCACACTTTTAGTGGCCATGGTAGGGACCATATTTGTAAGCATCAATGCTGCTATCTCGTTTCAACCCTAGTCGATGATTACAGAAAAGGCTGCGCTGGCCACTTTGAAACGCATTTCAAAAAGATTGTTTCAAGCATAACCTGGGTGTGTACCTTGCGTTTTATATTTTATCAAAAAGGTGTAAGCGGCAGTCATTTAATTTTCATTCTGCACAAAAAGCTAGCGTAGCACAAATTTTACACATGATTTACCTGTAGGACATGTCGTCATCTTCGGCTCCCCAGCCCCAGTAGCGGTTAGAGAAACCGTTCACACGTAGCATGTGCTGCTTGTTCACTGCGCTTACACCCCCGAACATCTGCCTGTACGAGAACCTATAAACGTACATGGGGAAGTAAAAATGAGCAAAAATTTGCGACTAAATGCAGCAATATATTTGAAGCTACAACAATTTTTTTCGCCGAAAACAATAGAGTGGACGCGGTTTCTGTAATGAAAGATGAAGGCTAAATGTGTGCTTTAGCTGTGCAGTCACGTTGAAGGATCACGTGGGGCGTACAGTAATCTGCAGCACTCTAGAACAAATCGCTCAATGGTCCGTGTGCTGTTACTTCCGTGTGTAACTCGTACATTGAAAATTTCTCATACATTTTGAATTCATACCTAACGCTAAAGGAAACTAAAGAAACAGCATCTTGGTCACGGAGTTCCGATTTAATAAATCTGGAGCACTGTTACAGCAGCTCCCTAACAGGAAAACAACTGTACATTGCGGCCATGTGCGAAAACCGCGATTATCGTGAGTAGTAGATAAGTGGCGTTATTCCTAAATCTTGCAGATATTTATATGCCCACCGAGAAAAGACGACAGCCTGGTGATTTTGAATGAGCAGTAACCTCGTCGTGCTTTAAATCCGAAGAGTAACATGCCAACGTGAGATACTGCTCTCGTGTGCTGCGCGGAATACGGGTGTAATATTGTAAGAGAGATATTTCATATCTGGTTTTATACAGCCAGGAACTATTCGCAAAATATACCTCGCAGTAAAAGCTGCTTTGGCCGACCCTTTATTCTTAGGCTACCCACTTCCGTACCATAGGTTGTACTTGCATATCTTGCAAATTCTCCTGAACTATGTTGGAATGGGCGTAAAGAAGCATCATTCCTTGCCTATTCTGGGCAACTGAGGCAATAACCGACAGATCTGCTCAAATTTCGTCTCTGGAGGTTCCTTGTCGTTTGCTTTCCACTTTACTTCGTGTACTCTTACAAAAAGTCTGCAGCAGCGTATTACAGCGTGTGACCACCCGTCCTACCAAACCAAAATTTCCACGAAAGAATTCTCCCGCCTGACGCTTTAAAACATTTATTAGCGCTGTCTATAGTGCCGATACTTATATTAAAAGTGTGTGAGGGAGAAAGTGCGAAGTGTAAATCTATCTATCTTTCCGTCACATGACGTTTACGAATCTTTTCCGAACCCGCTTATGGCCAGTATTTTACTTCAGTAGGTTTCTTATTACATTTTGAATTCTTGGTACTCTTTCATTGCTTCTTTTTATGTCGTTACGAGTAGTCATAACAAAACGCTTATTCAACGCAGTGTACGGATATGCTATTTCTATATGAAACAAACGCTACAGCGTTATATTGATGCCTAATAAGATAGACTAACCCCGACTTGTTGTCTATTGTGACGGACATGTGCCGTGGGTGTTCAGGGCAAGTGTACACGTTGCGATCGTCGACTGGAACAAGGTCCACGTCATGGAACACGAAGCACTGATAGTCATGAAGCAATGTGGACTCCTGGAATCCTACGTTCAGAAGCTTGGCTCGGTTAAACTCCAGGTTGTCACCCTGAAAAAGTAGTGTACACAGTATTGTTGTTGTTGTTGTTGGAAAACGTTTATTACACAGTATTCCCAGGAAAATATTTTTTATGGATTTGCTTGAAGTCCCTTTTCGGAATGTCAGGGGCATTGTGAATTATATAAGTAAATATTTTACACGCTTACATCAGCAAAGCGAGGTAGAAGAACGTCTTTTAACATACAAGCCATCTAGCATCGTCTTACAAGTATTACTTTATAAATATTATCAAAGAGACAAGGGGATCTTCTCATAAACATTGTGGTTTTCATGTTACCACTGGTATGGCGTTGGCGACAAGTGTATACATATTTGCGAATGTGTCGGGAGAGCTGGCATATTGGCGCCGAAAGCAACACGAAGCACCTTTTTCCGCAAAGAGAATTACTGTACCCCCGTAGCTACAATTGTATTCTTCTACCTGTTCAGAAACTTGCTTGAAGCCACGCGACCCTTAAATTTACTATTATTCTTACGTTTTAAGGCACAACACTAATAAAAAGGCATACTATTTCCTAAACGTCGCTGTAAACACGACTAATAGTTACACTTATACTCTTAATTTACAAAGGTATTCACGCCCAAAGCCAACACCACGTGCCCATACATCCTGTATCCGCATGTCGCAATGATGTATACATCGGCGGAGCATAAAACTTACCTTGTTTCTTGTAAACACAGCCCTTTAATCATCTGCGCTGCTTCATACCACTGCACTCTGGAAAGATGTTCGGCACATCATTCCCCGCTTGTCTTATTACGACACTTTCTGCGACCCATTGTTTGATTGTGTTTCTTTATAAAGATTCTTTGTATGAACTGCGTTGGTCGCTTTTTCTTCCATTCAGTCAATGCTACGCCATCTACCACTGCGTGTAGGAGCTAAAACCGCAATGAACTGATTGGAGGAAGGGCGCGCGACTGTTCTAGTGCGATTTATACAACTTAGGAGGGAATTATTAGCCAGAAATGTCACCAGACAGTATGGGCTCAGCCTCTACCAGCATCGGAAAAACTCCGGCAGCAAGCGAACAATCGTTCGTCCAGCCCCGCAGCAAGAAGACTTCCAATTGCTAAAGTGCCCTTGGCCTATAATTTTTACCTCAATTGCCTTTTCAGTTTATCTTCCCTTGCCGCCTAATCAAATGCTATGGTTTTTATTTTAACGGTTCTGTGCAGTGATGTTATGGCAGGACTGTTTCACGGACCCTTAGGAACGCAGGATTACCTTAAGCTTCTTCGCTTTGAAGCGTGCTTACACGTGAATATGTCCTGTATGAAGATACAACAGAAGTCAGTTCCACGTACGTTCATGCAAAGGTTTATTAAAAGCTTTCGCTTAAATTAGGTGGTAATATCTGCAATCTAGTTCTCTACTAATTGTAGCTTACTGAGCCTAACTCTCCTTGTCCCCTGAAAATAATTATATTAAGGAGATAACTATCTTTATTCATTTCAAAGAATATTATCTTTATTATATCAATTACAATTTATTATATCCACATATCACTATCTCACAATTATCTTTTCACGAACAGTTCAAACCGATCAAACCAACTCTAGTGTAGCCTGCACGTTACCGTGTCTTACCTCCTTTTTCAGCCAAAAAATAATGGCTTCATGCTAATTTGCGTTTTAGACAAGTTAACCCTCCTATCAAATGTAACCCCCAATAGTTCAGGAAGGCGGAGTTTCGTCGCGGTTCGGAACGGATAGGTATTTTGGCATTTATTTACGACGTGTAAACTCCTCTACCAAGGTTTGCCGCAGCATACATGAGCCTGCTTGTGTTACGAGTATTTCTTCGCATAGGTTGCTTCTCGAGTATATCCTCGCTTTCCTTCTCGGCAAGCCAGACCTGGAATTGCTTCGTTTTGTGTTGGAAAAAACATTCTTTCTTCATTAAAAGCTTTCTTAGCCTCTCAACTCCCAATAACTTTATCGTTTTCATAATTTCTGTCCTTTAAATTGTATCTGCTCGTCTCACTTTCATTTTAATGGGCGTAGATCTTCGAAGTTTACCCCAAATTCTTTACTTCTTGGTGAGCTTACGAGGGTTGTTTTTTTTTTCAATTATTGTGTACGCCTTTAATGCATAGCGGTCATTGAACTCCCCGGAATAGTTTATTAGTTCCAAATTTGTGACCAATGGTGGCATCAGTGGCTCAATACCAGGAAAATTTGGTGAAAGAAATTCCCTGGCCATTCCACTGTGTGCACGTAGTGGTCCAGGTAAGCTGTGTGCCTTCGGGGGTGTTATCGCGGTGCTTCCCCGGGGAGTGGGCGTCGGGCTTTCATGTCAGAAGTAGGGTCGTTATAAAACCACAGACGTTCGCTACCGTTGTATCTCAAGCAGAAATGACGATCGCGAAAATCCTTTTGGTACCATCGTGCGCGAACATGAACTTTTCCAAGTTGGTCTCTTGGCGCAGAAAGCTCTTTGCGGCATTCTCTGACTCAATATGCATTGTCGGTTCCCGCTCACAGCTTACGTGCCCTCTCGCAGCCACGATCGTTGACGCCGCATAAGTATCGGCACGCCGTCGACAACTATGCTTGTGCCGCTGTTGTCGAGCCTTGTTCCTATAGCATTTTAAAGACAATTGCCTTTCTTGGGCTACTTGAACGCGGAAAATTTTGTCTATCTGGTGGCCACCACGTCCTCGTAATAGAGCTTCGACCTATATAATATATATATATATATATATATATATATATATATATATATATATATATATATATATATATATATATATATATCCTTCACTGGCCGGCCAAAACAGAGGCAGATGTCAAACGGAACGTTCATATTTCCACAGCCATTTCTAAATATCTAAATCTGGCGGTAATGTTAATGTTCATACAACATTGTTCAACATTGTTGAGCAAAAGCAGAAAATTTTCCATATAGGGGGCAAAACATCAATCAATAAATAAGTGATATTGGCAGTGTTAATTTATTAAAAATACATGGATGCTTGATTAAAGGAAAAATGCGCTCGGAAAAACACAAAAAGCGGTCGCTCGTGATCCTACTGGTGGCATTTCAATAAGTCAAATGGCAAAGGTAACGAAAAGTTCCAGTATATGGCACGTAGGACGCGTTTGGAGTATGGTGACTCCATTCACGCGCGTAACCGTAGTACGACACGCTGTAATCGAGGAACCCAGCGCGGAGCACTGCAACGCAGTAAATTTAAATTGACTTGAGCAAACCTCTAAAGCGCGCTTATCGTGGGAAGAACGATACGGGGAACAATAGCATGAGAGGTGAGCGGAAAGAGAAGGGAGGAATTTTTACCAGGGGCGGCAGACGACTATTGCCTTTCGACGACATTTGCAACGAAGTGAGCAAATACATGGCCAAATGTTTTTTCGCAGTGTGTAAAGTATGGTGCGATGGCGCTCCGACTCAGCGCTGCCACCGTGAATAGAGTGTCCATCCGACGACATTTCAACATTCAATACTAAGGCTGGCACAGGTCAGACCGTCTATCCTTGGGGTGCAGAAATTCTGTCTTAGCTCACTGACATCAAAGGCGGTGGTTGAATTCCTGATCTTGCCTTATTTTTTTTCTTTATTTCGTGCCACTGATCATTTGAATGGATTAGGTAAGTTTGTTGTGTTTTAAATTATTGTTTTCTGTTCTCCTAGATTACGGTACGTTAGGTGGCGTTACGTTGGGTATTGGTTAGAAGTACCACACGCGGTATTTTTCTGCGCAGCGATGGCACCGAGGGAGTGAAGGCAGGAAGAAAACAGTGGAGGCAAATGTGGCGAGTGTGTACGAGGGAGGGAAGTATGCTCAACCCGCATAAGACGGAGCGCGAAATTGTGAAGTGGAGGGCGGCACGCGCTGCTATGGCGCCATCTCTGTCACTGCCTCCCCCTCATACTTTCGGCAGACGCTACTACTCCATGCGCGGCCCATCCCAAAACACGTGACATCTGCGCGGGGGCTTCAAACGCGATTTGCAACCACATGGCAGCCTGCGGCGGCTACGTGCTGCGAGATAACAGCACAGTAGCGCACGCTGCCGTGCATTCGCTGATCACGCGATGACTTCCTGAGAAGCAGAAGACATGCGCCGTGACCGAGAAGACCGCAGTTCGCCCTGTGCACAAAATTCCAATTAGTGAGTATAATAATCGTCAGCGCATTTCTTCAGAAAACAACGATGGACGATGCTTTAGTTGAGTGCTTATAGTACCGTCGCACGGCACTCTAGACGCAGAATGTTTCATGAGTAGCCTTCACTGCGCAACACATAATTTAAAAGCCAGTGAACGTACAAAACCGCGCACAGTGATCTCTTCCGAATCGGGTTCACTTCCTAACACAAGAGCATCGCGGGGAACACATTTCTTCAGGGGGAAAATAAACCATCTTATACCATATTATGGAACACCTTGTGACTTCATCGGTGTAAGCTTGGTCTTTCCGCGTTGATACCACAAAATCTCGCATCATAGCCATGGACACCTTCGCGGTAATTTAGTTATAAGAGGCCGCTGATCCAAAGTACCCACGACGCAGGACGTTAAGTATTTTAGGCAAACGTAGTCACAGGCGTATGTGCAGAGACGAGCCCCACAAAAAGATTTTTCGTGCTGTCTGACAATTCCAACTGGGGGATTTATGCAGTTGCTTTGCGTGAATTTTCATAGCAGACTGTGTAACGTCACTCAGATATAAAATGAGCGCTGCGGGGCGTTTTTCTGACGTTATTTTTAAGTTCACACGCGGCACGGTTTCTCACCTTAGGAACCATTGTTTCTTAGAAAGTAAAAGTACCATTTACTTTTACCCCCCACCCCCACGTCGAGGCAATGTTTTCGGAGCTTAGCACGTTGTGCAGGGACTCGCTGAAGTAAAACGATGATAGGCGCGGGGGCCCTGGAAAGACATGTCGTGCCCCGCTAGGCAGGTGGAACCGCAAATTGCTAACTCCTATTGCCGCTTTTTTGTGCCGCTATTGCAGAATGTGACGGACAGTAGCACGCACTCAATGAGTGGAGTTGTTGGCAACTGTGTATTCTCCTCTGTGCTGATGCCAGCTTGTGAATACGACGTACAGATAATATTCGCGTCGCATAATGAACCGTCGGCTCTTCAGCCTACGCAGTTGTCACTGCTTGAAGTGGCAGGCGTAACTTACTTGTTCAATGACGAAGACGCCGTAATCTATCTGCTGGTGAGCAAGCACCCTGTGCAAATTGTAGATGAACACTTTGAGTTGGTCAGCACGGTTGCGATAGGGTATTAGAATGGCCACCCGATGTCGTGACGTGCACTCCTTGGGCTGGAAGAACCCCCCCATCCTAACATCCGGGAACTCGCCCTCAACGGCCTTCAGTGAGGAGACATTCCTCTTGATGGCAATATATCCAACTGAAAAGGAAGGAAGGAAGCGATAGAAAACAAAAAAAAACTCCATAGTAATCCCACACATGTATTTTTCTTTATGTGCCCTTTATGGAAAGCCCCACGAATGCAGTCGATCAACACCTTTTATTAATGTTTCTTAGCACACTTGCAGCAGGATTAATTGATTGTGAATTTGCAGATTTAGACTGAACTTAACGGAACGAAGGTAACCCATACCTTCGTCATCTCAATCGAAAGATTTTCATTTGCTGTCACGTAAGCAGAATGGTCCTATCCCAATCTTTAGTGACATGTAAATTACCCGTGGCCAATACCACCCAAGAATGTATGGAGAAATCACTTCGTCGGCGCACCTGTCACTTCAAAGTACAAAAACATGTCGCGTCCGTAAGTATCAATGTATTTATATACCGGACCGGATTGGATGGAAGTAACGCGCACTTTCGCTACACAGATAACACATAAAATGACGAGCACTATCGCAATGCGATTTCGCTCGTTTGTTGACTTCCTTCATTGTTTACTTGCTTGCGGATTTGTTTATCACAAGATATGTTTTTCCTTTATTCTCTCGACGGGCCGTTACAAGGAAATTGGCAAGGCAATCTATACTCTTCATTAAAACACCTAGAAATCTTCCTGTGTGCTGATCCCAGCTTGTGAAAATGACGTACCGAGAATATTCGCGTCACCTATTGAACCGTCGGAATAGTCAGCGGTTCAATCTACGCAACTGCAACCACTTCAAGTGGTAGCCATAACCAACATCTTATACACCCGACCTTGGGTGTCTAAGATGTGAAAGTGCAAAGCAGTTACTTTTCGCACAAACTTAGCATCCTATACCTATTCTCCACAAATAACTTCTGGGACAGATTTTCCTCTGATTTCCTTCGAGACCATCGACTCTGCTATTTCGCACTTTACATATATGCTCTGTGCGGATATTTTCTGTTAGTTGGGCTAAACACTTCCTTGCACGTTATCGGGAAAGTGAAATGCTTCGACATCCCGCGTTTTAAGTGCGTGTTTTTTTTTTACTTCTTGCTTAGGAATGAACAAGGACTCAGTCATTATGTGGCTCTATAACCAAGAAATGCATTTCCGCTACTTGTTAAGCTAAGTGACGGCTAACACGTACGGGGAACTAATCCTGGCGATGAAAAAAACCGAAACTTAAGATGATTCCTCCTCAAGTAAAGAAACTACAGCTGTAGACATCCGACGAGTAGTTCCAACTTGAAGGGCGTTAAAAAACGTCCCGACCACGTAGTCCTTGCTCGCCTTACTTATAAAAGCCGAGCTCCTCTTACCACAAACCATGGTTGATTTTTGTCCGGTAATTTCTACGCTAGATACCACATTACGCGCCAACCGCCTCGATGGCAATGACTGCTTTTCGCTGAAACCTAACGCCGTTCTTACTCTCCAGCTCACATTGCTGACGCTTGCTACGACAGAATGCTGGCCAACCTTGCTTACCTCAGCTTCGGTCAATACGCCTGTGTCTACGTCACACATTCTTTCTGGTCGCTCTGCCCGTGTTGTCGTTGGCACACTGGCATCAAACATGATTACCATGGGTAGTAAGGACACTTCACAAAGCTCGTTCCTCTCCCCGTTCCTCTTCGACGTCCCATGATTAAACATCCTCCAACTACTCACCTCCTGTCGAAGGCTTCATCATACTTTAAACGCCGATGAAGTCACCGCATAGATCTCTGGAGGCAAGTATTGCAACATAAAATCAACGCTCCAACAGCTTTTGACATCGCCAAAACTACGTAACCGCTTGATATTTTGCCGGTTGTGGCTGAAAATAAGACATTTTATCTGCGAACCCCAATTCCTTAACGCAGACGCCCCAAAGGCACCCCAGATATTTCGATTATTGTAGCGAATTCCACTGAACAAATCTGCAGACTCCTGGAATATTGCGGTTTAGCCAAGAAATGTATCTAAAACTTTAGGGACAGGGGGAGAAAATTGCGCTGAAGTTTTCACAACTGAGGAAGTTTAAGTAATGGGTCTCGACTTTCTGATGCGATCCAGTAAATACATGCTTCAGGAAGGCGTCTGTTTCAATATTATCTAAGATACACCAGCGAAGAACAGTGTACACAGCATGCACCGCTCCTCTAAAAAAAATCTGTATCATGTTAGAAGACGAATGGCTTTGCTTGGGATGCCAATGGCTTGCCGCAATTACACTCTTAGCTAAAATGGGAGAAAATAAGACTAACTGCAGCAATTACGCCTCGCGAGGAACATTTAGTCCCCAAAAGACCAAACGCGCCAAGATTAGGGCCGTGTGCAAAATGAAGGGACCAAACGTTGGTCCCTCGACGCGAATGGGACCAACGGAAAGACTAACAGCGCCCTTTGCTCCCGCAACGTTGCTGTTGCTCCCCCTGGCGGGGGCCCTCCGACATGTTTCTCCTTGTTCGGCGGCCAGCGAGGACGGACGTGCGAAAGGTGAGCTGCGGCGGCGGCGGCTTTTCCCCATTCGCCCTTTTTTTGAAGTTCGTGAGCTTGCATCTTAGCGTCAGAGTGCCAGCAATTTTTTAACACAAACGCCAGTCGATTCGCTGTGCGTTACTGGCGACGGCGACCTAATTTTTATTTGTTTCGGTCAATATTTACCCAATTTTTTGCTTAACCCTAAAATAGTAAAAATGCAATTTCTCTTTAAACAAGTGTCCCAACCGCATAAATAACCGTCCCAGCAGGAGCAGCGCACAAAAAGGAAGCTAACCGCTAACTTCTTTTCTTTTGAAATTGCAGTTTTAATACATTTATAGCCAGAAATGTCAAAGCGTGGTTAACACGTGGCGGAGAATCTTGAAGGGCTCTAACTTTTTAGGCAAACATATGAACACTAAAATAACAACATGGTGCTGTTATGACACAAGAATTACTCGCAGACATATTAAATTTTAAATGAAAACGTGATATTTTAAGCAGGAAAATTACAAGAAGTCTGGCAGAACGCCGGAACTGCAACGGACGCGTACACTCTGAGGCTGAGTAGGGCAAAAATAGTTGCACCCTCGTAACCGCAACTACGTCCAGAATAAAACTAGACAAAAACGGTTAAAATCTGATGTAAATTGGCTGAGTAAGGCATTTTTTTCCATATTTTGCGGAACCCGAAAATCTGCCGGACCACAGCAGAACGGCAAAATGAAGTCTTCCTCGCAGGCGCGGTCTGACCGCCGTAATAAAAATCATCTAACAAAATCGTAGAATCTTTATGTATCTCACGGCAAGTTTTTTTTTTTTTTTTTTTTTGAGAATACAGTGTCATCTAATGGCCCCTTTTCCAGTACCGGCCCTTTTTGTGGCCGCCACGGCGAACCTAACTGGCAGTAACGCGCAAAAAATTGTTTGGCTTTCGGAGAACTCGTTCACGAAACATTCTCGTCCTGCAGTCCTTCCCGCACCCACCCGTCACCCGCGCCTTTCACATGAATTTCACAGTAGCAGGCTCACGCTCGCGTGACTCATCTAACGTGGCCGAAAGCTTCCTTCACTTTTTTTCATTTTCGTTGCTCCCTCACTTGTAGCCAAGCGCTCGCAGCGTGGTCGGCCTCAAACATTTTTGCCCCTTTTCCTTGAAAGCCTTTTTTTGTGTGCACGTACGAACTCACTGTGAACTGTCCGCAAAGAGGAAATAAAAACGTGCAGCCATAGCCACTCCCCATGCAGAAAGCTGAAAGGACGCCGTTTTGTTTGTTTCGCCCGAGGCTATTTCTTAAACCTTGTTAAATGCGTTGAGTGAGGGAGCATGAGTCCCCAGGTTCTATTGCTGGTTTGAGTGGCGTCTTTCCTGCTGGAGTCGGAAAAACAACAATGTCTGAGTTTGGCTTGTTAACTACCGTGGTCATGGTCTTAATTAATCCGTAGTCTTATACTCAGTGCAATTCACAGGCCACATTTGGCTGCACTGCATAAAGCGTTGATTTTGCTTCTTTTTGCTTTTTGAGGTATTTTTTACGGGTGCTTATTAGGGCTGCTGGAAACTGCGTTTTTCTCAATTTTGCGTCCTACCATGAATAACACTTGTTTTGTTGCCCTATTTATTTCCTGCAGGAGCGTGACGACATACGCCCATTGCCGACAGCATCACGGAGGATGGCTGTCTCCTCTCAACGGACAAGTACCTCAAGACAAGTGGAGCACGCTTGAGCCAAGGACAGCAGCCATGTATACCCCGGAATAGCCAATACTGGGCGCATCGACCTCAACAAGGTGTGCCGTACAGGCCTTCGAAATAGAAACTCCAACGTCAAGAGTAGAGTACGGTTTACTTTTGTTGTGTATGTTGCTCACACAGTGTTGCAATAAAAAGCTTGAAAGTAACATTTTCTTTGTCGTGAGTACTTTGTTGTGAACAAGTGGCCAAGAAATACTGCTTCTGGTCTCTTGTGTTTACTCCTGTCTTCTGAATTGTCGGTCTAATGGAACGACAGTCACTCATGGAGTACTTGCACGAGCCAGCACATCGTCTTTTAGTATGCACGCTTAATCCAGAGGGGAGCATTTGCAGGGGTGAACATTTAGTCTTGAAAGCATCAATTGGTCTAGGGGGAGTAATGGGAAAGATTAACGATTGATACTCAGAGGACCAACGGTTGGTCTCCAGTCGACTAACAGGGGTGACTAACAGTTGATCTGCAAGGGGCTAACAGTTAGTCTTTATGGAGGACCAACAGTTGAACCATCAAGGGACTAAGTGTAGAGGGACTAACAGTTGGTACCCTTGCCGTTAGTCCCAAAAAGGACTAATTCTAGTGGCAACGCAGTTAGTCCCCAAAAGGACTAACGCCGATGCCCCGTTAGTCCTTTTTGGCTAAGAGTGTACATTGCTACTCAGAGCGTATTTTCCACATTTATCGAATACCTGACGCGATAAGCAGGGAAAATGATATGATAGCAGGTAACGTTACACAGAGCTCGGCTCAAGCGTGTACATGAATTTGAGATATACTATTCTGTTTGCTGCATAGAGTTTATTGTAATCACGGCTATCACGTTGCGTTACAAAAGTTATAAACGAGGTTACTTAGTGCCAAAATAATATTCCAGAAAACAGGTATTTCTGCGCATGCCAGGAAGCGACATTACAGCCTCATTGTGAGCTCTATCATTCAAAGCGTTTCGAAATGGCCCTAAACAGGGCACGGGGCACTAGGGCTCCGGCATGCAATTCAAAACTTTTACACTGTTAGCTTGCAGTACATAAAGGTAACTGGACATAGACAACTTACCCAAATGTCGTGGTATAATCGGGCAAAGATTACGGCCTACAATGTTTGACCGACTTCCGTCACTTATGACATCGTGAGGAACACCCTTCAAGAGCCGCGTCTCATTCGTCGTGCACGACCGTGTGTTTTCCCAGTGCGAAGAAAATAGCTCCTGTTTAATCCAAGAAATATTTGGTGAAACCACCTAAGAAAAACACAAGAAACATTTCAAACATTGGGACAGGAACCAATACTAAGTACTTAGACATGCCAACAGAGACGTTAAAATAGTGCAAAAATAGTATGCAGTTGTACTGCCCACTCATCGAAGGCTAATAGAAGTTGACTTAACTTATTTCCGAACTTTCTCGGCTTCACTTTTCAAAATATGTGTACTTTCTAGAAGTCTAACTTAACAACAGTTTTGAGGATGTCGGCAGTATTCGTAATCACTATACCTTTCGTTAATTGTTTATTTATTCTTAAGCCACAATCTTCAATAATGTTGTTGGTTATACTCCCCATCCCAATTTTTCCGTAATGCTTCTTGCCATAATAATATGCAGATTATGCGCTAAGTAGCCAGCCAAATAACTTACAGACAATGCCGTTTGCTTGATTGTAGTCAGGTCGAAGCAGCATTCGAGCAGAAGAAGAATTGCCAGGACTGCCAGTAACCACCTGCAAACTTTTCTCCCAGGCGAAGCGCCACCTACAACGGCAATGAAGCCGGGATCTTTGATTTCCACCGCTGCGTACGCGCCATTACCGCAAATTGTTTTCTCACATGAATAAGTTCCCACACGACCAGCTCTTCACTTCAACTTGACTCTTTAAAATAACATGTTGTTCACTTCCGCCTGAAACCCTGACAAAGACACCAAAGTCAAATGAAACATTAGCAAGCAAGCAAGAGAAGGCGATGAAGGGAACTTACTGCGAGGTAAGTTTCGGGCTGTGTGTCATGAGTTGTGAGCAATATGCTGCATCTTGTAAAAAGCAGGTACTAGAGATGAGCATTATATTCTTTTTTCAGCCTTTCGCAGTGACATCATATGACCCCCAAATGTGATGGTGAGCATTAAATCTCCGTGACAATAAAAATGGTTCGTACAGTTTATTAATCACCTTTTGAAATTCTCAACTCACTAAGTGCCGATCTCGAGGATCTAACTTAACATAATGTTGTGAGCTTGCCAAAAGGTATTGCTCAGAAAGTTACCGGTTATAAGTTCATATGAGGGAATCCAGGAATTGTGTAATATGTCCATGCCCTTGCGGCAGTGAAAATCAGTCAAAATCAGTAATCAAAGGATTGCTAGCACCATAATTACGCTAGAACTCCTATAAGCAAGAATCAAGAAGTCAAAGCAAAAGAACCCGAACATACATTCAATAAAAGCAGGTGAAAGAATTACAATTTCTTGAAAATAAATTCGTGTTATTAAGAGAACCTGCAGATTGCGCGGTCGTGATGGAATTTACCTTCACACGGCACTCATTCAATTCGCCGTGATGGTAGGAGGGCAAAGTTGGAAAAATGAGCCTGGTGAATTGTCTCATAAAACAAAGCATTTAGTGTAAAAAACGAAGTGTGACAGTATTAAGTGCAATAAATCAAATAAAAACCGGAGTTGGAAAAACAGGATAACAAAGCGATGGCAACATCCGTGCATACATGGCAAAATTTAAACAAATATACCAAAAAAGCAAGCTTGAAGGCAGCGAAGAACAAAGCTGACAGGGTATACTGTGTGGACTCGGAAACGACAAATGTAATGTAATGAACAATATGGGAGACGTGTTGGAACTAGCAAAAAAATTCGACCCATTTTTATACGCATACGGCACTGATGCATAAAAAGTCGTTTATCAAATCAGGGCGTCTTTAAGAGCCCCAGGTACCCGCCGGCAGGGATGCGTGTCGTAGTGGAGAGCTCCGGAATAATTTTTACCAACTGGGAATCATTAGCGTACTCCAAAATTCAGACGCTGGGCCGTTTTTTTTTCTGTTTGGTTAGAGAAGTCCGCGAGAGGCATGCGGTATTTCGGTGAAAAGACCAAGGAAACCCGCTGTGAAAAACTGGCTTTTTTGTACACAAAATGGCAAATGTTGGATAATGTTTATATTCTGGTACGAAATTTTTTGCCACAGAAAATATGGAATTTAAAGCGCTATAAACATTTACAGAAATGTCAGAATTCAGGATAAGTACAAGTGTGGTGTAGTTTTTACAAAAATAGTTTATCTTGAACAGTAAAATAGGTATATTGCAGTGTGTATGGGAGTCAATCGAGATTTTTCTAGAGAGCGAGCGGAACGTGTTACCGCCATGCTAAATCATGTTGCCAGCCGCAGAAAAAAGGCCAGCTGAGTGAATTCGGGGCTCATCTCGCTACGCGTTGCAGAAGAACGTAGTGGTGCGTGAGTAGAACAGCTACACTCCTGCCACATAGAATTCTTTTGGGGGGGATCAGTTTCGTGAAGTGTCGCACTTTGCTCTGAAGAAGTAAACTGCTTCGAAAGGCGAAGAAGTAAACGCAAAGAAAGAAACGCGAATACGTTGCAGTACTAAACAAGTTTTGACGAAGTATTGCCGGGGGAGGTCATGATGCGTAGCCTTCACTGCCCGTAAGCAGACTGAAGGGCCCCGAGGAAATATCTATTTTGATGCTGTATTACTTCGAGCTCGCTAAATTATTAGGTATAACATAGGTGTCATTTCTGTGGAACTCACATAAAATATTCTCTGCGATAACGTAAAGCGCCGCTTTTTCAGAATTCTGACACCAGAGACAATAAGGGCCAATTAAAGTGCGCGTAGTACGCCTCGATTCCCAGTTATATGTCCGATAACCTCCCGTTACAATTTAAGAATGCTTGCGCATGTTAAAAAAAACAGCAATTTTTTTCAAAAGGAGATTTCATGAAAACGTTTAGCATTCAGAAGGAAACCATTTTATCCTAGACTTACCATTTCTCAGAACAGCATCATGGAGCGAGGTAGAAGCCTGAAATACACAAGGTTGCGCAGCTTTGCGTGTCTTCTAAGGTGTCAAAAGCAATGCCAGAGGCCAGAGCATACAAAAATATTTAAACAGTATGGGACAGAAAGAAATATGGTAGGGACCATTTTTCTTGTATTCTTGCAGAACACAATAGTAACGGGGGGTAAGTAGGTTTAGCGTACCGAACAATGAGGCTGCTCTCTCCTGCACGTCATAACTATGTTGCCCTCTCTCCCACCTTTCTTTAATTGTTGTTTAAAACAAAAGATGTGGACTTCCTCAAAAGTTGGAAGGCCGACGCTTCTCACCAAACCGTGTGATGTAGATCACTAAGCAACTTAGTGAAAATGCATAGACCTAAGAAATTAAGCTTTTGAGGCCTGCGTACTTCCCATGTTCTGTGATGAAATACAAGCAGCACTCGCCTTGTCAAAAACGAAATAAACGAGTAAAGACGTTTCGGGGCCCCTACGGGTCCCTTGTTCACAATGTTCACATGTTGTGATTATTAGGGGCAGCCTAAAATCGATGTGGCCGGATCTGGTTGCGTCATAATTCTAACATTTTTTAGCAGGCTCCTTTTCTACTTCATAAAATATTTCTGCACACTAACATTGCATAGGTTATTAAAAATGCTGAAGTTCAAATACATAATCTCCTCGCCAACAGTGACATTTTATGTGGCTATAGCTGTTTATTTACAGAGACACCAAAATGTTACCTTAAAATAGTCCAGGGCTGCGAGGAAGATGTTCGACTTTGGGGTAAAAAACAAACACACAAACGGCCATATTTCGTCCGCCGTCCAAGATTTTCATATTGTGTAGCTTTTTTGTCGCTATCTTTTCTGGCCTGCCTGCATCCTTGAGAATGAGCCTCCATGACTCATCCATAATTGTGAATTTGAATGTACTTGTCAGTGTAAGCAAACAAAAAAACTGAAAATAGGGAAACTCGAGACATGACAGTTAGTATCCCATAAAAATTGTTTAATGCATGAATCGGGAAATCGTACTTTCCGACCCACCAAGCCCCAAACGAACTATGCAAGCAAACAAGCGAACATAAATTGCTGAAAGGGTATCCAAGCTGACCTGGCATCCAGGTTTGTCAAGATGCGAGATAACTATCCAGAAATCATCCCAAAGTGGCAACTCAAGAGTATTTGGGTCAAAACACGGCGCCAGAACCGATACAAATCAAGCAGGTAGCCAATCTCGAGTGCAAATGGTGACCCTGAGGTCTGTTCACTTCTTTGTAATGACGTAACCTTGACGTTTCTAACTCTGCTCCCTAAGTGAAGGCCAAATTAGCAACAGAATGGCAAACATAACTGCCACACAATATCGAAGTGGTTAATCCCACGCGTATCCGTGGCAGTCGATGGGTGATAAGTAGTTTGCAGTGTACAGAGACGTCGTGATGAAAAATCGGGGGAGCAGGATTGCAAAGGCTCTCCATGGGAACGAACGGCACGCTAGGCAATTAGCGGTGAATTTGTGTTATATCACCCACGCAAAAACTGCAGAGGATTGTAAACCCCGCTACTCAGAGGCAAGCACACATTCAGATGCACGTTTAAGTGCAGAACTAAAACACTTTGACATGTACTGTAGATATACATCCGGCATTTCAACAGCAGACATTCTCAATCGTTATCTCCACATTCAGATTTACATACCACGTTTCCTAAAGGAAGGGACTGTGGTTTAATTGTAATTTTCTCTGTAGGTATGCTCATCCGCAGGTCCTTGCACTGCTATCACCTTGAATGCGCACTCTATTGGCCCCTAGAAAGCGATAAACAACCAGGCTGCAATGGCATGCCTAAGGCATCTAACACCACATGGCAGTGGAACCAGAACAAGGCGCAATCGGTACCTGCCTCTAGTGCCACTTCTCTTCCGGAAAAGGCCATAAATTGTCAGATAAGAATGATGTGCTTGGGGTGGAACGGCTTTCGGGCCAGTAATTTCATAAAGGCTATATGGGAGTAAACGCCTGCGCTAGCTCCCGTTTTGGTCCGGCAGGCATTCCTGAGTTTATCCTTTCCTCTTTCTGTAGTGCGTCGCTGATAATACGTAGAGCGTTGCATGAAGGCTTCTGGCTGTTCGACGGTGGGCCTACAGGCAACACAATAAATGCGGTAGGTTTTGGCTACCATCGCTTATAAAGGCGCTACTCAAGGACGTACGTGCTCTTCCAGCCATGATTATGGTGGTATCATAGCTACCACGTGATCTGCATGAGTACAACGTAAAGTATTACGCGATACATTAGGCTTTATATTTAACTAGTTATATTGACGCATAAAGTTATAAAAGGGAAAGCGCAAATGTTGCTGATGAAATGGTCAATGTGGGGAGATAGCTGCCAGGCAATCATCTTTACATCAGATCCCCTTCTTTCTGTAACCCTACGTAGCTTCATAGCATCGCAAAATAATTATGTGTGCATACCAAAACGTAAGCTACTGTTGGCCCATTTGGTTTACCAATTCACTGTTCATTTTTATTCCGCAGGTTGATGTATTCCTCGCTCAAGCAAGAGAGATGTCCGGGCATCATACATGCGTCACCAAGTCTCAGACATCAGCTTTAAGTCAGCGTGTCAAACACTCCGTTTTCGGTAGAGGCTAAGGCCGAAAGGTTAAGCAGTGTGTTGACGCCCTTCACTCGGTCATAAGTTACTTATGAATCTCGCTTATAGCGGTTTCATAGACGTTTTGAAACAGGAATAATTTCTACTTCTTAAGCGCCAAAAAACTACAGGGACATAGAGTGAGACAGGGACAAGCGCTAACTTCCAACTAAATTTGGAAGTTCGTCTGTTATCTCTTGTGTGTAATTTTAATCTTTTCTGTTTCTCCTATCGCCTTTTTTTCATGTATATATTTCACGCTTGCTCAATAAAATTTAGTTGGAAGTTAGCGCTTGTCCCTGTCTCACTCTATGTCCCTGTAGTTTTTTGGCGCTTAAGAAGTAGTTATGGAACACCAACTAGCCCGAACGCAAGCCGTTCTTCAAGGAATAATTTAAAGCGAAGCTTTATAACGCTTGGCGAAAGAAGACTACGGCGTTCCCGTGTGCGCAGACAACTCTTCCACGCAAACCCATGCACAAGCGCGGAAAATAAATGTGTAGATCCTTCGTTCTTAGGAATCAGTAAAAAACAAAAGTGAAATTTTATTTCACAAGTGCATTTGAAGGGTTATTGTGCATCGATATCAACTTGAACATCGCTATTTATATTTCGTCGGTATTACACCGATACACGCATCAAGATTAAACACTATTACACGCGCCCGAGCATTGTGTTAATACCATTGAAACCCCAGGCGCTCGCAAACCGTGCGAACGAAACCGAATGAATGGTCAGCGAATCATTTGGGAAAGTCACAGTGCCCTACAGCGAAAGCAGCATGATTTGCGAGCAGGGAGCAGCCTTGCACTGCTATCACCTTGAATGCGCACTCTATTGGCCACTAGAAAGCGATAAACAACCAGGCTGCAAGGCATGCCAAGGCATCTAACAACTTTGGCAGGGAAACCCGGAACAAGGCGCAATAGGTACCCCATACAAAATGCCTTATGGGCGTCTAACAAAATTGTAGGTGAGCATGGCCCCCTATGGGTCCCTATGGTCACCCATAACAAAAAAGGCAAATAGCCCGCTATTGGTTTTTTCCCTGCACTGAATTTAACCTACAATTTCTTTGGGCGTTTGAAATACTAGGCTTTTGCATGAGTCACGGCTATTCAGGTACGTAGGCTAAGAAAAATTAAAGGGCTTTAGTTTTGGCCTGACAAAGCCTTTTGGCTGGCTTTTAGCCTTTGTTTAGGTTTAAGTCCACGGACTTGAAACCATTCAGCTGTCTTTTACCAGCTATTGAAAAGAGTTCGTCTAAAGCTAAAGAGAGAAAGCCATAAAGCTCATTTGGCTGGCTATAGGCCGTTTTTTAGCTCTAACTCTACAGACTCAAAACCATTGAGCTGTCTTTTGCCAGCATTTAAAAGAGTTCCTCCTAAAGCTAAAAGAGAAGCCATAAAAGCTCATTTGGCTGGATATAGGCCGTTGTCTAGCTCTAAGTCTACATAATTGGAACCATTCAGCTGTCTTCTGCCAGCTATTGAGAGAATCTGCCCTAAAGCTAAAGAGAGGCACCCATAAAAGTTTCTGCGGCTGGCTACAGCGCAATATAAACTGTAAACCTTTATACGTGTGACAATTAAACAACATTTAGCCGGAATTAGGAAAGCGTTTGGCGCAGAATTTAGAGGCTTGCATCCATAAAAGCTTCCTTAGCTAACTACATAGTGACATAAGCCTCTAAGTCTCCAGCCGCTAATAAAAAAGTGTTAGCCTATAAAGTATAATTGGAGCGCACCATTAAATTCTATTCCGCTGGTTCCAATATGACTTATGACGCGTAATTTATACACTCATGATTTACCTAGCTACATCTACAACACAGACTGAATAACGATGATGAGGTTCATCGGCCAGTTATATGAAAGTTTTTGTTCAATAACGTTAGGTACCTAATATGCCAACAATACGGGAAACGTACGATTAAAGGCAGCTACAGACAGATTAACGCTCAAATTCAGGTTGCAACTTTGGATACTGTGCGTCGGCAAAGCTTGCGAATGAACGTCGACCGAAAGACGTGTAAGTTCGGAGAATTCTTCCTCTGCGGCCCTTCGCTGCCGCGGTCAAGTGAAAAAGCGGGCTTCTCTGAAAACGGCCTTCTCAGCGTCGAAGCAAATTGGAAAGAACTTCCGCGGTCCCCGTTCCTGCGGGCGCAGTCAGAAATATGGTGGCATCTGCGAACAACCGCATTCCTTCTCCCGCGGAGCTCATTTTGAAATTAGTCATTGAGAAAGGGGGAGAGCGACCCAAGCTGGACCGAAGGAGGCAGGGAAAGGAAGTTCTGGGAAGCGTTGAAAAGGTAGAGGGGACCACGACCGGCCGGGGAGGGGCGGCGTGAGTGCCGCACGCGTCGACGCTGCAGCCCGGTCGTGCGAAGGGAAGTTTTTGTGGAAAAGAGGGTCAGGCGTTCCGTGCTGTGTTAGTATTCGTGCGCGCAGCAATAATAGTGGCAGAAAATTTTCCCTGAGTACTGATAACAGATATAGTTTTTTCGGATGAAGAAAACAAAACGTTAAGCGATGTTGTATTTGCCAAATAAAATCATTACCAGAAAACAAGTTAGAAAAAGGTCGAAAGAGGAATGGCGATAGGAATGGCGATACGATTCGCTATAGGCGATACGATTCGCCATAGGAATGGCGATACGATTCGCTAAAGACACCCATAGAAACGTCTAAAGAATATTGGGCCAAATAGCTAAAGCCGACCATAAAAAGGATTTTCTATAGCCGACCATACAATTTTTTTGTATGGGACCCGCCTCAAGCGCCACTCCTCTTCCAGAAAAGGCCATAAATAATCAGATAATGATGATGTGCTTGGGGTGGGAGGGCTTTTGGGCCAATGATTTCATAAAGGTTATGCACGAGTAAACGCCCGGGCCAGCTTGCGTTTTGGTCCGGGAGGCATTCCTGAGTTTATCCTTTCTTCTTTCAGTAGTGCGTCCCTGATAGTGCTTAGAGCGTTGCATGAAGGCTTCTGGCTGGTCGATGGTGTGCCTACAGGCAACGGAATAAATGCGGTAGGTTTGTGGCTACCATCTGTTATAAAGGCGCTATCAAGGACATACTGCTCTTCCAGCCATGATTATGGTGGTATCATAGCTACCACGTGATCTGCATGAGACAACATAGAGTATTACGCGATTCATTAGGCTTTATATTTAACTAGTTATAGTGACGAATAAAGTTATAAAAGGGAAAGCGCAAATGTTGCTGATGAAATGGTCAATGTGGGGAGATAGCTGCCAGGCAATCATCTTTACATCAGATTCCCTTCGTTCTGTAACCCTACGTAACTTCATAGCATCGCAAAAATAATTATGTGTGCATACCAAAACGTAAGCTACTGTTGGCCCAATTGGTTTACCAATTCACTGTTCATTTTTATTCCGCAGGTTGATGTATTCCTCGCTCAAGCAAGAGAGATGTCCGGGCATCATACATGCGTCACCAAGTCTCAGACATCAGCTTTAAGTCAGCGTGTCAAACACTCCATTTCGGTAGAGGCTAAGGCCGAAAGGTTAAGCAGTGTGTTGACGCCCTTCGTTCAATCATAAGTTGCTTATCAATATCGCTTATAGCGCTTTCAAGACGTTTTTAAACAGGAATAATTTAAAACGAAGCTTTATAACGCTTGGCGAAAGAAGACTACGGCGTTCCCGTGTGCGCAGACAACTCTTCCACGCAAACCCATGCACAAGCGCGGAAAAAAATGTGTTGATCCTTCTTTCATGGGAATCGCTAAGACACGAAATTGAAATGTCCCTTCACAGAATCATTTGGATGTTTATTGTGCACCGTCGGTGGCACCGTTAGACGCATCAACATTAGACACTGTATACACGCGCCGGAGCATTGCGTTAATCCATTGAAACCCCAGGTGCTCGCAAACCATGGGAGCGAAACCGAATGAATGGTCAACGAACGCTTGGTGAAGTTGCAGAACCCTACAGCGAAAGCAGTATGGTTTGCGGTCGGCAACAGTCTTATGGGTGTGCTCGGCGAGCGACGTCCTGCTTGAGGGTCGCTTAGGCAAAGGTGCGACCACATTGGTGATGCTCCGTGGCGTGTACGCGAGACGCTTGCGCTGCGACGAGCTCAGCTTGTGGAACGCGGCGGCGGCGTTCCACACACTGAGCGGCGTTCCACGTATGCGGCGGACGGATAAACAAGCAGCTTCCGCTGGTACACGCTGCCCTATCAAGGCGCCAACTATCGTCATCACGCACTACTTTGCTTCACCTCTCCTAGACGGCAGAACCATCTGAATGGACAAGTCAAGGGAAGGACATAAGGCGTGTTCGTACAGCTACACAGGCATGACTTCATGGCTCAGTCGGTAGAGCGTCTCACACCTCCCGTTGCGGCTAGAGTGATCGTGGGCTCGAAACATAGCGCCGCCGCGCCAATGAAACTTTTTCTGGTGATGTCATTTCTGTGACGGATATGACGTCGGCGAGGTTTGTGTACCCCGGCATAAAACACTTACGTGTTAAAAACCAGGTTGAAAGTAGTTTAATATTCGGCAACAGACATTGGCTAGATTTACCGTAACGGACTGCTGCTTGAAGCGTCTATCAAGCGACATCAGCAGGCATGAACGGCGGCGGTGCGGGTGGAGCAGCGTCGCAAGATAGAACGCCGAACCGACGTACTTTGATGTGGGCAGGTAATAGTTCATGTCTAAAACATCGGCCGCCTGACAGCGCTTCACTGTTAAGTCAACTCGATGGAGTGCATCGGAGAATTGTCGCTTATGATTGTAACGACCTTCCGCGTTATCACCAAGCATTCATTTCCAAAAGAGAAATAACTGTGCTTTCTTGCCATTTCAGGTGATGAGCTTCTGATTATACCGGTGTGCCTAGCTACAGGTTCTTTTTTTCAATAAACAAACGAAAATCTAAGTTTCTCCTGGAAATAATGACCACCGAATAAGAATTGTACGCGATGATGATGGTAATTACGGTTTGACGAGGTAACTTTCCTTATAGTAACAGTTCAGTAGAATACTACCTGTCCATTCGAGCTGGCAAGTTTGTGTACTCGTTAAGCTATTATTATGAAGGTCGGAAAAGCAGGTAAGTCTTCCGTTGTCCTTCAGCACCTTTCAGGTTATATTTGGTCACTGGTGTGAATTTTCAATTATTGCCCTAATATGAGTTTATGAGAGGAGGTTTTTCTTCTGTTTTCTTCTACTAGCTTTTAAATCATCTTTTGGCCTCTTGCATGACTTCAAAAGGGTTACTTTCCAGGCATAATCATAAATTTTTGTTTCGGAAGGTAGATATTTGCCCCAAAACATCTGGATCGATCCTACCACAAACAAGTGCTGTTTGGTCGAGGTAGAAAATAACCTGTCTTCCCTTGTTACGTTATATTTGGGTACCACTCTTGATAATAATTTGATGGTGGAGAGGTGTGACATCCCCAGTATGGAAACAAAACAGAGCGACACCTCTAGTAACGGTCGAGTGTTGCCTAAAAATGTCTAATGCGTCTTTTCTGCTGAAAATGTTGACAGCTATGAACACTGCTACGACATTTTGTAGTTTGGAAATGTTCTTTGTATATGAACGTCTCATTAAGAACTTTTCACTTTTAGCCAGGTGGCTGAATTGAGGACCAGACTAGCAGACCGACGAAAAGTTTCGCGTTGAAGAAGCCCAACATCGACCATCATCTTTAATAATGTACTTACCAAAACTCAGGGATGTTGTGACAAACCAAACCAAACACGTGAGTTCACAAATAATGAGCCAAAATAAATTCCTTACCCAACAAAGAATTAAAATAGAAGGGCTTAGAATGTCACCTTGCTGAAGTGCTTTAATATCTTTCTAGAAAGAAGCTTCAAATATAAATTCCTTGTTGCAGCTTCCATGTGCCTGCTTTGAGGGACTGTTTTGTCGTTTAGATTATTTGGTTCTGTGTATTGTTGTCATTTTTCAGCTTACTGGAGAAGCGTGATATTGTTTGTAAACTTGTCACTGTCCAGAGAGGTATTCGCAGCCCATTGTAACAGGATGTGAGACATTCTACAAAGATATGGTAAAATATAGTGCTGTCGCAAAGTGTAAACACCAGACCTAGGTAGAAAAGGTGCACAGTGTTTTGAATTTTAAGCCTTTATTATGATATATATCAATAACAGATATTTGCTTATTTTGTCTTATATTATATAGTCCGCATGATACCAACGCTGAGCAGAGAGAGAAACGTTTTATTACTGGCCAGGCTTAGTAGGGCAGGTTTGTGGGGCCGAGCCCTGTCGACAAGAGCGCACTGGGACTGGGCGTCCGAGCGCACGAGAGTAGACAGCCAGGAGTCTGGTGGGGTGGGTAAGGAAGAGGAAGTACGGCGTGGCAGTGCCAGATGTCGTGCGGGGAGTGCCAGATGTCGTGCATCTTCATAGTCCCCGCGCTAAGGACAAGGGGGGTTGAAAAGGGGGACGGACAGATGTGGGTGAGAATGGGTACACTGAGGGTCGCGTTAACGCCATTAAAGGGACACTGAAGTGAATTTGTCAAGCTTCCGTTTTTGCTTGCACTGCGTAGACTGGCTCAAATTAGCACACTTTTCATCGTTTATCCGGTTGACAAATCGGTAATTATTTTACAAAGCGCGAAAGAAGAAAAACTACCATGCGCGGTTTGCGGCGGCCGCACCAACTAAGGCTGTGACGTTGGGAGGAGGGCGCCGTGATTGGACGATGCCCAAGGTTAGCAATCACACAAATTTCGGTTTCGGTTTCGGTTCTGTAAAACATAACCAATGGCGTTGTTGGATGGGCATTCTCAATATCTCAGTAATCATCGTACCGCACTTATGCCATGTTGTCGGCTGTAAAATGCACAAGATAAGCCACCCAGGACGGCTTGTAGTCGTAGCATTCACTAGCCGAGACCTACGCAGTGCATGAGCGCCCTCCGCGTACCCGCAGACGCCCAAATGTCATGCGCTTTTCCCCCATATTTGGAGCTTGCCTCCCTCATGCCTGTATCGTAAAAAGCGTGTTCGCACCAGGCCAAGGGTCTGTTCATTCTGGCCTGTGCCCACTGCCTGCAAGCAGTCGGTGCTTATGGCAACAGCACGCCAACGAGAACTCGCTAGCGCGCCAGTGCCAGCCTGCGCGCGTTTTGTGAACTAGTTTGTGTACCCTGGCATAAAGCACTTTCGTGTGAAAAACCAGGTTGAAAGTGGTTAAATTTTAGGAACTAGACATTGGCTGGATTTACCTTAGCGGAATACTGGTTGAAGCATCGATCAAGCGACAACAGCATGCAGGGATGGCGGCGGTGCGGGTGGAGCAGCGTCAACGTCGCAAGAACGAACGCTAAACCGACGTACTTTGATGTGGGCAGGTAATAGTTCATGTCTAAAACATCGGCCGCCTGACAGCGCTTCACTGTTAAGTCAACTCGATGGAGTGCATCGGAGAATTGTCGCTTATGATTGTAACGACCTTCCGCGTTATCACCAAGCATTCATTTCCAAAAGAGAAATAACTGTGCTTTCTTGCCATTTCAGGTGATTAGCTTCTGATTATACCGGTGTGCCTAGCTACAGGTTCTTTTTTTCAATAAACAAACGAAAATCTAAGTTTCTCCTGGAAATAATGACCACCGAATGAGGATATGACGGTCGTTAAACCAGGTAGTTCGTCCGTTGTCCTCCACCACCTTTCATGCCGTATGTTGGTCACTGGTGTGAATTTGCAGATAATTATTGTCCTAATATGAAGGTTATGAGAGGGGGTTTTTCCTCTGTGATCTTCTACTAGCTTTTAAATTATCTTTTGGCCTATTGTATGACTTCAAAGGTTACTTTCCACGCATAATCATAAATTTTTGTTTCAGAAGGTAGACATTTCCCCCAAAACATCTGGATCGATATCACCACAAACAAGTGCTGTTTGGTCGAGGTAGAAAATAACCTGTCTTCCCTTGTTACGTTATATTTGGGTACCACTCTTGATAATAATTTGATGGTGGAGAGGTGTGACATCCCCAGTATGGAAACAAAACAGAGCGACACCTCTAGTAACGGTCGAGTGTTGCCTAAAATATGTCTAATGTGTTCTTTTTGCTATAAAATATTGACAGGTATGAATACTGCTACGAGATTTTGTAGTTTGGAAATGTTCTTTGTATATGAACGTCTCATTAAGAACTTTTTTTCACTTTTAGCCAGGTGGCTGAATTGAGGAACAGACTAGCAGACCAACGAAAAGTTTCGCGTTGAAGAAGCCCAACATCGACCATCATCTTTAATAATGTACTTACCAAAACTCAGGGATGTTGTGACAAACCAAACCAAACACGTGAGTTCACAAATAATGAGCCAAAATAAATTCCTTACCCAACAAAGAATGAAAATAGAAGGGCTTAGAATGTCACCTAGCTGAAGTGCTTTAATATTTTTCTAGAAAGAAGCTTCAAATATAAATTCCTTGTTGCAGCTTCCATGTGCCTGCTTTGAGGGACTGTTTTGTCGTTTAGATTATTTTGTTCTGTGTATTGTTGTCATTTTTCAGCTTACTGGAGAAGCGTGATATTGTTTGCAAACTTGTCACTGTCCAGAGAGGTGGTCGCAGCCCATTGTAACGGGATGTGAGACATATTTTACAAAGGTATGGTAAAATATATTGTTGTCGCAAAGTGTAAACACCAGACCTAGGTAGAAAAGGTGCACAGTGTTTTGAATTTTAAGTTATTATTATGATATATATCAATAACAGATATTTGCTTATTTTGTCTTATATTATATAGTCCGCATGATACCAACGCTGAGCAGAGAGAGAAACGTTTTATGACTGGCCAGGCTTAGTAGGGCAGGTTTGTGGGGCCGAGCCCTGCCGACAAGAGCGCACTGGGACTGGGCGTCCGAGCGCACGAGAGTAGACAGCCAGGAGTCTGGTGGGTTGGGTAGGGAAGAGGAAGCACGGCGTGGCAGTGCCAGATGTCGTGCGGGGAGTGCCAGATGTCGTGCATCTTCATAGTCCCCGCGCTAAGGACAAGGGGGGTTGAAAAGGGGGACGGACAGATGTGGGTGAGAATGGGTACACTGAGGGTCGCGTTAACACCATTAAGCAGGAAACGCTAAACGTCTTCCAACATGGGGTGCTATGATGAGCCTCTTTGAGTCTAACCTACCATACATCGCCCATGAATGTCTGGCCGCTGGCGGCATTTCGTACGAGCACCCCAATCCCCGATAGACAGAAGAGATAAAAGAAAGAGTTGACTATGCGTTCCATTATTATTACTGCACACCAGTTCTGATGCAGTTTCGACTTTTCTCACGGTGTAACTATGGTGAGAATTTTTAAAAACCTGCCTCACAAAATAGTTTTCTAATGTGGGACTTTGTCACACTTACCTATTGTCATACACGCTGTTCTGAAAAAATTCATTAAAAATTCGATGCATGCTTTCATTAAAAAGAATTACAACAGCAGAATCACCACTTTATTTGAAATAAAAACCTCAGGAACCAAAAATAGTGTAGCGAGAATTAAAAAACTTCTTGATTATTTATTCTCACATATTTTGCTACACACTACACTTTCCGATTTGTGGTGGCTTCGGCCGAGACAATCGCCCTCAAAGAAGGGTAGTGCAAAGGGAAGAACAGAGTCGGGCACAGGCGATTAGCATCATTAGCATCCACTAGCAACGACGATGAAGACGGGGCCGTGTAAACATGGCTCGAGCTGTCATGGCCGGATTGTAAATGCATCATAAGGTCTTGTGAATACATCGCTTCACCATGCCTCATTGTTCGTCTTAAGTTTTTCCAGCCACCATGTAACGATATCAAGGGCCCTAGAGTAATCGCCTGTCGCAACCATCTCCATACTGTGGTGCTACTTTCGCAGTGAGCAGCACGTTCACCTCTTATACAACACTACCCAGAGGCAAAGAAAAGTCGCCTGCACATTCGATGGAAAGGCGCAGCAATCTTGCTCACCTGGGTTCTCAAACCTCGAAGTTCACTTTCACTGTGCATTAGAAGTTGAGAGCAGTTCGCCAATGTCCACCTTACATTGACAAATTTAAACAAATACCATTTGTGTCTTGCATGATTTTCCATTAAAATTTGTGGGGTTGGTTAAAGTAATCTCATGCAACATGTATGCCAGAATGCGAGCACAGCGGTAAAGTTGTGGTATGCACGTGCGCCTGTCCAGTATAGTATGGGGATTCTTTACGATATTATGACTTCACGCAGCTTACAACCTGGTTTTGGGGCAAAACCTCTACTACGCCAAGTCTCGCAAGGTGATTTACCGCGTCACAGGCGCAAGCGCGGAGAGTGTGAATTCACGCCACGTGATTCACAGGCGTAAAGGCGTCGCAACTTCGCTCGCTTGGAGAATCAGTGCTGCTGTATCACGTTACCAAATGATGGCTTAATGGCTGTTTCGATGCACTCCCAGATGCTCCGTCTCGGCGTGCACGCCCTCCGACAGGGCCGTCTGTGAGAGAACTTCAGCACAAACGACAAGGTGAATCCAATCATACGGAAGCCTTTTGTTCAACACTGTGAGCATAGTGTTTAGAAAACCAAGCCAAACAGATTTTTCGTTCGTGATAGCTAGGTTCATCCCACCAATTTTTAATTCTCATCATGTTAGCGCAGTATTATCCGCCTACAAATTCGTGTGGCAATTCTACCGGAATACAAATTCCCTCTCAGGTGTTTTTCGCTCGTCCCCAGTGCAGAAGTTTTATAAACATTTCATTCATTCATTCATTCATTCATTCATTCATTCATTCATTCATTCCCATTCAATAAACATTGTTCTTGTAACGAGCGGAACAGCTTCCAGGGCAAAAAGCTTCTTTGCACAGCTTCAAGGGGGCCAAGGAGGCCATTACAAGTCATGCTGGCGGCGATAGACATCCATACATCATGAAATATAACAATTTATTCTGACACTGCAATTGAACCACAACACCCATATCGCAAAAAGACACGCACATCGACAGTAATAATAATTTTACACGAGTAAACATATACACGTTACATTTGTACAAACAGGGTACCACAGGTTTTGTCAACCAATCAATGAAGTTCTCCAAGTTGACAAAGTATTCGCGCAGACTCTTACGTGCGAAATTGTCAGGGCACCTGTATGCATCTCAAATAAATGAATTATTGTATGAAGCTATTGTAATTTATAATTTGTTAAAAAGCGGGTAGGATCCCGCAATCTGTGTTTCTTGCATGTACAGGATCAGTGTGTTTTTTTAAGAATGCCACAGTTACAAAATTCCGCGATGTGCCAGATGAGAAACGGCATATAGCGCAGCAGGCAGAAACGGTACATTTTATCAACTGGAATTAAAATGAAGGTTTTGAAATAAATTACAACTTGGGGAGTAATATAAAACCTTAGCATTGTGGACAATAATTTTTTTCTGCTGCATGATTTTTTCTACACTTTTCTGAGAAGTTGTACTTCAAACTAGGCTGAAATAGTCAAGATGTGAATCAAACAGAGCATTATATGTGTTAAGTTTTATTTGAGTACGAAGGCATGACCTAAGTCTACATAACGCTCCGGATGTAGACGATAGTTTTTTTACAGTGGGCGCAAATGAGAAAGCCCCAGCTAATATTTGACGAAATAATCAATATTTCAGAACTTAAATAATTGAAATTATCTGCCCTTCATACGTAATTACGTTTTGGGTTTCGCCCGCCTTATTTTTGCACGAAAAATATTGCTCTTGTTTCCGAGGGGGTCATTCTGATCTGATCTTTGTTTGACCATATATACAGGTTATAAAGCATACCGTTGAAATTTTTATTATGAAACTTGGTTCAGGTCCCGAGAGAAATAGAACTAGCGTCAGCATATACAGGGTGTCCCAAAGATTATGCACCGACGTTTTTAAAAGGAGAAAATGCATTACTCCAACAAAACCTAGTTCATAGAAGGATCTTCATATGGGTGAGTTGGTGGAGCATACTGAAGCAACGATATCGCGGAAGACGGTACGAGGCAACACAGTAGAACAAACGGGCGCTAATTTTTCCAACTAACATTTATTTCAAGAAACAAAGGTTTTTATTGATAGACATCAGGAAATTTCAGCAGAGTCGGGTAATGACGATCTTTTTATTTCATCAAACAGGGTACATCCTAATATGATAAATATAAATAGGTGCTCCCACCCGCATCATAAAGCAGCGCTCTGAAATAATCTAGTTGAAAGCAGCTGCTTTAACTGTCACACCATCTAATATACAGCTTATCATCTCGACAATAGTAGGAGCAAGAGCCAATTACGCGGGCACATGCGGCGAATAAAGCACTAACTCGGTCGCGATTTCGCCTTCCTTCCTTTATTTATTCTGGTTAACTCAGAGGGAGCCTGTTGGGTGACTACTGCTTTATGATGCAGGTGGGAGCACCGTCACGCAGTATTCTTTTCATATTTCGCGGAGTTTCTTTATCTGTTACAAAAGGTGAGCACACGGTTAGTATGTCGCTTAAAACAGTGTTACCAGCTCCTCAGAACAAAAACGTCGTCAGCAAATTGCCAAAAGTAGCCAAAAAAGGTCGTCAGCTTGATCTCAACGTTTGAAAAGTAGCCAAAACAATCGCCATTTTGGGATTTTGAGCAATTTGTTTTCGATGTAGCGTTGCCACTTGCCTGGTTTTCTACCGGCGCGACCGTTTATTTTTATTTTTTGACAGCGGGCCGGTTGGCGGTCTGTACTTAAAACCGGCATTCATTGGCCGGTTTTTTGGCCATCATGACGGGATATTTTTATGTGTTTTTTAAACGTCAATCCAGCAACTGAAACGAGAAATATGTGCCGACAAGCTGCGCAAAGACATGCGAGCAGAGAAAATAGGCTGGCGGCGACCTGCCTGAGATGGAGGAGAACCAAGGGGAGGAGCAGCACAATGAAATGCCGCCACCACGACCAGGTGGCATAGCATTGCCAATATTGCATAGTATTGAGCGTGTACGTAAATATGAATATCAAATACTTAATATAATATGCATAGCGCACATTTGTAAAGTTCGTATGGTGTATTCATATGCAAAGAAATGCTTTTAATTTATGAAGAATGTGCCGCTACTTTTCACGGCATTAGAGCAATTACAAAATGTACTGTTGGGCGAGTTGGTAGTCATTTTTAAAAAAAAAATAGCTACAGTGCGAAAATAAACAAGGACACAGAAAGACGACAGAACGAGCCCTCATTTTTCAAAAACCAAATTTCTAATTACAATTTCAACAACCAAAAGTTCAGTAACTTGCAACGCAAACGTCATCTTGAACTCTCATTAGGAAAACGCTATAAAAATTGCGGAGCATGTCAAGAAAACCTAGTGCCTTATTTCAGCACAAATTTAACATTATATATACCAGGCCCCCGGCGCGCCCTTCCCCATGAATGGCAGGTTTGTTTTTTGCGGGAAAGGCGGCAACCCTATTTTGATGGCCTGCGAAGAAAAAAAAGGTATAAAATTCGGAGGAGTAGCGAAACTGGATAACAAATAGTATTAAAGGCAAAGCTTTAGTGTTCTCACTGATGTCGTCTGTAACGCGAAAACGCCGTGCAGGAAAGCCAACTTTCTCTGACGATGATGATGAATGATCGTGGGTGAAGGGGAAGAAAAAACGTTTCAGTGGCAGGAATCGAACCTGGGTGCCTCCCGTTGTGTAGCCGGTGTGTATCCGATTTCTCCATTTCGACTTTTTTTAATGCGTGCAATACTGCACTTATTACAGCCTACAAAAGCTATCAGTCATCCAAGAAAATGCACATCACTGCAGTTAAAATAGGCCGTCCGTCAAAACTCCGCCAAGCAGACGCATGCGTCCAACAGACGCAGCCACTCTTGCTCCGTGGACGCAGCCATTCTGGTGGATCACTTTGCACCGCATAAATGCGCCGCACCAGCGCAGCCTGCTCCCGAAAAATGAACTTCATTGGGCGAGGGGGTTCCGCTTGCCTGTCAGTCATGCGGCACTTCACAAGCTGTACAATCCCATCACAACAAATATATCATAGGGCACTCCAGTAACATCTCCAAAAGCAAGAACCGAATTGTATAAGGGGTAATGTTCATGTCCTTTTTAAACGTTCGTTCCGAAACATCCCAGAAAAACACCGCATCCCGACACAAAACAAAACAATGATCAATAGTTTCAAGTTTATTACATAAGCGGCCATTGTCAGACCAAAGAACAGACATTTTTTTTCGCGCTACCTTGTTTTCACTGCGAGTGTTGATGTATGCAGCGTAAAGAAATGCGTTTTTTGCATTTGGTAGAAGACGCATGCGTGACACGCTTCAAAACACTCTCCGTATGGTGGCCATTGTAAGGCTGGCTATAAACCGGCACTGGGAATAGACTCTAATAAGTGATCGTCAAAGCCTTCCTGGAAAGGGTAAACAGATATTGCAGGGAAATCCTCGTGGTGTGAAAGTGAAAGGTGTCGACCACCTCCTTTAAAAACCCTCCAGGGAGGCTTCTTACTAACTTCGCCCCTGGAGACAAGCAAAAAAGGTAAATGAAAACTTACTCGCTGTTGAATAACGTTGACCAGAAGTGCATGAGGCGTTATTTCTTAAAGGGAAACGAGACACAAGCTGGTGTACAAACAAATGCGTCAGCCCAGCCCCACCAGACACTAATGGAAGAAACAAATTATCCCTACGCATAGGTTCCCATTGAGACCCCCCCCCCCCCCCCCACAAAAGTTGCAAGAACTCTATCGCGCACAATTAAGTACTTGCAGCACATATGCAAGCTTTGCGACAAGGAAGACATTACAAACAATTTAAACATGGTCGAAACTCAGTCCAAACACAGACGACCACCAAAAAATGTGTCACAAGAAAGCTTCACGTTCAGCCATCGTGGTCGCTAAGCGGAAGGTTGCACAATTTTTATTCATTTACTACGGATGGGAAATACAGCAGCTGGAATCTGTTGACTCCTCAGAAAGCTAAAAAATGTTAAGTAAATTATTCAAAGAGTATGAATGGTCATAGGACTTGCGTTTTTTATGGCGCTATTTTCCCAAAAGGAATCTAAGGAATGGAAAGATAAAAAAAGGAAGTGATGGGATGCAAGCGGCTTCATGCACTACAGGATGCCGTATAGACCAGTCTCAACCATAAAGTTCAACAGGGTAAAGAGGACCATGCGTCCACCGATGAATATCCCTGCGCACTGATTTTCACCCTTTTCACTGCCTCCTGTCAGGTTTGTGGACAATAATAAATAGAAGCAGAAACTTGGTGAACGAGACTAGGTTTTATAATTGCCGAAACCTCAAACAAAATCACAAAACGGAAAAGAAAAAACTAAACAACAATGGTGAGCTGCGGCAGCGTGGTATATGAAACGGTGATTAGTTCAAACGGGCGGAAAATCACAGTTGGGGAACGAATGAACAAGACACAGTGCATGGTGCTTACCGGCACAGGTCCCTGGCAGCGTTTAAATGTCCAGGTAACGTGTCGAGGCCATGGTGACAGAGTGCGCTCCCTGCTCCCGTTGCACGTCGTGGCAATCGCGGCTGTCTTGGGGTGTCGCTGGCTCACCGACGCACGGCTACCCGACTTCCTTGCGGAGGAGAAATTCTGGAGACTGCGGCTCTGGAGGAGCTCTTTGGAAATCGCACGGGTCCGGTCACAAGGGGAATGGGCACGAGCCGGGACACCGTTCCGGACCCCTCGTGGCTCGCGGGGACTATCGACGCGACCTGGCGGAACGAGGACGTCAGCCTGGGATCCGACCACGACATCATGAGCGTGACGATCAGAGGGCCCAAATTCAGAACGGAACTCGGCAAGGCGAGGATCACCGACTGGCACCACATGCACAAGTGAGAGGCAGAAGCGGCTGACGCTTCCACCGAGGCCTAGGAGAGTAGTCGAAGACCGTACGCGGAGTGGGCAAGAGAACGGAAGGCCGCGCTCGATAAGTTCACGCAGGCCATCGTCGCGACGGCAAGCACACCGTTCGTCGACGCCAAGCTCGCACACATGTGGGCGGCTCGACACTCCCTGACGGGGAGGTAGAAACGACAGAGAAGGAACACAAAGCTATCCAAGCGCATAACCTCGCTGACCAAGCAGATCTTCGGGTAGGCCGCCAAGCTGTTCCGGGAGAACTGGATGAGAACATGCGACGGACTGCAGGGCACGCTGTCCGCGCGCAAGGCCTGGTGCCTTTTGCGACTCCTGGTTGACCCTTGAACGGTAGGGTGGCCACGAACCGAAACCTCACCAAGGTCCTCAACGCCTACGGCGGGGAAGGCAAGAGACTCATCTAAGACCTGAAGGCGAAGTATCTCAAGATGGAGCACGGGCTGTTCCCGCGGCCAGAGGAATACGGGGCACCGGAAAATCCGGAGCTGGACGAGCCCTGTACCACCACGAAACTACAGACGGCAATTGACGAGAGTAAGAGCGCACCCTGCAAGGCCGCCATTAACTACTGACTCCTGAACAACATCAGTGACGCGGCAGTGGCCGAGCTCCTGAACCACATCAACCTGGCCGGAGAACCCTCGGAACTGCCCGCGGAGAGGAAGGAAGCACAAGTGAGGTTTATTCCCAAGCCGGGCGAACCACTGACAATCGAGAACATGCCCCGATGTCGCTCCCGTCCTGCGGTGGCAAGGTCGTGGAATGCATGGTTCTCCGGAGGCTTCAGGGGTTACCGGACGAGACGAACCAGATGCCGACTCCTATGTAGGGGTTCCGCCAGCACCTGCGCACCCAAGACGACCTCCTCCAGCTAAACGTACTGGTGTTCAAGAAGGCCACGAGACACCCGCCCCGCGGGATACTTGCGTTGGACTTGAAAGGGGCTCTTCGACAACGTGTTTCACGGAAGCGGGCTCGAAAACCTCCGCAAGACGGTCTGCGGCCGCAGGACTTGCGGCTACCTCGAGAACTTTCTGACCAAGCGCACGGCGACTATAAGGATAGGAGAGGAACGGTCGGACCCGATCGAGCTCCAAGATAGGGGCACTGGCCCTCCTGCCCCTGCCTGTCGAAGGCGTGGACCACGCGTTATACGCCGACGACATTACGGTGAGGACGTCCCGAGCGGGTTCCAACGCCTGGGTGGAGGAAGCCTTGCAGAGGGCGGTGTCGACCGTCCACGATTACGCGAAACGGAGTTTTTGATGGTGCAGCCAGGTAGGCCCAAGAAGGAACCGCCGCCGGACGTGGTCCTCACGATCGACGGCATGAAGATCGAGCCCACGCAGCAGGTCCGCATCCTGGGCTTGTTGCTGCGTGACGACGGCAAAGCCACCATGGCCACACACAAGATCAAGACCTGCCTCCGAACAGATCTCGAGCATGCTGAGGAGAGTCAGCCAACAGGAACTGAGGAAATCAAGGAAGACGACATCCTGAAGTTGGTAGCAGGCGTCCATTGTGTCCGGCATCACTTACACCGCCACGTACCTCCAGCTTGGTCGACCACAAAAAAAACTTTTGAATAGCAGGTATGTGTAAGCTTTTAGTTTCTCCGGGCAGCGTCACCAGAAAACTCAGCCGAGCCGAGCGCACGTGATCGCCAGGCATTGTCCAGGCTTGCGCGTGGGCTCAAGCTCGGCAAAAAGGAAACTAAGAAAAATTTCAGAAGAACCCGTGAGCATGCGCTTCGTTAGGAGCGTCCGGCGTTGGCCGGCTCGACCTTTCCAAACTCTGCCCAGCATTCGAAGCGTGATCTTTCCGGTGCTATTCTTACTCGCCAGTTCACGTGCCTCCGCGCCCCAAGTGAGGTGCACAGACCCCGAGTTGGCGGAACCATTTTCCCCGGGTTCTAGTGCATGCTAACGCGGTCCACTTTAGGAGAGTTGTTAAAATCTGCGGACAAATCGATCCGGGCATTGCAGTCATGGAGAACTTTCGCGGGAATTTCGCAAATCCAAGTTAGGTGCAACAGCCGGGTCTTTGACGAAGGAAGAGGGGCCACTAGCTCTGCTGTTTCTCCAGCCCTGCACCACTAGTACCAGCTGCGCCAACTTTTTTATTCGATTGTTTGTTCTATGAGGTGCAGATATATGCCGCGCGTATCTGTGTAGTGGTGAATAACCTCCACTACAGCATCGATGCATCGAAAATCACTAGCTTGTCGACATCCTATAGGCATGCAAGCGCGTTTGACGGCTAACATATCCGTGCACTGTTCAGTAAATCATGTATGTTTTGTTTGCCCCTTTTTTTCGCATTGGCATTTGTTTTAATTGAATGATTTGCAACGTTGCACTTCTATGATGTGCGGTACCACTCATATGGCTTTCTGAACAAAAAGCTGTCGGTAGCTGTTGCACTGCCGCTCGGAATCGTAAAGAGCGAATCGTAAAAAATTGCAAGAACGAATCGTAAAAAATGCCTAGAGTAGCATACACAGCATACACGCTGAATGTGCATACACGTGGGTTGGGCAGTTTTTAAAACAAAATCACTACTAGCCCGCACTGACAGTGCGAATGGTCGATATGAGGAGCAACAGTTAAGGACCCAATTATAAGGACGCGTAATACTTACGCACTTCCGCATCCACGTCAACATGCGTAATTGTACGCGATAGCCCGCACCCTGCCGGCTAGGGCAACCGTCGTAACTTGGTAGGTGCCGAAACCACAATGGCTGCCATACAGCATAGGCCTAACGCCAATGTACCACTTCAAAGTAAGCTTGCCTTCACGATTTATTGCTATTAAATTGGATCCGAACGAAGAAGAATAAAACCAGCTCAGATTTTATTATATGACTATCCATTTTTAATCTGCGAACAAACGTGCAGGGAATACACCAAGCCACGTTCCCGCTACCCACGGTCACGGAGCAAGAATAATTCTTACTCCGTGCCCACGGTAGCCATCAAACCCCACTGCGTCGCGCACGCGGAACTGTTTTCCGCGAGCGGTGCGCACAGGCGCAGTGCACGGATATCTGGTTTGCACATACTTCGGGGCAACAAATATGCCTTGGAAGCAGCATCGCAGACTATTGTAACGTCGCTCCTTTACAGGTTCCTTACAAATTGTAGCCATATCGCTATAGGCGAAATTAACAAAATTGAAGCCGTTCAAAAGAAAGCCATCCGATTCATCTGTCGCAGGTATGACTAATTTTTCACTAACCACAGCCCTCGTATCTCTAGAGCTAACCACCTTAACTGCCCGTCGTGAAATAGAATCATTAAATTTTTTTTAACCCCATCATTCACTGTTCATATCGCCTGCCATCTAACACATATGTCACATAGGCAACACCACTCAGACCAGAAGCAATCACACCCTTAACGTTTCCCCGTATCATCCCCGCACAGACACGTTCAAATGTAGCTTTTTTCCGCGAACAATTGAGCGTTGGAATTCGTTGCCTGGCCACGTGCGCTCTCTAGACTTGCGTGCATTTCCTTCTAAAATACAACTATTGTAAGCTACGCACATGTACCGCTTTGTTTCCTCTCCCCCTTTGTACGAGTGCACTTTTGTACTTGGATGTGTACATTAGGTCGATCTAATGTAACCCTTTACCATGCCGCTAAAGCTGTATACTTCCTTCTATGTTGCGTTTCGAACACCTGGTTGCGTCGTTACCGGTGTTTTCTTTCTTTCTTTTTGCTTTTGTTTCATTGTTGAACTTGTTCGATGCATGGTTTTGTGCGATGTACCCACTCATGCTATAGCCCCAAGAGGGGCTGCAGTATGTAAAAATAAATAAATAAATAAAATAATACTTGCTCTCAAGGAGTAACAATTCATCGTAGTCATACTATTCTGCGCGTTCACAATTCCTCGTAAGAGCAAATAACGCTATTTTTTATTTATAGCCAGGCGGTATTCCTTCTCAGAACGAGATATAAAGATTGCATACCAGCCTTCAATTTCGCTTTCCACAATTATTTTTCTCTCCGGTTTGCCGCGCAAGTTTCCACATTTTTGAGAACTGCGATTTTTGTAAAAGAATGTAATGAGGGCTGGATGACCACTGCGCAACGTTTTAAGTTGTATACTCTCAAGCAAAATTAGGGGCTTGAGATTGATGCCTAAAGCAGATAATATTTGTATCGTATATGCACAAATCGTGAACAGGTGTAAACAGTCACGCTGGAGAAGTTGCTTCACTAACCCCCCTTGACCACAAGAAACAACTAAAGGTCATATGGCATGCTTGTTTAGAAGCTTTCGAAGGAAATAAATTACATTCCAAAGGAATGTTTCGTGTAAAATACCGCTGTTGGCCCTATTGTATGCGAAATAACATGTTATCATGGCCTATATCTTTTGGGTAAAAGAAGTGGTGCTCAATCAAAGGGTTATAGTAAATTAAAAAAAGAAAAAACTCTAAATGATATATAGATTTTTTTATTAGGGAAAAACTCCGCACAAATTAAGCGACTCGCTGCAATTATGCAAGCCGGGCGACAGGTGTTGCAGAGCCCTTGGCAAACCATTTAAACTCTTCAATTCTTCACGGAAACCCGGTGAAATCAGCGAGAGCCTTTACAATGCTGCGTACGCTAACACGCTGGCCAGCGGTCAAGCGGTCAGCTCGCTTAGGAGGGAGGCTAATCAATGGGCTTGTTTTTGAAGGCACACTTCATCATGAATGGTGGCAAGGGGCCATGGTGTGAGGCTGGCGCACATCACGGCAACATTTGTGGAAAAAGCAGAGAATTATTTCGCCATCCCTAATACGACTTGAAGGCGGCAATCTGAGTGGCAATGCACAGACATCCACGTGATTTACTTTGCTTGACAGTATGTTTCTTTCACATTCCGTAATGACGTACAACGAGGCGCGTATACCTGCGTGGACATGTCGGGAAAACATTGCCGCACTTGTACATGCGCACTCCCTCTAGTGCAGGGGTCTCAAACACGCGGCCCGCGAGCCGCATGCGGCCCGCGGACCCTTCTACTGCTGGCCGCGGCACTCTCATGAGTGACTTGGTTCATTTATTTTTGTTTTTTAAGCAAATGCGTGAGTGCGCGCCCTGCTTGTGTAGCCAAAGACGCAGATGGCCAGAGACTGCTCGAAAAAGCTTGGATATGGCTTGTGACTCGGAAGCCGAGGTAAGTACCTTATTACCACCAGTATATTAGAGCCCACCAGAGCATACCAAGCCACAACGAAAATTTGTATCCAGGAAAATAACATTAACCGTTCCCGGCATTCAGAGCAAAGCTAAGTTGCCTCTGCGTGCTCTGCAATTCTTTTCATGGGAGCACATTGCTACTACCTACCAAAATTACACTCACATTTTCACGGATGGATCAGTGATGGATACGTTATCTGCCATCGGAATATGGATCCCATCAACAGGCACAAAAATTACCGCTAAACTAGGTCACAAAACTCGTTGATGGTTACTGAACTCACCGCCCTGCGTGCTGCATTGCAACACTTTTTAACTGCTCCAGTTCAGGCATGGGCAATCTTTACCGACTCTCGAGCAGCCCTTCAGCACCTCATGGTCCTGGCCACAAGAGCAGCTTGCTCAAGAAATGAATGGCCTACACACGCAGGCAATAAACAACCACCACGTCGTTGTTATGCAATGGCTTCCATCTCACTGCGGTGTGGCTGGCAACGACGAAGCCGACAGAGCTGCTGTATCAGCGCATTTCAGACCAATTATTACTCCAGTGCCTTTCACAAGGCCTGACGGCTTGGCAAGCGATGGCGACTCTGTCGTCATCGCTTGCCAAGAGTTCTCAGCGATTGCTGTAGACCGACCCAAATAAGACCTACGATCCGTTGCGCACAATACACCGAGAGTGTCGATTTTTGGATGCCAAGCGGTCTGTGCAAGTGAGATGAAGCTGTCCTGCATCGAATACGACTGAATGTAGATTACACTAAGCATTTCCTTTTTAAACTACGTCGAGTTTCCTCACCTCTGTGCCCTTCCTGTACAGTTCGCGAGGACCTGAAACACGTTCTCTGCGCATGTCCTCGCTACAAACTTGAGCGTACCACGGAACAGCTTTCTCAGGGCCGGCCCGCGTCCGCCCAGATCTCTTCGAGTCACCTCCTTGGGCCCTGGCTTACAACCGGCATGACAAGTCGCGCAACAAAAGTGCTCTTAACGTTCCTTCCGGAGCACTGAACTTGTGAGTGATCTATGAAGTCTCAGACAAATGATTATATCGCCTGAATGTGTGTGTGCTTTTTGTGTGTGTCCGTGTGTTTGAGTATTCATGTGTACGTGAGAGTTTTCATATATTTTCATCACACCTTCACCCCCATTTGGTGTACCAAGTCGGGCGCCCAGCCTGGCTGATTTCACTTGCCCATTAAAGATGTTCTCTCTCTCTTCGTCGTTCACGGATTTGCGTTACAGAGTGGAAACCCCGCTTTTCCGGAGGCCCCTCTATTCGGGCGCCGTTAAGTTGACTGCACAATGGTCGCGAGCAAGTGAGATTTGTGAATCGAGCACTCTACAGTGCGCACAGGGCTGGGCGAGCACAGGCCGCGGACAAACTCCCCACGTCGTTTTATGACCCGGCAAACGGGGCTGTATGCCCCGTTATGCCGCTAATGAGAAGACGGCGCCTTCACCGGAGTTTTCCAGGCTTCCGTGAAAGCGCGAAAGTTTCCGGGCGTTGTGTGGTGTTTGCGGATATTTGCTTTCCTGTTTGTCTTCATGTCAAACACTTTTACTTCGCTGCAGATGTGGCGAAAAGGGCGTAGCCACACGTCGGATTCTGGGTTCGGGGCTCCAAAATGCGCCCACGTGCGTTTAGGGGCGGATCGCAGCGTTATTATGGCCTGGGAGAGAGCGAAATCGCACTGCAGAGGAAAAGAAAGACTGCACATTGCACGTAAAAACTGTGTAGTTCCAGACATCAAACGCCGCATACGGAGACTCAAAACTAAGTGCCTATCCTCCGACTCGCAACCTGTTGACAGCACTGTGAAAGGTATCACCCCAAGTCAATCATGATAGGGCGCACAACATAAACGTGCTTCTACGCGCCTGTCGCCTCCGTAAATGTGGCAGGTGTCTTTTTGCCCTTTTGTTTTTTTTTTTTTGGAAGACCTGCAAAACGACGAAGGTTTCTGCTGTGGAAAGTCTAACGGGCCACAATGTCGTTGTCCAAGCAGTCTGCAAAACGCAAGGTCGAAGACGAGAAGAGGTGCCTTCAGGAGCGATGGGAACTTTCTTATTTCTGCACGGAATCAAGGAGACAAGGGGTTGGGCTTAGTCTGACACAAGACTGTTTCTGTGCCGTAGGAGTACAATGTTCGACGCCACTTCATGTCTTGCCATCAGGAGAAGTATGGTGCTCTTACTGGCAACGTTCACGAACACACCGTGACTCAACTGAAGGCGGCTTTGGGAAAGCAGCAAAACCTGTTCAAAAAAGCAGCCCCAGCAAGCGACGAAACGGTTAGGGCAAGCTTCGTCATTTCTGAACTTATCGCCAAATCATCAAAGCCCTTCACTGAAGGCCTGTTCGTGAAGCAGTGCCTGCTCGGAGCCATTGATGCTACCTGTCCCAGCATGAAAAAGTCATTCGAGAAAATAAGCCTCTCCCCAAACACAGTCACCCAGAAAATAAGGAGATCATTGGAGACATCGAAAAAGGATTAATCAAACGATGCCATGAGTTTGAAGCATTCTCTATTGCAGTTGATGAAAGCGCTGACATCACAGACTAACGCACAATGTGCTATTTTTGTAAGGTGTGTCGACAAAAACCTGAATGTCACTGAGGAACTCCTGCACTTAATCCCAATGAAAGGCACGACAACAGGGGCGGATATTCTTTCTGTTCTCGATAGAGTGGTCAAACACGCTGGACTACCTTGGGAAAAGTTGGTTTGTTTGCCTACAGACGGTGCGCCATCAATGGTGGGATGCAAGAGTGGGCTTGTTGGTCGATTGCGGACGAAACTCGCTGCACTCGTAATCACCAATCAATTTGCCGCGGTTCACTGCATTTTGCACCAAGAAGCAATGTGCGACAAGTCTCTGCAAATGAAGAGCGTCATGAAAATCGTGCTGAGCGCAGTGAACTTCATCCGTTCAAGAGTTCTTAACCACCGCCAATTTCGTATCTCTTTTAGAAGCGGTTGGCAGCGAATATGGTGAAATTTTGTACCATACAAGGTGCGATGGCTGAGTCGTGGAAGAGTGCTGAAACGATTTTTTGATCTCCGAGAGGAAATTGACGCCTTCATGAAGAGCAACAACAGGGTCATTGTTGAGCTGTCAGACGAAACGTGGCTTCTCTCCCTTGCGTTCCTCACTGATATCACTGATCATTTGAGCTGCCTCAACGTTAAACTTCAGGGAAAAACAAACTGATCACAAAAATGCATGACGACATTCAGGCCTTTCAATTCCAATTGTAGCTTTGGGAGAGACACATGATAATTCAGATATTTGATCATTTTCTAACCATAAAGTCGCTGGAGAACATGGATAAACAATCCTGTGATAGCTTCGCTGACCTCCTCCATGATCTCCACAGAGAATTCGAGGGACGCTTCCAAAACAGCACCAGCCTCGCCGATGAATTCGGAATTTTTTCGTTGCCGTTTTCGGTGCCGGTGGATGACGCAGCGCCCGAGCTACAGATGGAACTTCTTGAGCTGCAGGCTAACACCCCGTTGAAGCAGACATTTCAGGACGTGGCTGTACTAGACTTCTCCAGGTTTCTTGACGACGCAAGCTTTCCCAGGCGCTACGTCAACCGACTGTCAGGATCATTGCCATGTTCAGAAGCACCTACTTGTGCGAACACCTGTTTTCCTTGTTAAAGGTGAACAAGTCAGCTCTCCGGTCAAGGATGTCTGATGAGAACCTGCGATCGACCATGAGGTTCATTTCCGCTCAAGAAGTTCATGCGGACACTTCTTCTCTAGTCGCAGCCAAGCGTTGCCAGGCATCAAGATAGCATGTTTAGAACAATAGCAGCTATATTGTTCTTCTCAAGGAATAAAGTTTTGTCACGTTTCCTAAATGATACTCGGAATACTTTTCTCGTCTCTTACTATCAATAACGTTTCATTCTAGTAAGATACTCAGACGCAACTGCCTTCAATCCTTTTTTTTTTGCGAGGCACCCAATGCGGTCACCATGTGTGGAAGCGTAATTGTGGAACAAATTTTTGATATTTCAAAACCGGCGTCCTCATTTTAGTCGTCCTGTAGATCGGCATCGATATGTGTCTCAAATTCTGACACCCAATTCCATTCAGGAATTTATTTGATTGATTATAGGTTTTAACGCGCCCACGCAACGCAGGCGATGAGGCTCGGCGCAGTGCAGGTCTCCGGATTGATTTCGACCACCTGGGGATCTTTACCGTGTGCCGAAATCTCGTACGCACGGGCGTTTTTGCTTTTCGCCTCCATCAGAAAAGCGGCCGCCGGGGCCCGGAATCGAACCCGCGTTCTCGTGCTCCATTCAGGAATGACCAAGTATATGTGCAACATGTGGGAAAGACCTACTTGTTTCTTTCAAATGGCAGCGTTGTCTCACATTTTGTTACCTCCCCCACCCCCCTTCGCTTCAACCTTCTTGACTATCCTGGCCCTTGGACGAAGTTGGACAAAATTCGTGTCTGCGGCCCGCTAGCTCATGTGAGTTTGAGACCCCTGCTCTAGTGGGTATAATTCCCGTCTAGCGCCGCCATATTTTTCCTCTTCTTCCGGCGTGACTATTGCCCCGGCCACCGTTATAACCACATATGAGCGATAGTGCTTAATTTTTATCCACTTTTTCCCACTTTATTGACCTATACTAATGTATTTTATTAATCGAGAATCAGGAGTTAAGACTTAATCGGCTTAATTTTCATATATAGCTAAGTCATCCCTAATATTCCGCCTTGACTCACTGGAGGAGTCCACAGGCGGCAGTAGTCTTTAAAATGCGTGGCGTTCCATTTCCCGCACTTTTTACTACAGGCACCGGATACTGAAGTTTGCCCGCGACTGCAGCGCCGCTTCTCGCTGCCGCTTAGCAACTTTGGGACGGCGGATGTCGCGGCCTTCCGTTCAGCGCACGTGAAAACACGCGCGCTGCGTGCGGTTCGACGCTGTGTGACGTACGTTTTTTTTAAGAAACAGAGTTATAATGGCAAGTTACAGTGTCCGAAAGAATCGAAATGCTGCACGAAAGAATTTGTGGCAGCGCCGCTACTGCTGCGTGAGAAACTGCCACAATCGCTACTGCGCTACGAATAGCTGCGCTACGAACTTCTGCGCTACGAATAGACGCGAATGTCCGTAAAACTAAGTGTTAGCTTTCAGTGTTTTATACACATCGCAGACTGTGCTATTTGGGAATCGCATGCCATAGTTTTCGCGTAACACAATGTATTCAGGCTTGCGCCACTATTGTTTCATCAGCAGCAACGTTTTTAAAGGCATCCACGCCACCTATTGGATGCCAAAAGGCGGCGCAAGAATATGCTCCCAGCACTTCGCGAGCGTTGCCAAAAGCAATGTCAAGACTAATACCGCCTACTGCCTTACTTTCTTCTCGGAAGAGCACAGAGTTCGGCCTCGCATTCCAAACGAGAGCGTGGCAAGATATCTAAGAAAGGTTGCATTCATACGTGTTATTTGACCCGTTTAATACGTTTTGCACACGCTGAAAGTTGAGGGTATTATTTTTTAACCAGTGGAGGGAGAGCAGGAGGAAATGCGGTTATGGAGAATTCTCAATGGCCTTAAGAAATTGTATCACAGTCAGCCGCTAAGACGCCTTTAACGTTACTCAGAAGACAGAAGTTGGAACTAAACGTAATCTAAACGTAAAGAACCCGAAGCTCGATACGCTGCATCATAAGATTTCACATTGTATGGAACTGGGTTTTGGTTACTTTAATCATCAGCTAATAACGTTAAGAATGCGTTGTAATTAGTGCCAACACCAACCGAGCTGAAGAAGGGCCCCATAAAAAATAACTGTAGTGTAGTTGCGCGAACAGAGAAAACAACAACACAAACACGCCTTTATCGTGGAGCGCCATTGTATACACTGGAGTCGCTTTATTGGGCCGTGATACACGAAAAAATTGGTACTGACCTGGAGAGAAGCGCTGTAGAGACGCTTCCCTTGCTGAGAATATTACTTCGCAGCGATGTCGGTCCCGTCAATTTCTTTCACGGCGTACGCGTGCCCAGCAACCTACAGCGTACAGTTTCGGCCCCGCGTGCGCCAGTAGCCCAGCCCCGTAATTGTCCGGAAACCGCACAGAAGCACTTAAGACTAAGGGAAACTATTCGCCGGAACAGTTTTCGACCACAAGTACCTTTCAAAAACACCTGCAGAATCGGAAAAACAAACAACCGATAGGTGTCGAACTTATGAACGCGCGGCCGCCGTCTGGCTCTCACCGACCGAAAGTTTGCTCAAGCTTCCGCGGGGCGGCGCTGGGTGTACTTATTCGTCGCGCCTTCTGAGTAGTGACCGGTCCCTATACGACGAGTGTGAACACCAACGACGTTCCAGGTGAAAGATGAGGCTTACAGGGATTTCACCTTACAACTCGTTGTTAGATCGGCCGCGCTATAAGCCAGAGAGAGAGAGAGAGATAGGGTTTTAAGCAACGCGATTGTGCAAGCGGTACCCTAGTCCAGGAATCCATGTGTTGCAATAATCGTCTCAGCCCTAATCACAGGAAGGGCCTGGTCCTCCAGCCAACAGCTTGTGCACAGTGTCTCGTGCAGCTTAGGAAAGTAACTGGTCGAGATACGGGAGAGGTAGGGCTGGGTTGTGTACACATTGCAGAACTATATGTCAGAGGGTACCTAGTCAGAAACAAAAATTAATCCATTCGTTCTGGGAAGTCTAACGGTCGTGTTTATAATTACTGGAGGGCAGCTTCCCGATTTTTGCTTATGGTGGGGCGTGGGAAGGAAAAAGTTTGTCTGATGGTCTGGTAAAATTTGATAAAGTCTCGAATGTAGAGAAGTCGTGGAGGGTTGCGGTGATCTGAGGGGCTCGGTGGGTCAGATAGCCAGCCTATTGTTGACAAAGTAGTTGCCCGCTACCCAGAAGTGCGCAGGAGCTTGCATGATTAACTCTAAACGGGTAAGATGGTAGCGTTGAAGAATTCGGGCTGTCGTTGGGGCCACCCTCCCCGGCAGCTAACTTTGGCAGGCCGTTTGGGTATCTGTGTATGACTGCTCGGGGATTAAGGGAGAGGCTAACCCAATGACGAGGTCTTCAGTGTTCGGGGGAGGGGCGGATGGGCGCGCACACAATTAAATTTTCTTCGCGAGGCAGTTACTACAACAATGGTTATGTTGCCAGCGTAGCAAGCCACATCTCTACAAGGCACGTCAGAGCGATTGCCGCATATGCGTTGGTGGGCCTGGCGGCGGGTGGTCCTACACTTCGGATGAATGTCACGATTCATTTTCTTGGGGACCCTTCTCACGGGAAAGTATATTTAAGCCACTTAGTCCGAGAAAACAGCGAGGTGCGTTTGCTCGGCGAAGTCCCTGGATGTTTCGGAGGGCAAGCGACCTAATTTTGCTGTGTGCTGACGCAGGAAGAGAGTTAAGATGGAGAAGGAGGCGCCGACATAGAGGCGTTGAATAAGCTCTTTAATGGTATTCTGAAGAAGCATGTGGAGAAGCTTGGTTGTGGAGGTACTCAACTGAATATTGAAGGCTTGAGAAAGGGCTTTGCGAATAAGCCGGTTCTGAGACTGAATGTTGGATTTGATGAAGTGAATATATGGAGTGACATACGTGAAGCAGCCATCAGAGCCACTTTACTCCCCTCCAACAAGCGGGTGCTCCAGCAAGCGGACATACCGTTTAGTATTGACGCTAATGATAAGTGTGCAAGTTCACACGGTATGCTTTGACATACATGGGGGAAAGTGGCATGTCAAAAGGGTAAGGTGTTAGTCAGGCATGCTTGTTCTTGCATGATCCTAAAAGGAATAACCACTCAATTATAGTAGGGTAACCGTAACAGGGAAACGCGTAGCACTATCAAAGGCATGGGGACACCTGTGGCGCAGCACTCGGTAACATATACCACTTTTCGTGACATTTTGGGGATACCCGTCACGTACGAGTTGACCATTGCGAACCTCCACACTTACGCACGGTGGCCCGCCGCCGAAACGGCACACCTGTACCATGTTTTGGAGCAAGAACACTGTTTCGGCACACAGCTTATCCAGGCACGTCAAATCGTGTAACATGTAAAAATGCCGCGCTTGTAGAAATAGTAACCTTTTGTATTTATGTGGTTATTACCGTAACCTGTAAAGGGCAACCCCTCAGGGCAGCTGCGCATTTCAGCGTCAGCTGAAGAAATTATGATTCGAACTAATGGTTTCTTAAACTTTAGAAGCTGATGCACTGAATCGTTTAAATATCTGATCTACTGGGATTGACAGGCATAGGATGTTTGGTTAACGATTTACCCAGCCACGGCCAATCTCCCTGTGTGCTGTGTTGCTCTATGTATGTATGTATGTATGTATGTATGTATGTATGTATGTATGTATGTATGTATGTATGTATGTATGTATGTATGTATGTATGTATGTATGTATGTATGTATGTATGTTGCATGTACAGTGCGCGTCAGGCTTGTCTAGGGCAAGCGAGCGCGCGGCTTCGGTGCATGCTGGCGACATCTGCTGATAGCGGCTGGGTTGGAGATAGCATGCCGTTGAGCTTGCGCGCATCTCGTACAGGCTCGGGCCGGTCGTCGTTTAGATGAACAACTCAAATTTGCAGGCGCCACCTTCCGCGCGGTGTGCTTCCGTTCTGCAGTGCCAGCCGTAAGTGATGACACGGGAGCTAAGCGCGTAATTTGACAAGATGCATTATCAGCGCAGACAGTTACGTAATCGCTCAAAAGGTTCGACCGAAAGCGCTGCAGTTCACTCTTGTTGCGTGATGTTCGTTTGCATCGCGTGATATTCTGAAGGTTAGGGCGGGTCGTTTTGTGCGATTACGTAACTGCCTGCGGCGATATTGCACCCTGTCGACGCGTCTATCTAGCCTGTTACCGCTCATTGCCGACGCTGTGGAAAACAAGCGCCCCTCGTGGGTGGTGGCGCTTGCATAATACAGTGGCCCATGCAAAGCAACAACCGGCCAGACCCTGTTCGAGAACCGCGCATGCGCAATGGCAAGCTACCTCCAACCCAGCTGCTATCAGTAGGTGTCGCCAGCATGCTGCGGAACCGTGCGCTCGTTTGCCCTAGACAAGCCTGACGCGCACTGTATGTATGCAGGCATGTATTTATGTATGTACGTATGCATGCATGCATGTATGTATGTATGTATGTATGTATGTATGTATGTATGTATGTATGTATGTATGTATGTATGTATGTATGTATGTATGTATGTATGTATGTATGTGCAGTAGAACTCCGCTTATACGTCCCCCGGACTTACTATGACCCGCTTCTTACGACTGATAACTGCGGTCCCAGCAAACTCCCCATAGAAGCAATGCATTAAAAACGCCGATGTGATACAACGCTCGGGTGCACGCTGTCGCTTTGTACGACGGACCATAGCGTGCATAAACCGTCACTTTTCCCATATTTTCTACCGCTTCGCCGCCTCATTCTGACCTTTACACTTAACCCCCGCTTGACACTGCTTGATGTGCAAAAGATCTGCAGGCGGGCCGGCCGACCTACTGAACAGACCCAAGGAAGCAGGCCGGTAGTCGTGAGCGGGAGTCAACCTGCGACTGCCCCGCGCGGCAGCAGTGGCAATAGTACGTCAACGCTCCAACCGCGAGAAGTCGAAGTTCAGGTGGCAGGCGGGTCGTGAATTTGGAGCTTCCGTCGAGCCGCCGACGAACGCGAAAACACATACGACTCAACCCCACGGTGATGACAGAAGAGCCGCTTTCCCCGCACACTCGATTCAATTTTTTTTTTCTTTCGCGACGCTCTTTCTCCATATATCTCTGCTCTCTGCTTATCAGTGTCTTTCAAACCCGCGGTGTTACTCCACTGTTTTCTTTGCTAGAGTGCCTCAATTCACGCGCGTCCTCCGGAAGGGTGGAGACACCTACCCGTCGGCACCGCCATTGTGAGCCCTCGCTGGACCGCTCCAGCAAGTCAATGTAGCAAGACCCACGCTATAATTTCAGCTAAAGGGATTCAACTAAATGTTCGCAAATTACGCGAGAACGCGTACAATATAGCAGTTTAAATAAGTTCTTAGCCACCTGTAGCGTAAAACATCTTCAAGGCCGGCTTTACCCCCCCACCCCGGTGGTACGACACCCCGATCATACGGTGCTTCTCGCGGTCCCTTTAAAGTTGTACTATCGGGTCTGCACTGTATGTATGTATGTATGTATGTATGTATGTTATGTATGTATGTATGTATGCATGTATGTATGCATGTATGTATGATAGTATGTATGTATGTATGTATGTATGTATGTAATGTATGTATGTATGTATGTATGTATGTAGTGTAACCCGCCGCGGTGGCTCAGTGGCTAAGGCGTTGCGCTGCTGAGCACAAGGTCGCGGGGTTCGATTCCCGGCCGCGGCGGCCGCTTTTCTGATGGAGGCGAAAAGCAAAAACGCCCGTTTGTACGAGATTTCGGCGCACGTTAAAGATCCCAGGTGGTCAAAATTAATCCGGAGACCTCCACTATTGCGCGCCTCATCGCCTGCGTTGCGTCCGGCGCGTTAAACCCTACAATCAATCATGTATGTATGTATGTATGTATGTATGCATGTATGTATGTATGGGTATATATACAATAGTGGAAAACGCTAACGCCGGCACAGGGTAGGGTCGTCTTCATTACTGGAAAATATAATTTTGGAATACTAGGTAACACAGAAAACAGTGGACATTGCTCGATTGGGGCAGGTTTACAATCAACAGCCTTTCGTTAATCCGTCCGATGCCCAATCAAGGATGGCTGTAGGAGTGACTTATTTCCCTTCCATTTTCCTGTGTACTTAAAAGTGCATGCACTGCTTCTTGCGTTTTAATGTGGTAGCCAGCGCACCTCCGAGAACTTCGGTAACTATTACAACTTCTTTATGTAATTTATAAATTGGTTGCTGCCGGTGGAGTGAAACGATGGTTCCCTTCACCCCTAACTTGTCAAGCCCCGCTGGCTACCACCACGGAAAAACCAACATTGGTCTGCAAATTCCGCGCTCTGCAAAACCGCTACGTTGCTTCCATATTTGCGAAAATTGCAAGACCAAAAAATTAATATTATGACATTTAGCTCTACGTTTTACGTAATGAGGCACTGAAATCGCCACTGGGCATATCTGTCGACGTTAAATGTGAATGCACCATGAACAAAAAATGTGATTTCAACCTAACAGATATTATGTGTTCCTTTTATAGCATTGTTTTAAATAGAGTTTTGACGTGCCAGGGTACAAAGTGAATTTCGTGAAAACAAGGTGAGTTGCTTTTATGTTAAAATGCACGACTTAAAAAGAAACAAAGTCTATTTTGTAATCGCACTTCAACTTCACTTGGAAGAAGAAGTATCATGTAGAAAAAAACCTGTTTAGTTTAGGTTAAACAACTTGGTGAATTCATGACAGAAAGAACATAATTCATACGACTTTTGTATTCCTACGATGCCAAGACTCAGTTATGCGACTAGCACAAAAATTTCAAAACCCGGTAAACCCTTGGCCGAAATAGGCTTCGGCAGGCAGGGGCTGCTGTGTAGGTATTGAAGGAACCTCCTTCATGTGCAAAAGGTTCGCGAGCCTGACCCTGCCTCACGAAGTGACGCAGACACGAAAAAACAGAAATCCTCGGTTTATTCCGGGACAGCAAAAAAAAAAAAAATTACGTGAGTAGAAACAGCCATAGAGTTTCTTAGTAAGTTAAACCCGCGCCGCGGAAGCCATGTCGTCGTGGGTTTATGGGAAAACCCCTCTTTTTGGCTTGGCTTGGCATGACAAATTGAATTCTTAAGCGGTTTTGGGATTTGCTTTCTTCACTATGCTTTAACACGTTTACGAGCTACAAGCAAGCCTAAATCCTCCCTGTTCTGTCCGTGTTCGGTGAAAAGGCAGGCAGTGCGTGATCGTACCCGACGTTGGTCATGCCGCAGTCGAAGGACGTATGACTGAGTGGGTAATATACCCCCGCGAAATTTGTAGCCGACGAAAAGAAGAAACAAAACGTACTTCGACGAAGACAAGATACGGCAGATACGGGCGCTTGTATGCGTCCTACCTTGTCACCGTCCACGACTGTTTAATGCCACGTTTTCTTTTTCTTGTTAAACTAGCTGGTGGTTGTTGCACCGGTTCTCCACGAAGGTAACGTTTTCATAGGCACGATCAAAACAATTTGAAAACTCTTCAAACAACTTATTATTTGAAATATTGGCAAAAGTAATAAAATGAGTGCCTCTAATGAGTTCCCCCCCCCTCAAACATTAACATTCAGCGTACCTACAACCTTGGCCTGCGGATAGCAGGTACAACCGTGCCGGCAAAAAATACGCTTTACTTCCTTTTTCCTTCCGTTTAAAACAGCCTGTTTTTATTTCCACTTACATAATTGCACACTATTCTTCACGTTTTGTGGCACTTTGTTAAAATTTGCGTTAACTAAAACATTACAATCCAACCCTATGATGAAACTAAGGCGAGCACATGATATAATGGCGGTCCCATGACGACAGAGACGGCCTTGATGTGAGCCGCATAGACGTTAGCGCCAGATTCCTCTGTAGTGTATATTGTAAGAAACTCTATTGAAACAGCAGCTCGGAACATATACGGTCATGTAAACAACGCGACAGAAAGAAGGCACTGCGCCGATTGTGCGGGAAAACATTACGGCGCTTTGCTTTACACTCACGACAACGTTCGAGTCCTTGTACCAAGCCACTCCGTGTGCTCCCACCATATGTGCTGGTTATAATATGCTCACTTCAACTGTGAATAAAGTTTCTCTCTTTCTCTCTCTCTCCGAGCTGACCAGGGGTCGCCGGTCTGGTTGTTTGCCCCTTGCTACTCACATCCTGGTTTCTGCTGCCACCGAGCAGTGTTTCGTCGAACTCCCCCTACCACACCTGTGAGAGCAGCCTTTATACCATACGGGGCCGTTGTGCGCATGTTCCGGGTTTGGATACGCACCACATGTGTTACTTGTCCGATCACTGTTATCGTACAAACACGCACAGGGCTCATGACGGCATAGTGGCTGATGTCCGTATCTGTGTTCGTCGCGCGTTCACTGCGCTGTCACCACAAAGCGCACCATCCGTAGTAGCTGCGTCCCTACAGTGTGAAGGTAAATGTGTGTTTTGTAAGCCGCTCAAAACAAATCAACTCCATGATAAGCGCCACAGAATACCCGTATTCCTATTATCCTGCCCTGTTGGTACCTAACACTGCGAGGGCTGAAGTCACCCCAAATAGAATGGGCACCTGCGGGTACGAGCTTTTGTGCGGGTTTGTAACACTGCCTGCGCATTGTGAGTAACGAAACCAAAAAAATCCGGGACGGGTGGAGGGTAATAGTTGAGAAATATACACCTAGAAATAATTAAAGTCTTACTTATTCCAACCTCACAATTTTACAAAATAGACGACGTTTAGGCTTCTGTATGGAAGCCATTTCCAAAAGGAAGATGAGGGACGAAGGGATTCGGTTAGGTTCCTTTAGGATGTGACGTAGGCAACGTGCGTGCTCGTGTAGGAACTTACCGTCATAGCGAATGACTGGGTTAGAGCGCATTCCACGGAGGCATTGAAGGAGAGGACCGGACCACGGAGTCAAGCTGGTTGTATTTCCAGAACGAAGTGACGTCCACACTGCTCATGCCAGGGACGCGCGAGCCTCCCAGCGGGTAACGCGCTGTTGGCGCACGCAATGCTGCTGCCTGCGACTCTGCGGCTTGCCGCTACAATTGTGTGCTCATGGTCTGGAATGTCAGCGATTCGAAGTAAAGCCGAAAGGTCCAGTTCTCTCTTTGATTATCTTGACATTAGCCCAGTTTATTTCTATCTTGAGATGCCGTCTCCATGTCTGACCAGAGCAATAGATAATACGTTTCTTCTTTTAAACGCTGTGCATGTACTGCTGGAGCCTGCTTAAACTGCCTCTCTCCGCTACGTAGATTAAATCGCAGCTTTTCCACGGAAGGTTGTAGCTTGCTGTGGCCTGGAAATGTTTATTTTTTTGGCTTGCCTTTAACTTTGCCAGGGAGTGCCCTTTACTTGTGTGTGGCTTATGGACTACCTTGTACACTGTAGGGGCACATAGCATGCGCCAAGTGCTAGTTACTCCCAGCTCAGTGATACACCCCTATGTGTATGGGACCCTGTCCTTTTCAATGTTTGCTTCACATTGCCTTGGCGTTTGAGCGTAACGACGTGCCAATAAACATAAGACTAATTGTACATCAGACTGTGAATAGCTGTAACTTCGTTATACCTCAATCTTCTTGTTTGGGGTCAAATGCCAGGCCGTCACGCACCAGCGTCAGATTTATTCTATGTCAAGCGGCGAGTACATGCGAAGCACGTCATGTTCGCTGTACGTACCGCTTTGGGTAGTTAGCAGCATAAGACGTCAAAGGTTTATGTTAGGCCTCACATAAAGTCGTCCCATACACCCGTCCCTCCTTTAGGACGGCGGCGGAAACACAAAACGGGAAATACAGAGAATAATTTGAGGGCATTGGGTTAAAGCAGCCTCAGCCTTTTTCAGGGTGTCCCTTTCACAAAATAACGATACCTGGGCAAGACAACATGTGCCTCGTCATGCAGTTTTGAAAAAGACAGGCACTTTTCAGACTCGGGCGATTTGCCACGAATATTGTTGCTGGCAAACCTTGAAAGGATAAGTCTCCCGGTTCACTATGCACAACACTGAAGAATGACCGTCATAAGTCCGGAGCGTTTAGGGACAATTATCTAGAGCCGATATCATTGATAATCAAAACACTCCGCATTGAACTCTGAGTGTTATTGTTGTTTCGCACCTTTGTTCACCTAAATTTCCCCTGGGAGGCTGCTGTAAAATGTCAAAAAAAGACCAGAAAAACAAGGGGAAGAACAGGGCAATGCAAGGTTCTGGGCCTTTGCGGATAGTAAGGCTCATAGCGCCAATGTACCACTATAGAAGTCTTCACCAGATGTAGCCCCTCAGGCGCGGTGCCAAAGTGCGAGAAGCCTGGTGTCAGTGGCAGAGCAGCAGGTCCCAGAACAAACGCGGCAGGCACCTGCCAGAGCTCGTTAGGGTTGAATTTTACTGTTGGCCCTGAGTACAACAGATTAGCTCAAAGCAAGGGCTCTAGGTCCACTGGAACTAGGCAGCTCTCACACGTGCCCAACCTGTGGATAAATTAATGCAGGTATTTGGGTCTTATGTAATGCTGCAGCAGGAAGGGAGTTATAGTGTGCCAAACTGAACTTGTCGGATCATCGCTTTTTCTCGTCCCGTCTCTTCAGCATTACTGGAGGGACACGACGGGAGATGAGGGATGCCCAGGGCGTTGTAGAGCTGCAGGCATTTCAGACGTTTTTTTTTCGAAATGAGCTAGATCCTCCTAACGCTAATTTGAGAGACAAGCTGAAGTTTCTTACCGAACCTAAATGCAACGCCGTCACAGCTATTAAATGATATCTTTTACATGTCAGCTAGGGGAAGCTTATGGCCACAAATAATAAAAAATTGCTCCCTGAATTTGAACAATATTGTGTTGATAAGTATGAATTTAGCTCATATTGAATTGAAACACTCAGTTGATGCGGCATTCTTATGAAAACTTTTTTCAATTGACTATCAAGCGTAGTGCGATTAATTTTTCGTGGGATAGGTACTAAAAATATGCAACAGGGCTTCGAGAACCGTAGGGATACCAGAAGATCTCTGAAACCAAAGGGGGGAATGCGTAGGACACAGAAACAGATGAAGAATTTTTTTAGTCAGAATGAAGTGGTAAAAAATCCCCGCCGGGTGGGATTCGAACCCACGACCTGCAGAATACCGGTCTGGTGCGATGACCACTACGCTACCGGGGAGGCTGTTTCCCCACCACTTTCTTGGGTATTTCTGTTAAAGGGCTGGTGACGAGCTTTCAAAAAAATTTTGTTGGGGGTATTACAGCATGGTTTTCCTGACGCTGAATTCGAAAAACATGTTTATTTTTTGAGTAAATACACCTAAACCATCTTTTTTTGTCAATACAAACGACCCTTGCCCTCGGGCGCGTTGAGAGCCCTGGCTGCCTTTCGCGATTGGCTGGTGGCAGATGACGTCATATTCGGAACTGCCGGCGCTGCGGGGACCGCTCGGCCTGAAGATCTCATTCTGTTACCGTTGAGATACGGGCCAGAAGATCATCTGGTGAATGGAGGGCTCACACAAAGGGCTCACACAATCTTTCCTTAGAATAGGAGAGCCTGAGGGAAGTATAAACGCAACAGGTTCGCTCACGGCGAGCTTTAGAAAGGGGTTCGGTTCTCCCCCGACGACTCATCGCCGACTTATTTCATGGGTGCAGGGAAGTTGCGCAGATATTGGTTCGCCGCTTTCAGTACCAGCGCTAGTCACAATTTCTAGCACAATTTTCAACCCACCATCATCCCCATCCTCGAATGTGGAACTTTGTTTTAACCATTTGGACAGGCGGGAACAAGCTCTGTGTAGCGGCCTGCAATGCGCACAGGCAGCGCGGCCGCCGCCGGTTGCCGCGTCGTGCAGAGGTGCTGGTGCCGGGTCGCTGCTCGGCCGGTCAGCGGAACGTGGCATTGCTGCACATACGCATGTTTAGAATAGGGGAACCGAATTGTGGTCGCCCCCAAAAAGGTAGAGGAACCCAAGCGCAGCACGCTGGTCCCCGACGAGCTTCAGATCGCTTTCCTCAACAGCTCCAGCCGGCTCAGGTTGCACGGATCGCCGCTGCTGTTGAGAACTTTAGGCTTAGCACCAAGTGAGATCGCTGCTATCTCTACAATTGCGAATGACACATTTTTTCACCACACAATCATCCCCTTTCTCGCATGTGGAACCTTATTCCTACTTTGATAGTCATTCTAGCGATCGGTGCTGTGCTCTTTCTTGAGCAAAGCTAACGCCATCCATCGGGCCTCTCGCCGCATCTCGTGCTCGGGCAGGTTTGTTTGCTGCCGTCGACGAGCCTCCGCGACCGGTCGGTGCTCCGCATCGCTATACAAATTCGATCACCTCTTTCGAAATCACCTTGGATGACAATCCCTAGCACAATTTTTCACCAGCACCATCATCCTCTTTGCACGTTTACCTTGGTTTCGTGGCAGCCTTGATTCTGGACAGCAGCGAAGAGCGGTAGCTGCCGCGTCATGTGTGGTGCAAGCTGTTTCGTGCGCCGTACGGGCATGCACGACCGGCGAGTGTGAAACGCAGAAAACGCTTCATGCTTTCAGCTTGATTGATTTCTTCTTAAAATCTAGCTATTCAGCTAAGCTGTCACAGCCAACACGTTGATCGGGAAAACGAGCAAAAAGTTCGGGAAGCCCAGAGCGCTATGGTCCACACAATGTTCTAATTCCCTTATAATAATGGATCATGAACTTAGGGTACATCCGTATTTGTTTGAGCCTGTCGCTTCGTGTATGAAAGCACAGAGCACCCGACGACATGTCCGGCCCCGGCGACTACTCGTGAGGGCAATGTAGTAGCCACGGGCGCTCGGGTAGGAAATCTCTGGTATCTAAAAGTCGCTTTAGGGAATCACGCCGTAGCATTAACGGTTAAAAATTAACGCGGAAGCAACTCTAAAACAATCATGATTAATAAAGTGCAGATTACACGCCTGCTTAATTCGGAACTTCACCCAGAAAACTTGGACATAGAGAAGCGGCGGCGCACGTCCCTGGCCGCCTTCCGAATCTGACGTTACTTCCGGTCGGTGCCTCTCAGTTTTTCGCTCCTCCGGCTTGCGGCAGGGAGCAGTGGGTCAACTTTACGACGAATACCGCTGTCCCCAAGCTAAAAATGACAAAAAAAACTTTGCAAGCATAAACTGACCAATGTAACAATTATAAAAAGTAGAGTTTTGCCGGTTTTAAAAGCGTTTCAGTAGCCCTTTAACG